>CM053656.1:17780100-18115100 GCA_028654395.1 Scutellaria barbata
GTGGTAGCCGATCCAGGTGGTTGAGCCGATGCAGAAGCCACCGCCGTGGAAGTAAACCAGGACAGGAAGTTTGGGCATTAATGGTGGAGGTGAGGTGGGATGTGGTGGGAGGAAGATTCTGGCAGTGATGGGTTTGGTGGGGTGGATTATTACATCCTTGGATTTGAAGTTGTCGGAGGGGTTGGAGCATTGGGCTGTTGGAGGGATGAAACGTGTGACGGCGCCATTGGAGAAGACTTGGAGGAAGTCTGGAGCTTCTGCAACTATTGACATGATTGTGGGATTAATGGAGATGATTAATTGGGAGAGTTGAGAGATTGCTTATTTAATGCCAAATTAGTATGAGAATATCTATGCCTTCAATCGATCTCTATATGATTTGGATGGATTTATTTGGGTTTGTAGTTGGTGGATAGTGGATTCATCATGGAATGTATGCTATCATAATCTTGAAAAGATTCATAGGTTGATTGTCGTTCGTGCATTTGGATGAGATGATACGAGGACTTGGAAACAAAGTGTGTTGCCATAAAAATTAAAAGTTCAGACATATCATATGGGAAATTTGAAACATATAGTATAGCATGCGCAGTTCAAAAGTGATTAAATTTTTTATTAGATTTGATATATATTATAGTAGAATTATGTCTTTCTATCCAATCCAATAAGCATAACAAAAAAATGAATTTTACCTACTTCATTAGAAAATAAGTTTTTTATCCAAAATTGAGACAAAATGTGATAAATATTGTATGAGAGATTTGAGACATAAAACAGAAAAAATATTAAGCCAATAAACATCGTAAACGCGCCAGGTAGGGGTCGAACCTACGACTTTCTGCTTAGGAAACAGACGCTCTATCCACTGAGCTACAGGCGCTTAACATTAGAATTAGTATACTACTTTTATTTATTAATACTAATATTAATATAGTGGAATTCCAATTGAAAGACTTTCTATAATAATATTAAAAGGTATAAAATAAACCAAACATAAGAACATTATATTATATTATTCAAAAAAGTACTTTTATAACTGCAAACTTTGTTTGTAGGGAATCATTTGTCAGCAAATATTTGACAAAACCTACTTTTTGAACACTTGCTTATAGTTTTAGGGTTTGTCTCCTTCACAACACGTAGAAAATAAATATATAAAAGTAGATTGTCCTATAGTATAATGTTGTGTTATAAATGTAAGGAAAAAAAACATGTATTAGGAAATATAATATATATATATATATATATATAAGTATGCTTTGCGACTTGTGAGCATCGAATAAACATAATGCAAGATAATATTAATTTAGTTTAGTTTTGACTAGTTACATGGTTATACTGATGAATAGTATTTTTTTTTTAAACATATACTTAAATATATACCTTATAATTATATGGTGGTACAATATTTTTTCCGTCCACATATTATTACACTTCATTATAAATATGTTGTGGATAATACTATGCTGATCTTCACATTATGCGATTATGTTAATCACACCATGTCCAGAGACATATAAATTCTCAAGAACACGTTAATATTGAATATATTAAAATGGATTAATCGTTTATGAATAATAGATAATGTATTAGGAAAAACACATATATAATCCCATTTAACTTTTTTTTTTTTTACTTTTGTCGTATGTACATATTTTATATTTATTTTTCCTACGTACTAATTTGTAAACTTTTACCTATATATTTTTAGTCATTAATTATTTTTGCTCCTTTGACTTCTACCTTCTTTCTAGGGGAAAAAAAACTATACGAATAAAAAAAATAAAAAAAAAAGAAGTGGCAACAATTATAAAATAGATAAGAGATTCTAAGATGGACACATGTTAAGTAGTGAGTTAATCATTTTCCTCTCGAAAACAAATTAATTATAACAATACAAATGTTCTTAATTTATCTGTTTATAGATAGATATATATAGTTACAATAATCTAATACTAAATTAAGATAAATATGATCATTCATACCGATATCTCATATTTATAATAATAATAAATAGAAACTCATATTTGTCATATGCAAGTTTCTAAAAGCATTCTCAATGAATGGGAAGATGTTTAGGTGGTAAATTGCTGCTCAGATTTTTTGATAGTAGATTGTCGGAAAAGGATGGATGGAGGAAGGAGAAACCTCTATCAAGTGAGAAGAAAGAGAGAAGAAAAAAAGGAAAGAATAAGGAGTTCGCGCAAGAAAAAGAATGGAAAAATCTAGTGTGTTTTTTTTTTTAAAATTATTTATTTATTTATGATCTGTTGCAACTCTTGTTATCCATTTTCTGCTCGTTTTATTGCCCTTTTGAAGAGATTATTTTTCCAACGGCTAAAATTATTATTATTATTTTCAAAATTGAGAATTTTTACATTTTTAATACATGATCTAATTTAATAATTTTTCATTAATTTTTACAATTTTCAAATATCAATTTGTTCATAACCTTACAGATCTCATTCATAGAATGAATACACGTTCTAGGATAAATTGGTTTAATTCTTTCAATTTCGGAGAAAATATATCTCCTCAAAAATAACAATATTCATCCTTAAAATTTCAACATCCTTCTTCAAGATTAGTTACTGGACAAGAATAACTTGAAGAATATCATGTACGTTTGCATTATGTTACACAACATGATGATCTAGAATGAAGGAAATACAACATTCGATTGGTAAGACGAACCTACCAACTCCGAAAGTGCTCCACAAGTAATTTAAAGATCCGTTAAAACATTCAATAACTACCTTATGAGGAATTCTCAACTACGTGATAAAGAGAAATATCATCAACTTCGAGCCGACTTGATTGAGTATGTATAGGCACTATTCGACAATAATTAGCTAAATATTAATTTATCTTCTGAGGAGTATTTTGTTATTTAGCAATTGTTATAAATGTATTGTCTTTTTTTATTGTATTATTCAATTTATTTGTTTCCAATAAATTTATTAAATATTATCCAATTTTATTTTATGTTTTATTAAATTAAATAAATATTTAAAATTAAAAAAATAATTACATTAATTGAAATATTATGAATTATTTATTATAAAATAAAATAACAAATAGATGATAAATTAATAAAGATTTACTTAGATATATGAGTGATTTGATAGTTGTATTTTGAATAGTTTTCTTTTGGGTAGAATGATTAGTGAGATATTTGTTTAGGAGCGTTTCCAATGGTTGGGGAGATACTCACATGATTTTTTTGGGTAGTGAATTATTGAGGAGAGATGGATAAAAGTAGAGATAGAGATAAATAGAGGTAGAAAGAAGAGGTAGAACTTTCTTTATCAAGGAAAAAGAGAGAATGAAGAAAGGGAAAAGAGAAGAAAAGTAGGGGAGAGAGAAGAGAAGCAACGCCACATTTCTTTTTAAATTAATTATTTTTTATTTAAAAGAATACAATTTACTGTTATTTTTTATCCGTTTGTAGTCGTTTTGAAACAGTTATTTTTCTAATAGCCTTTTTTTTTTTAATTTATAATTTTTTCCACTATAAATACATGATTTAATTTAACAATTTTCTATCACTTTTTGTAATTTTCAAATATCAATTTCTACATAGTTTTACATAGCTTATTCTATGAATGGATAAAGATTCTTGGATGAATTAGTTTAATTCTTCCAATTCTTGAGAAAATACATCTTCTCAAAATAACAATATACATCCTCAAATTTTTGGGAAGGTTGAAATTTTCCCCTAATTATATGTATCCACTACAATTCTTCTTCATGTCGCTTCCTCCATATGAAGTGCCTCCGGCCATGGTTCAAACTTATCAAGAAAATTCAGTACGGATGGATCCAGCACAGACAGACACTCCAACTCCAACTTCAACTTCTCAAAGATCGTCTCATTTCTCACCACAATGCTCTTTAATATGTCTTGAGAATATCAACCTCATGAGGAATTCTTTACTACGTGATAGAGAGAAACATCATAAATTTCAAGTCGACTTGATTGAGCATGTATGAACATGATTCGGCAATAATTAGCTAAATATTAATTTATCTTTAATATTTTATTATTTTGTAATTTTTTAAATGTATTATCTTTTTTTATTGTATTATTCCATTTAATTATTTTAAATAAATTTAATAATATAGTGTCCAATTTTGTTTCATGTGTTATTAAATTAAATAAATATTTATAATTTAAAAGTTAAGTACATTATTGAAATATTATGAAATTTTATTTATTGTGAAAAAAATAATAAATAGAGATGGTAAACTAATAAAGATTTATAAGATATATGAGTGATGTGATAGTGAGACCTAGTTACTTTTTAACTAGTTACTTTTTAAGTAGAATGATTGGTGGGGTATTTATAAAAAATAGAGGTTTTTTTATTTTTAAGGTAACAATGATGTGATACTAAAAAACCTAAAATTTAGGTAAAGTCATTAGGGCATCTGCATTGATTCATTTTAAGGTCATTTTTATCTGACACTTTATTATTTTATTAATATTTTTGTTTTTGCAGGTTGCCAGAATTAAACTGCAAGAACAGTGTTTTTAAAAGAGAGAAGGAATAGAGGGAGAGAGAAAGTGGCAGAATTGATGACAGAGTGTATCATAATTGATTTTTTTAATTTTTCTATTATCCTATTTTATTATATTAATAACACCGTGTGTTAGAATTGATGTGCGTGCCCTTAGAAATGCTCAAAGATAAAAGTTTTTTACTTTGAAATGATGATGATGTGACAATGATGTAACACCAAAAAAACTTGAAACTTGAGTAAAGCCATTAAAGACAATTCACACATCATCTAAATATATAAATTAATATCATTTAATGTATTAAATTTTCTTCACAATTTTTTTTTATCAACTCTATTAACTAAAATCATACATAACAATATATACCTCTAAAACCATACTTTTACTTATCATTTTTATGATTTAAAATAATCATCAGGCTTTAACTTTCCTTATTATAATTCTTTTTATATTCATCTTATAAAACTATTCAAATTGAAAATCTCATCGTACAGATCTAGGTAATGTATTTTAATTATATGATATTATGTTTAACTTTTAATTGAAATGACACTAAATTTATGTCAATTACTTATAATATAATTCTTTTATTAATTTATATATAATTATTATTTTAATAATTATGTAATTACGTGTATTACTCTAATAAAGTATAAAGGATTGAAGCAGTAAAAAACAATTAAGAATGCAAAAGATGAATATTTTATTTTTATTAAGAAAAAACGAGAACTATTACTATTAAATATTTAAATATATCAATTGGGTAAAACATCTACAATAATAACTGGCAAAAGAGAAAGGTAAATGGTTCCCATACTTCCATCAAGAACAATGAAGCAAACATCTTATGTGCATTTACTTGGTACCTTCGAAAGGACAAAAGGCATTCCCGCGTGAACCCCACAAAACACGCAAAGTAAAGGAAAAAATGAGGAAGTCCTGATTAAGCTTCATTGGAGGAGTGCATTCGATTTTCCAATAAAGAAGCTCACTTTAATTCCTGGTTTTCACTTTAAAGAGTTTGATCGACTGTTGGGGGCTGAAAGATAACTTGGATCTCTGTAATTGTGAGTTTCTTCTTTTTCTTGAAGGTTTTTCTTACTGTATTTAAATGTATCAGTCGTTTACTTCTCAGTCTCTCTCTTTGTTTTTAGTATTTTTAAACTGATACCCTTTTGCGTTGAAGTTTCAACCGTTTCTTCATTTGGTGCATTATGAGTTACAATTGTGAAGTAATGTATGTTAATATCTCGCCGAAAATGCATTGTTTCTCCGATTGCGGACTGTTATGTCCAGAGATAACAGAATTGGAATGTGTGTGCGTATTATTTATTAAAGTTGGAATCCTTTACAATGGAAAAAATAAGGGAAGGTACCTGCTGTTGTAGGGATAGTTGGTGTTTCCTCTTTCTATATAAGAGAATCAAAATGTTAAGCTGATAAAAGTTGAAGCTATACATTGTGGAAAAAAATTGTAACCTTTTAGTTGAATCTGTTCCTGTTCCACTTGACTGTACTGATCTTTAACCATAGTTGATGGAAATTTTAAAATTGATTCAGAAATGTGATGTGTTGATGATGTTTCCCCTACTTTATTTTGTATTGATGGTTTCCGTTAAGTTTACGTGTGTGTGACAATTGAGAAAGGGTTACTTTCGTTCAAAATTAAAGTTATAATATTGTTTGGTGACAGAAGATATATACATCCTTGTTCCCTGAAAATATTTTTCTTCAATGTATTATCTGATTCTCCTAAACTTCATTTTGTGATGCTGATTGTATAGAAGTGCTCCAGTGCTTTTATTGTTTCTTGCAGCTCCATCAATCACTCTATTTAAATGTTATATTTCTGCAGATTAAGCTAGCATAATGGGATCTGAGGTGAGTGATAAAGACATGGTTGTCACTCAAATCAGTGTTGGAGGGTTAGAAGATAATATTACTGCCATGATGCTTTTGAGCTACTTTGAGGAAAGTATTGGACTTGTCTGGAGATGTAGATTGAAGACTTCCTCAACTCCGCTAGAGTCGTATCCGAATTATCAAATAGACACCGACGGTGTGCAGAGGAAGGACTACATAAAGGTGGAACCTCACGCATTTGTACATTTTGCGCATGCACAATCAGCAGCATTGGCACTAGAAGCTGCAGGCCGCGGTGAGCTTATATTGGGCAGGAAACCTTTAAAGGTTAGTTTGGGACCGCAAAATCCTCACTGCTTGAATGAGAGGAGAAGAACTACAACACCATATAAGCTAGTTGATGTCTTTGTTGAGACCGGAGTTATGAGGAGCAAAGATGAGTTCATTGTTCATTGGAGGGGACCCAGAGATGGGGTGGATTTTCTTGTCGATCCATTCAATGGGATATGCAAATTGCATTACTCAAAGGATACTGCCTTTTCTTATAAGGGTGAAGCCAAATGTTCTGTCATAAACTGCAACTTCAAAATTGAGTTCTTATCAAGAGAAATAAACGAGATAAAATGTTACAGGACTTTATCTTCCATGATAGTGATGTTTCAGCTGGCATCATCACCATTGATTTACTATAGAACTGCGGATGATGACATTGAAGAACAAGTGCCATTTGATATGCTGGATGATGATGATCCATGGATTCGCACCACAGATTTCACCATGAGTGGGGCAATTGGTAGGTCCAACACTTACCGAATTTCAGTGCGACCTCGATACATTCCCCATCTCGAGAGGGCTCTGAAATATCTTGAAACTCGTAGGGTGAGAATCATCCGTTTAAGTATAAAAGTGAAAGAGCAAATCCAGGTGCAGGATGAGCCTGATTTTGGGGTGGCAATGTCAGATCCATTTTTCTGTTTTCAGTACAAGAAAGGTCTGTCCTTCAATATTATGTTTTTGGTGAATGCTGTAATGCACAAAGGCATAATCAATCAACATCAGATCACAGAAAGGTTTTTCAATCTGTTGAGAAGTCGGATGGAAGAGCTCAATACAGCTGCACTCAAGCACATGTGTTCCTACAAGCATCCTGTTTCTGATGCCTTGAAGGCCTTGGAATCTGTGCAAAAATGGTTGATGAAAAACCCTAAGCTCTTTGAGAGACCACGAGAGATGGATGACATTGTTGAAGTTAGAAGATTGATCATAACTCCATCAAGAGCTTATTGTCTTCCACCGGAAGTGGAATTGTCAAATAGAGTTCTGAGAAATTACAAGAACATAGCAGACAGATTCTTAAGAGTTACTTTTATGGATGAAGCAATGCAAACGCTTAATAAAAATCTCCTCACATACTATGCTTGTCCCATTGTTAGGGACAGTACCTCGAATTCCAACCCACAAAGGACTACCATGTTTAAACGGGTAAATGATATTCTAAGTAATGGGTTCTATGTGTGTGGTCGGAAGTATTCCTTTTTGGCATTTTCTTCAAATCAACTAAGGGACCGTTCGGCCTGGTTTTTTAATGAAGACCGGAATATTGGGGTTGACAACATAAAGGATTGGATGGGAAAGTTCACCAATCGTAATGTTGCTAAGTGTGCTGCAAGAATGGGGCAATGCTTCTCTTCAACTTATGCTACAGTTGCAGTTCCACCATCAGAAGTCAATCCAAACCTCCCTGATGTTGAGAGAAATGGTTATGTTTTCTCTGATGGAATTGGTATGATATCAGCTGATCTTGCAATGGAAGTTGCAGAGAAATTGCAGTTGAGTAGGAACCTTCCCTGTGCTTATCAGATCAGATATGCTGGTTACAAAGGTGTTGTTGCATGTTGGCCCGAAACAAGTGATGGAGCTCGTCTGCATCTCAGACCAAGTATGAAGAAATTTGATTCAAATCATACAATACTTGAGATTTGCTCTTGGACCAGATTCCAGCCTGGTTTTCTAAATCGGCAGATTATCACACTGCTTTCTGCCTTAGAAGTTGGGGATGATGTGTTTTGGAGAATGCAGGAAATGATGGTCTCAAGACTTGATCGGATGCTTGAAGACACAGACATGGCTTTTGATGTTCTCAGTGGTTCATGTTTGGATCCAGGGAATACAGCAGCAATGATGTTGGCTGCTGGTTTCAGACCTCACACTGAACCTCATTTACGTGGAATGCTAACAAGCATCAGAGCCGCACAGCTTGGGGACCTTAGAGAAAAAGCTAGAATTTTTGTTGCTTCAGGAAGGTGGTTGATGGGCTGCTTGGATGAGCTTGGTAAACTTGAATATGGTCAATGCTTTATCCAGGTATCAAACCCATCCTTAGAAGATTGTTTCGTGAAGCATGGGTCACAATTTGCTGAGACCAAGAAAAAGCTTGAAGTGGTCAAGGGTCTTGTTGCAATTGCAAAGAACCCCTGTCTTCACCCTGGAGACGTGCGGATTCTGGAGGCAGTTGATGTTCCTGAGTTACACCATCTTTATGACTGTCTTGTCTTCCCTCAGAATGGAGACAGACCACATACAAATGAAGCATCTGGGAGTGATCTGGATGGTGATCTGTATTTTGTTACGTGGGATGAGAATCTTATTCCTCCTAGCAAGAGAAGCTGGAACCCAATGGAATATGCACCTGGAGAAGTTAAACTTCTGCCACGCGAAGTGAAGCACCCAGTAATGATCTGCCTTTTATATATATTATAGTTGAAATCTTCCCTTTCAAAATTTTCTGTGAAGTGGTTATCTTTTAATCATATTGACACTTCCATTACTTGATGCAAGGTTTTTATGGTCATACATTTCATTGCTGAGAAAATAGTTTGACTCTACTGATATTCATATTAATAGTCCGTCTGTTCCTCAGTATTGTTATCTAATTTGAATCACATATAACATGTTTTAAACTTATGGCTATTATTCACATTGCAAAGCTGGTTTTAGAGTTTGGACCTCATTTTGTTTGTCCTGAATAATATTCTGATTATTCAAGCTTTCACAGCATTCTTTTTGGCACTATTTCTCCACCTTGACAAAGTCGCAGAGGATAACTAATCCTTCCATGCATGACATATTTGATACATGTTTTAACATAAATGCCTTTCATGCAGGACATTATTAGATTTTTCACAAAGAACATGGTGAATGAAAGTTTGGGTGCTATCTGCAATGCACATGTTGTTCATGCCGATCTCAGTGAATATGGAGCCTTGGATGAGAAATGCACCAAATTGGCAGAGCTTGCAGCGATTGCTGTTGATTTTCCTAAAACAGGACAGATTGTGACTTTGCCTGGTGCACTGAAGCCAAAGCTGTATCCTGACTTTATGGGGAAAGAGGAACTTCAATCATACAAATCAGATAAAATTTTGGGCAAGCTCTACCGTAAAATCAAAGATGCTTATGACACAGAGTATGAAGCATCTTCTGAAATTACATATCCTTCAGAAAACATTGTGTATGATCAAGACCTAGAGGTTACAGGTTCAGCAAGTTTTATCAGTGATGCATGGAACTGTAAGTCTTCCTATGATGGACAGTTGAATGGCCTCTTAGGACAGTACAAAGTGAACAGAGAGGAAGAGGTTGTTACTGGACACATATGGTCCATGCCAAAGTACAGTAGTAAGAAACAAGGGGAATTGAAGGAAAGAGTCAAGCATGCCTATAGCACCTTAAGAAAGGATTACCGGAAAGTTTTTGAGTGCATGGGCCCAGAATTTGATCAGCTCTCAGATGACGAGAAGAACATTATGTATGAGAGGAAAGCATCAGCATGGTATCAGGTAACATACCACGAAAGTTGGGTAAAGAAGTCCAGGGAGTTGCACGAGGCAGATGAAGTGGGAAAGGCAGTGATGTTGAGCTTTGCTTGGATTGCTGCTGATTATCTTGCTCGAATTAAAATTAAGCACAGAAGGACAGTAAATGCTATCTCTAGTAAGCCCATTGATTCTCTGGGCAGGTACCTGGCTGATAAAATCTGATCAGGCTCTATTAGTTTCTTCTAAAACCACCTTTCATCTCCCTGTTTCTTTTCCATATGGTTGCAAGGTCATTCTACCGCTTATGAAAATCAGTTTTGCCCTGCAGAAGATCCCATTTTGCATGGGCACTTTGTACTTGCTGTTATCGTGGTGAAATTGCCCAGTGCAATAGATTGTGTAATTTTTTTCAGATTTTAATGTTCATCAATTGGTATTGATTTTTTTTTTTATGTATATAATTATAAATATATATATGTATTGTTTGAGATATGCACTCTACATCTTTGACACATGTTTCTGTCATATATTTGTCATTCATTAAACAGTTCATTTTATGAATTTGATCAGATTCATTTCTAGATAGAGATGCATTTTACCTATGACTTTTTCTAGGCTTTAGTGTTCGATGAGTTTGTGAGAAAAGTTTTGTTGTGGTCATTGTGCACAAAATGGACTTCCATGTCCTTACACTATAGCTTGCAAAGCTCATCAACAAAACTATTGTACAACCTCAAGTATCTGATTCTACTATTACTATATACCTGAAAAGAAGCCATTCATCTTCAACAGGCATGAAGTTTCTTCGTATAATGCGGTATGCTTTCGGTATTTTACTTTGTCTCTTGCGCAGTTTACGAAAAGACATCTAAAGATACCTTGTAAACAGTCTGATGGAATGACTTTTCAAGATATGGTTGACCCCGTAGACTACAAAAAGGTATGTGAAAGTTAAAGAAATCCTTTCTTGTGTGCGCATAGCTCTCGTAAATGCATTGTTTATGTTCAATCAATCATCTGTTTCACCTACCATTTTGAAAGTAGCTCTATAGTTCTTATCAGCATTGATGATCGACCAACCAATTCCTGTGAGTCTCTACAGTGTGTAATTAGTTTGATGTATGAAGAATATACCAGAAAGCATAGGCCACCTGTATTTTTCTTTCAGAATCCAAAATTCCCTTAAAGCTTGGATATTATAAGTCATTTTAAAAGTCAAACCTTTCTTGAAGTGGGCCAGAAACGTTTATTGCAAACAACAAATGCACTAAACGACATTTAGAAGAGTCCTCTCTGTAACCTACTTGCCCCCTTGGAATAAAATACAACCACCACTGCATGTGCGTGGAACAAAATGGACACATAGGCAAGTGCTGTGTGAAGAGGTTTTCCTGTGTCCTGTATTTTGTTACTTTGCGTTTTATATCTTGAACATTAGCTGCATTGCACGATTTTAGTGCACATTATGCAAGGTTAGCAGACTAGTAATGCAGTCTTGATTGGTATGGGATATTCGGCTAAAAATGCAATCTTTTCCAATTTTCGTTCATGATTGACCATATGTATGACTAGAAATCTGTAATTAGTATTGCTGCTATTTGAGTCAGTGCGTACACATGAAGGTGGTGCACGTGAGTGCATTTTCTTCAGAAAACTTCTTGTGACCTCTTTTGTCCTGTCATAATAAACCATGAAAATATCCTCGGAAAAGCAAGGATCTTTCTTGAATAGGTGCAGGGCTTTGTTACTCGTGTTGATCTTATAATTTTCTTTTTCAGAATCACATGAAAACCCAGAATTTACGAAGAACTATTACAGTAAAGATTGTTCCATGTTATGGTTATCATCACTCTGTTTTAACTGGTAACGAAATGTTATCTATAATATCATTCATATTTTCAACAGTTATTATACACCAAAGTCCGAAGTACATAGAGAAGTATATTATACATTTGCCATATGCCAGTAGAACTTTGCTGTGTACAAATTGGTTATAAGTTATAGCACCTTGGCTTGACTCTAGCTTAAGTAAACCTATTCAGAAAGAAGAGTTTGGCCCTTTACCTCCATTTTGCTCACATGGAAGTGGGGATTTTGAACCATTCCAATAAAGTAACTCTTCAACCATTTGCAGGGCAACTCTGTTCTCCTCATCCATTGAATCATCAACTTCAGACTGAGACGGGGAAGTGTGGTCTGACGGCTTCTTCTTGAGCTCGAGTTTCATCACCCACTGTGAGTCGGAATGCCTACCGGCCCGCTTCTGCCACACTCCCAAGTTAGAGTTGTCATTGTCAAGCCTCAAACAGGTGATGGAAGGAGCTGGATTCTTGCAGCATTTCTTGAGCTTGGCTCCGAGGATGTCTGAGTCGTCTCCACGGGCGGTGATGATGGGGAAGTTTGTCTTGGCATTTTGGCCACTCATGAGAAGAGCTGCTTGGTCATATGCTCTAGCTGCAGCTTCTGCAGTCTCGAAAGTCCCCAGCCAAATCCTCTTCTTCCTACACACACAAAAACAGCAGAAATAGAAATCCAAAATATAAAGGTGGAAAGAGTAGGAGAAAGAATATGAACGCAGGTTGTTTACACACAGTAAAGGGTGGCGGATTTCTGACACCCAGGAGCCCCACTGGCGCTGCCTGACACCTCTGAACTTGTTCGATTGTACCATGTCAGAACTTGCTTTAATGCACTAGCAGAGGAAACTGCAAATCTCCGCTACAACAAAGTGTCTTAAGAAGATATCTTTATGTACTTGCTACTTGTCGGTGTTCCAAACTAAGAAGAAACCTACCTTTTTTACGTGCCTGCATTTACACCTCTCACCAAACCCATAACATTCATAACCGCTTCACTAAATGTCTCTCTCTAATTTTCTTTTTTTTTTTTCTTTTTTTTTTTCAATTCTATCATCTTCCAATATTTGCTAAACTTATTGATTTCCAAAAGATATCCTTCAAATTCAACTGAATACATTATTTGTCTTGGAGCATCTTCGACAATGGTGCAATGGATCCTTAAGATTTTTCGCTCGAACAGTGCTTTAAAAATATAATATGGAATATTAATTTTGAGTGTGAAGAATTATTATGGAGATAAGTATTGGCTTTTATATAAAAATAATTCAAAAATTGCAGTATTTTTTTGTATAGATATTTTAAACTGAACTAAATTTAAGATCGGACAAAATCAACATCCATGCAAAAACCGAACTTGGACTGGTTAGGCTACAAAACCATCGAACTGGATTCTCTATTTTAAGTTAGTGTTTCATCTTGTATTCTATTGCTTTTAATTCATGTCATGTCTAAATTGGTGATATCATCTTTTACACTTGGACGTGTATAACAATTTATATAAAGCAAGGGCTAAAGCTTCTATGAGAGCTTCCCCCTCATGTAGTCGTCGGCCGATAAATAATGATTTATCTGATTTGAAAACAAAAAAGACTTTTTTATTATATTCATGGAACAACAACAAATAAAAGATTATTTACATTCTTTTTTTATTATATTTTGATTTTACCAAACTAAAAAATAAATTATTAATTCTTCCACAAGATGACGGATAAAGTGCGTGTTTTTTGTTATCAATTGACCTATGCCCTAGGATGCTGATCTCGCTGAGTTGACCCGAAGGCCGAATTCTATGGTAGAGAACCGGGGGAGAAGGACTAAGGATCAGTCTAATGGGACCTAGAGGAGATAGAAGCTGTAGTTAGTGAATTGCCTGCCTTTGGGCTGAACTGCTGACTGTTATTTTATCAATGTGGAATGGAGAATCTTTTTTGCAAAATCACACCTTATCTTCATTTTTATTTTATTGTTATGAAAGTCTAGAATAATTATCACCATTTCCCTAAATTTATCTTAAGTTTTGCAATAATGAGATGGCCTTTTTTTGTCCCCTCTTTTGCTACTTCCCAACTAAATTTAGTGTCTGGTTTGCATTTTATTGCAAAGCACAAAGGCAGGAGATGAGGCCATAAATTGTCATTATTCTCAAAAATAGGTGGAATTATTAAGTAAGTCGGTGAAATTAGACTTTTTTGATCACCTATCTTTGACGTGATCAAAATTCAAAAGTTAATAGTAAAACTTGTTCCATTTATAATCATCTTATCCCTTAAATTGATGAAAATTACTTGGTTTTGGTTGTGAAAAATAAATTGTTTATTGGTATATTAAAATCACGATTTTTGGTGATTTTGATAGTTTTAACATACTTTTTAATCATATCAAAAAAAAAAATTTCTTTTTTACAGTCTGAGTCTGAGTCATTGGTCGGTCTCAAAGAAAAAGAAAAAAAGTTATTTCAAGTTCCTCTCAAATCTCATTGACTAAGAGGGTTTATTCCCTTATATTAATAATTGTGTCACAGTGAATCCATACACATTTTTATATTTTTTTATTATATGTTTGTACTCTCATTTTGATCTCTATTTTAAAAATTGGCCCAAGTGCCACTATAAATTATTTTCTATATAAAAAATTAAATTGTAAACATGATTTTACAAAAAAGTATTCGATCTCTATTTCGATATTTTATAAATATTTGTCTATTAGTTTCTCTAGATATAATCTAAATTAAATTAATCAATATTTTATTCAATTCAATTCACTTCCATACATCAACTTATCTAAAGAAAAAACAATTTAATAGTGACGTGAAAATAACCTTAATTTCTCTATAAAATGACAGGATCAACGACCAACATATCTTAATAAATTCAGATTTGGGAAGGCTAATGTCGAATAGACCTCTAAAATTTCCAGTTTACCACATTTAAACTAATAAATAACACTCTATTATTATAGTGTTGTCTATTATTATGATTTTGATTTTGATTTTGATATGATATTTGATGTATAAAATCGTACGAATTAAGTGTTTGCTCAAATTCTCTTTCAACTTCAATGCTACTTACATTCATTCAAATCACTTTCCTCAGGACAATTAGTGAGCATACAACTAACTTAAATTTCCCATGTGTATTTGTTGGCAGTCTGGGTCATGTTACAAAGACCAAACGAGGTTTCTTTTTCTTACTATAATTCAATTCCATATCATATTTTGGATTCATGGCCTATAAACTTATGATATCATATTGCATTCTATGACACATACTAATAAAATACAACACAAAGTATTAAAAGACAAACATTCATATAAGAGATAGCAATTTTGACCCAATCAAATGAGTCTACACCAAGAGCCCCTTTAAGCCCAATAATTTGAAATGGCCCAAGTTGATCTAATATAAAAATATCTTGATAAATCGACACTTTTAGTTTTAACTGTATAAAGAATAGTTAGAAAGAAACATATTTTCTTGAACTGGGCCAGGCCCACTTTAGTTGAGGATTCACTTAATGGGCCTGGAAAAAATTCAGGGCTACAGGCCCATGGAGTTGCTTATGTTTGTAATTTACAACTTAAACCTATTTTTTAAAGTCATTACCAATCTCTCTCCCCCTCTCTCTCTTTTTGCCATTAACTCAATTACCAAGTATTAAAAAAAAAATACTGAATTAGGTCTAATCTAATGTGGTGCTATGCAACTGGATAAATAAATAATTTGAGTTTGATACTTTAATTGGTACTATAACTTTGTGATAATCTATATTTTTTAATATTGATAATATAATGTAATGATATATCATTTAAATGTAATATATAAATATATATATATATATATATTGTTTTTAATATTTATATTAATTAAAAATGTTAATATTTCAACTTTAAAATTATGTTATTTTAAAAATTGTATTTGATATAATTAGAAATTTTGAATGCAAACAATTTTGAAACTCAACATTTTAAATTTTATATAACATGTATTAAAAATGAAATCTAAATTAAATTACGGATATAATTAATTCATAAATATAACACAATACAATATAAAATAATAAAATTTGAATAATAAAATAATAAATTGAACAACAATATTAAAAAATAATAAAATAATAGATATGAAATCAATATTCAACAATTCAATTTGAAAATAAAATTGAACACAATATAAAATAATAATAATATTTTTGTGTTTGTGGGTTTTAATTTCTGAATAATTAAGAAGTCATTTACTAAACTTGCTAATATGTTTTGTTCATATTTTTGTTCTTTTATATTTTAGAATTATTTTTAGAATGTGTAGATAATTTTCTACATTGTTTTTAGATGGATTTGTTCAAAAAAAATTAATTTATTCCAAAATTTAGTTTATATTTATAAAATTTAGCTTCCAAATTATTTTTACATTTTAAAATACTATTTTTTAGATTTTTTAAACCATGTTTCGAATTATTTTAAAACAAATTCTTGTTTTTTTAAAACAACTATTAAATTAATTATATCTATTTGAAATATGGTTTTCTTTTTTTATGAGATCTATGTTGGTGTACGGTGCTAAACTTCTCCACAATTTATAGATGTGGACAAATCTTGTATAATACTCTTCTTACTCTTTTTTATTTTCTAAAAAATATATTGAGTAAATTCAAAATTAAGATGTAAAAAAGTGAATTCTATTGGAATTGTTAGGGCTCACGATTGAATTTTTAAATATTATAATCATAACATGTTCTTATAAATGACAAAAAAAACACATGATTTCATATAAAATATTAAAATTTTAAAGCCTACAAAAAAAATCAAAAATAATATATTTATACAGTCAACATTTTGATGTAACATTTTTAGAAGGAAAAATGACAATTCAGTAAAATTTACCAACTTCTTTCATTTTATATATAGTATAGATGTCCGAAAAATAACGTCATATTTGAGATACTTCTAATAATCCATGATTCCAAATAATTCTTGTTAATCTAATGGTTAAGTAATTAGAGTGAGGCTTATGTGCAACTGTTGTATGGATCTTAGATCCAGGGTCGGGTCGGGCCAAATCCGATCCGAATCTGCGCATTTTTTTTATCCTAACCTGTTAGTCATACCTTTATATTATATTAATCATACCTTTATATAATACATTAACTATAAAAAAAAACCCTAATTTTGACGAAAAAACTATAATTTTAGCACAAAAAAAACTCTAGTTTGTATATATATACCTTTAAGTAAATATTGCGTATAATTTTAATTAATATTAGTCATACTTTTATATAATACATAAATGTACAATTAACATAATTAAAAGGTATGACTAACATAACATAAAGATATGTTTAACATAATATAAAAACCTTAAATGTATGCTTAACATAACATAAAATCATAAAAGTATGTTTAATATAACATAAAGGTATGCTTAATATAACATAAAAACCCTAAAAGTATGCTTAACATAATATAAAACCATAAAGGTATATACTTAGCATAACATAAATGTATGTTTAATATTGTATAAAGGTATGTTTAATATAATATAAAACCTTAAATGTATAACTACCATAACATAAATGTATGTTTAACATAATATAAACGTATGCTTAACATAACATAAAAGTCTAGCACCTGGAGCGAATTTGAATGAGTTTGAATGCACCCACCTAGGTATGTGGGGGCACGTGCGCACCTGTGGAGAATGTATGAAGTGACGCGTGAGTCGGATTGGGTCAGATACATGGATCCTAGATCCATATACCAATTGTATAAAAAAATTTGTGAAGTAATATAGGTTGTGCAGTATGTTGTATTTGAGACTCTGTATTTTATTACTATTTATAAAAAAAAAACCATCTTATACAGCTTATGTACTCATGTAAAGAAATGAAAAATGGAGACAATATAACTTTCTGAATTAAAATGGAAATAACTAACCAAACTTTATTAAAAGTAGAATTAGATTAACTAAATAATTCTCAATAATTTGAAAGTCAACCTGAGGAGGGGCAGTGAAGTACTTTCACGCTCAAAACAAGTGGGCATAGATCCCATACTCTCGATTCCCCACCCCACTTACACAAAGCGCCTACTCTCTCTCTCTCTCTCTCTCTCACCGCAATAGGCATTTTTTCTGCTACTATATTCGAGAATCAACCGCCCATCAAACAGTTGTTGAATGGTAATTTATCAGATCGATGGGCATTCAGTTTCTTGACCGGTGTATTTAATTTCTTTATGCTTCTGTTTGATTAATTAATTCCTTTTTTTTTTTCGTTTACAGATTGGTGGGTTCTCTCTATTCATGGGTATATAGATCTGGGCTTCGAAAAAGGAATGGTTTTTTTGAGTGAATTAGCGTCAGTCATATCATCTGTGAATGAAGTATTGGTGTAAATCATTTCCCTCTTGGATTTCTCAGTTGATTGCATGCATGGGGTCAGTTTTTTTTAACCTCTCTCTCTCTCTGTGTATTCAGTGTTTGTGTGTGTGATTAATCACAAATTGTTTAAGTAGAATACCTCACTATCAGTTCTGATGAGGGATGGTTCATTTGGCTGGTTGTTATGTTCTTTTAAGCAGCTAAAAAAGTTAAAAGAGGTTTTTTTTTTTTTTTTGTTTAACCTAAGATTTCATTTGATTTATTGAAGCTGAAAAAATAAAAACAAGTTAAAGACTAGAGATTCAGACTTTTTCTACCCAACTATTAAGGAATATCGATGGAGGTCGATAGAAAGGATATTCACCTTTTCTGAATATAGGCCAATTTAGGGAACTAAAGTGGTTATTTGGATAATTATTGTAAGGGAGATTTTTGAGATTTTGGGTAAATTATTATAGTTAAAAATTGGTTTCGTACTTTAGTTTTTTCTTCTTTTTGTGGCTTGGAATCTTGACTTTGCCTCTGTTTTAAGCAAGCAACAATAGTGTGTTGACACAGTGTTTTGGTAATTCTCTTTCTTTGGGATCATGCATTGCTGGGTGGTATAAGGAGTTTGTTAGAGTAGTTGGGAGATGCCCTACATAATTGTATTGATCGTCCATAGCATCATTAGGCACTTATAAAAAAAGAGTGAATTAGAAAATATTTGCGGTTATGTACAATAGATGTTGGTTGCTTGTGCAGATAGAAGCTTGTTTCGAAAGGCCCTTATTCTCTCTATTCGGTTGTTTTAGGAAGTACTTTCAATCATTCATTGGGCTGATTATTGAAAGGTTTATGGATAAATGCAGATATAGTTTTCTTGTCAGAGGGTATAATGAGTTTTTAACATTCTATTTGGCTAAATTTGCTTTCATTGGTTGATTTAAGTGCTTATATTGCTGTTCTGTATGTTGAGATTTCCATTTTCTTCATAGTTTTATGAAAATTGCCTTTTATATTTCAATTACCTCCCTTTGATTGAGTTTATTGATTTGATTGCTTCATTTTTGAGTTCTGAAAGTTGAAGTTTTATTTTCTTGCATTGCAGAATTAGTGTTCTTATTCTTAGTTTTTGGATGTTGAAATCTTATTTCCTTGATAGATGATTAGACTACCACAAACTTCATGTGCTGGCAGTTTTTGTTCCATCTCAGTCATTTTTCCCTATTGCTATTGAAGCAATACCAAATCCTTAGACATCTTCAAGTCATGTTGGTTCAATTATTGACAGACACTGTTTTAAAGTGATAAGTGAATACAATTTTAAATATATTTGAAAAGATGATATTTGCTCTATGTGCGTATGTGTGTGTGTCCGCAGTCTTTTCTAATCCTGAATATTAATTTGCAAAAAAGCACTTTATTTCAAATATAGTTTATAATGCTCTATATATATATATATATTTAGTTTTTGAATGTTCATTTTGAACTTGAACCACTCAACTATTAAAGTTCAAGTGGTCTTGTTTACTAATGCCAAAGAGATTACAACTGCAGAAATAAAAATCTCTATAGTTGAGTCAAGATCTCAATTTTCAGAGGCTGAATTATCATCCTCCAATTATTAATGCAAAATATGCCTTCGGATTATGGATAACATCTTCAGTATGATGTCTTTTATCTCAATGGTTTCTGCTGATACACTAATCATATGTATGGTGATAAACCTAATTTGCAACAGAGCAGAGGTTGTCTTGGATGTTGTACGAAGCCGCCGCTTGTAATTTCTGTGGATGAGCCATCCAAGGGGCTCAAAATTCAAGGCCAACGTGTGAAGAAACATAGTCTAACAGAGGACTTTTGGAGCCCCAGTTCAGGTGATATGGATAATAGTGCCTTTCCATCCCACAGAAGTATCTCATCAATCAGCACTTCAAACCAAACCCTTGACACTAACAGCAGTATTGGTGGCACAAGCAATTCTTCTGAATTTGTAAATCATGGCAAGTACTTTCACACAATCTTGTCATCTACACACATGATTTATATATGATTAAACTTGTCGAACGTGTAGTTTTGCCTTGGGTTGTGGCACCTCTTTATACATTACATTTAGTTATAAGGTTTGGTAATATATACACACTTAAAACTTTAATACCTGTTCAGATCCAAACTGCTTTCAGTTTTTCTTTAAACTGCTATATTGGAGTTTTGTTGAAGTTGGAGAACTTATACTGTTATTAATTTCTAAAAGGTGGCCAGTCGGAGGAGGAACTGTCTATGTGGGGGGGGGGGGGGGGTTGTTGGAAAATAGTTGAAAAGAAAAGGCATTGAGAAATGAACTTTTGAGGCAAAAACAGTTATTTGGTCCTGAACTTTTGAGGTTAATACACATTAATAAATATTACTTGAGTTCTGTACTTCTATAATTAGTCACATTGAGTACTTTTGTAAAGATTTGGTAAAACAAAATTTGGAAGTTTGGAAATTTAGTAAAAACATCATATCCTGCATCTGCCACTGCAGTAGTTGTCTGTTTTTGGTGTTCATTTATCTGGCCAAACTGGAATAATCAATCCCTTTTTAGTTTGTGATTCGCTATTCGTTATGTTTTGATCCATCTGGCCATGTGGATATAAAGGTATATGAATAAATTCGAGAGTCAAGAAGAAGATATAATATAGCATTGTCCTATGCATCTCTTCTTCTGCTTCTTTCAATTTCTAAAAACTAATCTACGTCTTTCTCTGCACTAGATCAAACTTCACCCTTTTTAATTCTCCCTGTTGAAGGATTTTTACTTTGGAATCAGACAAGGCAGCAGTGGGTTGGAAATAAAGGGTCACAAAAGACTGGGCAAGTACAAGAACCTAAATTGAGGTAATAATACCCGATGTTTTCCTTATGTTGAGCATCAGCAACTTTTGACGAACAAACTATATATTCCAATTCTTGGTTGCTGGTCTTTGTACGATTTTTTTGTGAGAGATGTGGTTAAAATGTAAATGAAATTGAGATTATAATGGTATTGCAGCTGGAATGCAACCTACGAGAGTTTGCTGGGGACGAACAAACCTTTCCCCCAGCCCATCCCGTTGCCGGTTAGTTTGCTAATTTAGAAAGTTGATTCTTCTGCATTGTCTTTGTTGCGTCGTTAGCTGAACTTATACCAACAGGAAATGGTGGATTTCCTGGTGGATGTGTGGGAGCAGGAGGGACTCTATGATTGAAGGAAGAGTAAGACTATTCAATTTTCAATCCTGCCATTGTACTTGTATATCACTACAACACTTTCTTCTCTCAAACACAAGCAAATTACCCTCCTTTATTATTTCAATCTTCCAACCATATCTCAATCATGAACCATATCAGTACATTATGTCATTATCTAAAGATATGCAGCATGAAATTCTTGATTTTCCTTCTCATTATTTAAATTTAAAATGTTGGTTAAGATTCTTGCATCTACTATTCACCTATAAAATATCCACTTTATATTCTTTTATAGGTGTGAATCTTTATCTGAATGTTTTTTTATCGCCAATAAAAAAAAAAAGTAGCTTTAGTGTAACTTTTGAGGAAGATTTGGAAGATATCCTGGGATCATGTTGTTCCCTTTTTCCTCGTCTGGTTTACCCTTTATAGTTTAGTAAAACCTTACAAATGTAATAAAATAAAATGTATTAGACAAATATTGTCATACATAGTGGATATCATTAACATAATGCATAAAAAACAACAATTAAAAACAAAATATTGATGCATAATTAACAAATAATAATATAATGTCTTGCATCCACCACACACGCTTATGACTTTTACTATTCCAATTGACTCAATCTTCTCCTCTCACTTTTCGATTTCTTCATTTTTCATGAAAAAACGTTTACAAAAATGAAAAAAAGTTTACAATTTTTTTTTTATCCTGACATTTATGTTGTGTTAGTCATACCTTTATATTATGTTAAATATACATTTATATAATATTTTAATTTTTTAAAAAAATTCTAATTTTGATAAAAAAATTGTAATTTTGATGAAAAAATTATAATTTCAGGAAAAAAAACCCTAATTTGTACATATATACCTTTATATAAATATTGTGCATACCTTTAATTAATATTAGTCATATTTTTATATAATACATAAAGGTACAACTAATATAATTAAAAAATATGACTAACATAATATAAATGTATGTTTAACATAATATAAATATATGTTTAACATAACATAAAAATTTTAAAGGTATGCTTAACATAACATAAAATCATAAAAATATGCTTAACATAATATAAAAGTATGTTTAACATTACATAAATGTATGTTTAACATTACATAAATGTATGCTTAATTTAACATAAATATATGTTTAATATAATATAAAAATTCTAAATGTATGCTTAACATAACATAAATGTATGCTTAATATAATATAAAGGCTCTAAAGGTATGACTAACATAACATAAAGGTCTAGCACCTGGAGCGAATTTGGATGGGTTTGAGCGCACCCACCCACACGCCTGGGGGCGCGAGCGTGGAATGGTGTGAATTTAGATGGGTTTGAGCGCACCACCCACACGCCTGGGGACGCGTGCGCGAGCGTGGAATGGTGCGTGGGCTGGGTCGTGTCAGGTGTACGAATCTAAATCCATATACTAGTTGTATAAAAAAATTTGTGATTAGAAATACTATTAGGTCTATTTGGATGAGTGGATTTGAGAAGAGAATTGAAATTTATGGTAATAAATTTATCGATGGTGTTTGGATGGACGTGGATTTCAAATCCACTATTTACATTTTGAACTAATTTTGAAATTATTTTGATGGATTTCAAATTCACTCCAATTTAAGTGGATTTGAAATCAATTTATTTCAAATCACTTTATTCAAATATAATCTTAGTTTATTTGATGTAGATGGGTGTTGAGCCAATTTGCAGGAAATTTGGTTGAAGTAAAAAGGAAGATTCATAATGCATATATATATATATATATATATATATATATATATATATATATATATATATATATATATTTGCAAGTTGCAAAATTGGATGAGTTGTAACAACATGCGAAATAACGTGCATTGTACATAGATTGTTCCTTTCCACCTAATTTTACTTGATTATTCATCTTTTAACATCTCAATACCACTAAATTCTACTAAACAAATCCACATGATGATCCTGTAAAAACAATACTTTATTTTATTAGTGAATATATATATATATATATATATATGCATACATCATTCATATAGTCATCGTAAATATTAATCAATCCATACACCTCATCTTAAAATATAATATAATATGAGGATTATGACTTTATCTGAATAATCTGATGATCATGAACTTGTGTTTTAGAGCTTGCAAATTTATGTTCAAAAAAAAAAACCCTCATCTTTCAAGCAAATCCTATTGAATTACATAATTGCTATAAGTAAATTTAGTAGGTTCTTTTTAAAAAAAAAAAAAAATTCAGTATATCCGTTTTAAAATAAGTGTTGATCTAACATTTAAATTTTTATACAATTTAATTCTCAAATTAATCATATTGATATTTTTTATTTAAAATTTTGGAATTTAATATAATACTTTTTATGGAATTAATTTGATTTTATTTTCAATTTTGAATCTTCAATTCATTGATTAATCAAGATTATATTTGTTCAATTTTATATTCCTTAAAACATAACAAAAAATCCAAAACGTGACTTAATTTTGAAATGAAGAGAGTATTATCTAGCGCACACTTTATTCTCTTGAAATTATCTCTATTTTTATTAATTCTCAGCAATTAAATATTTTAAAGAAATATTTTGTATCTACGAAATAGCGTTTTATATCTTATATATACACACATATATATTGTATATGTGTTGGCTGCTATGATAATCATGCATGTCAAGTAATTTTGTTGAAATAAAAAAAAAATATTTCCTCAACTATGACTGCAAATAATGTTGATTTGAGGCGGCCTAACTATTTAATTATTTAATGGAAGGAGCTTAATAAATTACATATTAGTTGAAAGATTCGTTCAATGATCTTGAGATTTACCTGTATCTATGGTATTATTATAAAATATCAATTCTTACCACTTTTAATTAAGATTTCCATGTGTGAAATAACCTTGAAATATAGGGGATATTAATTATTTATTTCCTAACTTGAAAAGATAATGGTGTTGATTTTACATATCCTAATGAAATCCAATACTTCTTCATCCCATTGTAACATTTTTAGACAATATCCACTCAAAATATAAAAATAAAATAAAAATAAAAAGTAAATAGATATATAGTGAATAAAACTCTTAGACAATGAATTTAGGGTATCAATGCAATTCAAGAAACTCTTGGGCAATAACTAATGTAACTCTTTGTTCAATGAATGCTATAATATAATGCTGCAATTAGACACTATCAAAATAAATAATGAAATAATTAATTATTGATGCTTCGAACTAGTTTTTGGGTCTGCGCCACTTTAATTCTTTTTTTTTTTTCAAAAAGAAATTTCACATACGAGTTATATCTACGTTCTTAAATAAATAAATTTTAATTCAAAATTGAATTAAGTTCGAATAAACTACATATATACTTTAAATATAAAAATTGATTAAGATCAAACTATTGTTCATGAAAAAAACTAAGGAAATGACTCATACACTAGCCATGTGTTCTGATCTTTAATCTTCGTTTTATATTTATGAATGAAATCATGATAGAAAAATTACTATATACATACTTTATCTTTTTTACTCATCAAAGTAACAAATCAGTAAGATCAATTATTAAAATTGTAATATAATTTAGTTTCAAATTCAATCCTAATCACATAATAATTTTTTATTTTTCTGTTTTCCCTTGGTCCATGATTGTTGGTAATAGTTAACAAATTTCAAACCTCGGTGAACTCACTCATAATATTTAATTATAAGCACTAAATAAAATAAAAATAAAATAATGAAAGTTGTTCTATTTCGTTGGATTTGGTGTATATCTTGAAAGCTAGAGGTTATGGGATTTGAATATTTCAAGATAATAATGAATGAATCAATGAACAGAGTAGAAACATTGAACTTAGCAAAGAGTTTGATTCATTGTATGTAATCCATTCTCTCTCCTCTTTCTTGAAAACATAAGAACTGACAATGGCAGGAAAGATGGGCCCACTCTTGACAACAAAAGATATGCGTAAGATATTACACCACCACACACCCACACACTTTTGTGTTTCATGTACAAATACGTATAAAGACTAATTCTATTATATGCATTTTTGTGATATCCACCACCACTCCTCTCTCTCTCTCTCTGTCCCGCCTCTCTTTTTGCCCTATCGATAGGGTTTCTTGATGTTCGCCTACCCTTGAGTTATTTTCTTCTCTGATGCATTCAGTCTTGATTGTGGCACTGTTGATAGTCTTCTTCTTGATCGATCTGATTGTTTTTGCTCTCGCCAGAGGGTTTTTTGGTCTTCCACGGTTTGGATTTGACTTTCTTGGGGTTTCCACACCATTAAGATGTCTAAAGTCTTCGAATTCAGTGGTATGTAATCTTTTCTTTTCTGGGTTTTGATTAAAGTTTTGAGCTTTACTTGGGTTTGATGGTTTTTGTTTTTTCAAGATTTTTTTCTTGTTTTATGTGTTTCTATGAATTGAAGGTCGTTCTTGGATCTTGGTGGATGATTGTATCTTTAGAACTATGTACCCTTTTTTTTTTTTCAAATAAGATTTTGTTATTATTCTTGTCACGTTTTATGTGTGTATGTTTAAGATTATGTTCTGGTATCTTGATTCTTCGATTTTTGTTGTTAGTTTAATCTATTGCTCTGTATCTTATTTCCCTGGAATTAGTGAATTTTGTTTCAAGGTTGTTGTGGAGCTTGTACCTTTAGAAGAAATATGGGTATTAAATTTAAGTTTCGATGTAAAAATGAAAGCTTGAGTTGATTAATGTGATTAATGGTTGATTTAAGAGTAGGATAAACAAAGGTTTGATGAAATTGAGGTGTAAGATATTCTTATGATGGTTGATGAATTATTTATTTGGGGGGTAGCTAGTTGGAATTTAATTTTTTGCCACTGAATCAGTTTGATCCATTAGGTTTTTACATACTAATGATATTTTTTGAGTTACTTTCATCTGAATATGTCTGATTCATTCTGTGCCACCATCTTTGGTATCAGGTGATAATGATTTTTGCTTTGGAGGGTTTCTTTACCAAAATCCCAAGGAATCGAGTCCCTTTTTGTCTCTTGGTAGCCATGTGGATGTGTATTTTCCTCCACGCAAGAGATCTCGCATCAGTGCTCCGTTTGTTGTCAATGGAGAGCGGAAGCAAAGGCCATCTATCGAAATTCTTCCTGATGAGTGCCTGTTCGAGGTTTTCAGACGTCTTTCTGGTGGCCAGGAGAGGAGTACCTGTGCTTCTGTGTCCAAACGTTGGCTTATGCTTATGAGTAGCATCTGCAGGGATGAAATTGTCCCCTCTCCGACTATTAAACCTGTGGAGCCTGAGATTGGATCTGATTCTCAGAAGGTGGATGAATCTGCTAAGCCTAAAGAGAAGGCCGAATTTGGTGATCTGGATGGAAGCAAGTCTGAAGATGAGGAATGCATGGAGACTGACTCACATGGTCATCTCTCTAGATGCTTGGAAGGAAAGAGGGCTACTGATGTGAGATTGGCTGCCATTTCTGTTGGAACTGTGAGTCGTGGAGGTTTGGGCAAGCTTTCCATCCGCGGAAATACTTCCACTCGTAGGTTGACAAATCTTGGCCTGAAGGCGATTTCCCGTGGTTGCCCTTCTTTGAAAGCTCTTTCTCTGTGGAATTTATCCTCTGTTAGTGATGAAGGGCTGTCTGAAATTGCAACTGGTTGCCGTTCTCTTGAGAAGCTGGACCTCTGCCATTGTCCAGCTATCAGTGATAAAGCCATAACTTCCATTGCAATGAACTGTACCAATTTGAGATCAGTTACTCTGGAATCTTGTTCAAACATTGGTAATGAGAGCCTACAAGCTTTAGGCCAATACTGCTCTAACCTTAACTTGATTACTCTTAAGAACTGCCCTCTTGTCGGTGACCAGGGAATTGCAAGTCTCTTTTCTTCAGCAGGTCACATCCTAACCAAAGCCAATCTTCAGGCACTCAACATCAGTGATGTGTCTCTTGCTGTAATCGGGCACTATGGGAGTGCGATGACTGATCTTTCACTCAGTGCCCTTCACAATGTGAATGAGAGGGGCTTCTGGGTCATGGGTAAGGGTCAAGGTTTGCTGAAGCTTAAATCTTTGTCGATAACTTCTTGCCAAGGAGTTTCCGATGCATCGCTTGAAGCTATTGGTCAAGGTTGCCCCGATTTGAAGCTGTTTGGCCTCCAAAAATGTCCACTTGTATCTGACAATGGAGTGGTGTCATTTGCTAAAGCTGCTGGTTCACTTGAAAGTCTAAAGTTGGAAGAGAGCCATAGGATCACACAATGTGGAGTCTTTGGGATTCTTACAAACTGTGGAGGGAAACTGAAGGTTCTTGCTTTAGCTAACTGCCTGGGACTTGGAGATATAGATTTTGGATTTCCATCAACAACACTTTACTGTTCTCTCCGATCATTGATCATCCACAACTGCCCGGGGTTTGGTAATTTGGGCTTGGGCATGTTGGGTAAATTATGCCCCAAGCTGACCCACGTGGATCTCAATGGCCTTGAGGGAATAACCGATGTTGGTGTTTTACCTCTCGTCCAGAGGCCAGAGGCTGTTTTGGAAAAAGTAAATCTGAGGGGATGTGTTAACCTGAGGGACAATGTTGTTGCAGAAATTAGTAAGCTTCATGGTGAAACGCTGGAGATTTTGAACCTTGAAGGTTGCAGATATATCACTGATACGAGCTTGTTTGCAATTTCCAAGAATTGCTCAGCGCTGTGTGAACTTGATGTTTCCCAGTGTGGAATAACGGATACTGGGATTGTAGCCTTGGCTGGGGCTGAGCAACTCAATTTGCGGGTACTTTCACTCGCAGGTTGCTCTCTAGTGTCCGACTATAGCTTCCATTTCTTGAAAATGGTGGGTAGGACTTTGGTGGGATTGAACATCCAACAATGCCGTTGTATTAGCGTTACCACCATTAATCTGCTTCTGGAGCAACTTTGGAGATGTGATATACTTTCGTAAGGACACCTACTTCCGAGAACCCCAATCAAGAATGAGCTTAGATGAGAGGGGTGATCAAGAATTTCCATTATTTCCATAAAGCAATTATATCTAGCACAACTAGAAGAAGTTTTTGGGTCCATCTAGATGGGAATCTTCAAAGGTTCAGTCCCAAGTCTATTTTTTCCAGCGAAGGTGGCCGCTCTTTTTTTTTTTGCAGCTTAGAATGCTGTTCCATTGTTGCCATGCTTGGCTGAGAATTTGACTGTGGGTGTCTGGATCGTAGATTCTCCGATTGGTCCATTCCTATGATAAATGTTTTTAGCTTCTGCCCTAGCAGCGGTTTGCCTAGTTGCTTTGGTTGAGGGCTTGTCCATGAATACTTTTTAGTTTACAGAGTCTAGTAGAGTCGTGTCTATGCTATGATTGATCGTCATCTAGTGCATGGTGTTGCTAGCGTCTATTGGGGTTGTTTTGTGGTTGCTTTGACAGTTTCACGTTTGTCGCCTTGCTATCGAGGGCTTCGGCCATGGCAGCTCTGCCATGACAACCTCTCCAGGTTGTTTTTTGTTTTGCCAAGCCCTAGTTTTGCAGGTTTCTCTTGTTGTGATCTGTTGCGTGCAACCTTGCTATGTAATCCTCTGCTTAAATATTTCACTTTGTTTTGTGCTTCCAAATTGTCTGAATAAAATCCCTGTTTAATGTAGTTTACTGTTCACAAGACATATGTAATGGCATCTACAACTAATTTTGTTATGCATTAACAACTCGTGAAAAATCTAAGTAGCTCTGGTTTTAGAAACAATGAATAGCTGCGAATACAATAAAAGATTAAAACCTCAACAAATATTGGAACTTAGAGTTCATCACAGCAATACAAGTCCAAAGTAGCAGCAAAACTAAAATTCTAAAGCAGCAATATTTTGATATCGAACACTTCAAAGGCACAAAATTTCCACTTTGACATTGGGTGACATGCACATCTAAACATAAATTAGGACAGGTTACCACTCAGCAAGCTTGAAAACCATATTAAACAACCAAACTTCGCTGACTTCTGATAAAAACACACACACCAACCCTTAGTATGTCGTCTTGCATGCCTTCATCCTTGGATTAATCGAGTTCTTATAGTTCAGGTGAAGATGGTGTTGAAGGTGAAAACACATGTACAAATAGAGCCACAACTACTGATTGATCACTCACTCACTGCCATGACTTGGTGCACTGAAGTGGTCTCTTCTTGAGTTTCCACAACACGTTCCTCATCTATGCTCGACTGATTCTTCACAGGCTCGACAGCTGTCGCTGTCTCCTCGGATATGTTGTTCAGATGAACCACAGATTCACCTGTTTCTTTGGGGGTCGTCTTCTTATGAGAGGTAGATTTTTTCTTTTCATTGGATATGTTGGTGTTCTCAGATGGTAACATGGGAAGAGACTTCCTTTGTGGCTTCTTAACATGGTCAGCTTGGGCAGGAAGGTTATTATGTGGGAGCTTGTTGCCCAGGCTTAACCTAGCTGAACGAGCACTGAGTGCACCATTTTCTTCGGAGTCAGCAGTCTTTTTCCGACCAAGCTTGGGAGATTTGGCTCTCGTAGTAGGTATCTACGTCAATGAATGAAGCTGACAAGGAATTAGGTGTTTTATGGAAACCACACACAAGAATCCTAGTTAAAGATCTGTTGAGGACTAGAGAACCCTAGTTAAATTAAGGATTAGTGACTTGGATCTTATAGAATGCTCACATATTAGAAAACAGCACATGAGAACTAGGAACTGATGCTATCAGGTAACAAGTTCATAACAAAAAAGTTTCAGTTATCAATTGAAGGATTTTAGGGGTACTACCAAGAATTTCAACAATCATTAATTCAATGTTTAGGAGAACTGCTGATTAAAGAGGTTCACTGTGAAAAGAGAATTAAACCTTTAACATAATAAGTATACACGCTGTAAATATATTCTAAACACAAAATTTGCATCAGAAAAAATAAACATGGCATCATAGCATGCATACTAAAAATTTTACCTTCTTTAGTTCGATCTTTGGAGGTGAAGGTTCCTGATAGAAGGTTGGCATCGGTGTAGCTTTGAATCCCAAACTTTTTCTCAACATTTTGATCTCAGCATCTTGTGATTCCTATTTAATAGCCAAAAAGAAATGTGATTCTATCACATTGTCCATCACTTGAAACTAGAGCCATAATATCAAATAAGAACCCACCCTAGACATAGCCTGCAGATTATTCTTCTCTGCTTCCTTTGCCTGAATCTTTTCCTCTAGTTTAGAGTAAAACTGTCGAAACAAGATGAAGGCAAATTGTCAGGTCCATATACAGCAAAACGTTGGCACTGCAGATGGGACAATATACTAACCTCTCTTCTTTTCTCAGCCCTTTCATTACATTTAAAACTGAAACCATAGGCTGGGAGAGCACCCAATCTACGGGGCTTGGCATCTCCATCAGTAGGACTTTTACAGAGTACTTAAGGATAAACCAGATCTTCATATCACAATGACAAAAGCAATTATCTTCATCCTTCAATATCAAAAGAAAGATGGAAATCTAATACACATGTAAAGGATACGATGAAGACTGAGAGATCTCTTCGTTTTTACTGGAAGGGCCTTTTTTAAGGGCTTTCAGCTTGGTCTTCTCCCTATAATCAGGAAATCGAAGTTCAGAAACATTATGTGAGTGATTAAAAGGAATAAAGAGATCATAATGGATACATAGGAGAAACAACTTCAGGTAATGCATGCTTGCTAGAGAGATCATCGCATTTTCTCAAAATGATATATCCATTAAATTCTATAGTCATTTATGTATCATGAAGATCCATCAAGACAAGAAACTAAACCATCAGTGAAAGGACATACGGGAGTTCTTCAGACTGTTCTTCATTTGTAGAAGATGATGTTGCTTCAGGAAGCCCATGCTGCTGCTTGAGATTAGGAAAAGAATTATGTTGAACCAGAAGAGGAAGACAACGGACAATGTAATTATGTAAATCAATAACAATGCATACACTTTTCCATATTTTACCTTATCTTGAACAGACACCGATTTTGAGTTGCCAGCAACTTGGTTCTCGTTAAATGATTTACTTTTTGTTCTGAAAGCAGTAGTCTGTTTCAAGCGTGATTCTGAAGCGATGCCATTTGAAGCAACGGAAGATTTTATCAACTCTTTGGCATTTTTGCTCTTGCCCAAACCTGCCGCAGCATGTCTGGGACTCACGGCTTTCTCTTTCTTGGCCCTTCCCATACCCTTCACTGATTTTGAGTTCTTCAAATCCCCAGACGTTTTAAGTCCAAGCTCCTATAAGTATTTAATTCATTAGAGCACTTCTCAAAGAACTCATTGTACTAAGCAACTAAGTATATAAGTCAATAGAGCACTTCTCCTACCCGAGATTTGTCGGTGGAATGGCTTTCTGATGGTACAGCAGGTTCTCGTTCTTCTGTGATCTCTTGTGTGGAGCTTAAGGCCTTATCATCATTTATTTTGAGAGCATCTTCTAGATTCTGATCAAGTCCTTCAATTTCCACACTACCATTAGAAATCCCATTTCCAGGCAGACCATCCTCAAAATCAGCCCCATTTCCAGACACCGAAATCATGTTATCAGCATCCATCACGTCCAATCTATCTAACAAGAAAACGAATCACAAGCCTTAAATATCACCCATAAACTGCTCTTCGAAATCATTCATTTGAATTACAAAAAAACCTGACAAGTTTTCCATTCCATAAAATCCCAAACACATTTTTACCTCGCACGAGGACTTAGTTAAACATAAAAAGGCTAATTGTGGCAAAGCCTATATTCAAAGATGAAAGGCACAATTAACGCAACACAATAAGCGCCAAAAGAAGCTTAAGAACACAAAACTGAATCTAAATCAAGATTCAATCTTCACCACAAGAATGCAACACAAAGACTTTAAATTCTACAGAATCTACTCCAAAAGTTCAACATTCCCAATCTCCCCTCAGTAAAACATTTTCTTGCAACCAAACACCCCTTTCCACAATCACATCTTATGCCAATTGCAACAATACCTAAAGTATAAAAAAAGTGTTTAAAAAAAAACAAAAAAGAACTCCACAAAAAGAAGAACTAAGCAATAAAACCGTGAGAAAAAAAGACAAAAATATCTGGAGAAAAAATAAAAAAAACAGATCTTCAAAACCCTCAACCCAACAAGATCCCCATCTTTACCAGAAAAGATTCATACTAAGAAACCCATTTCCACAACACATTATAACATCCAAACAAGGCGCATTCATTTCTAGCTATGGATTTCATGCTTTGAAGTTATTATTACTAAAAGAAGTTACCTTTCAAAGCATTTGAAGGAAAACAATCAGTAGAGCTTTAAATCATTAAAGGATTAGAAGATCTGAGTGATACTGATATGGGTCTCATCTGCTCTGCTCGGGTCACAGGTCAGGCTTCTACTCTGTGCTTTGAAATGATCTTGAATTTTTTTTTTCTCTCCACAATTTGGGCAATATTTTTTTTTATCTTTTTGGGGATTTCTTGAAATTTAAAAATAAATAGAAGGTATTTCCTCTCTCTCTCTCTCTCTAAATTTAGAATAAGAACACTGATAGTGCAATCGTTATGAATCAAATTCCACTCCGCTCCGGGTCACTTTCTGTTATGGAAAACAATTTTTTTTTTTTAATGTTGTTATAAAATAAAATAAAAACCGAAAATGGAAGCAAAATATTTATAAAGAAGGAGAATGAAAATAAGGTTTGGGACCGATTAAAGGCATCCGGCCACTTTTAAGGACACCTTAATTACTTAGGGCACCTCAATAAGTGAAATTTTTTTTGCATATATTTCTAAGCACACTCCATTAATTCCCCACTCTACCATTTTCCCACAAACAAGTGATTTTTGACCAAAACTCTTCTTTCTTCACCAGACATTAACATTTCGGCCGAAGCATACCGAACTATTGCTGGAGATTGAAGTTCATCACCAATTGTTTCTGTTGAAGTGGTCGAACATCTACTAGTATGGAACGTCGAAGAAAAGCTTTTGAAACCGAATATACCGAACACAAATTTACGGGTAAGTTGATTTTCAACACTCTCATTTAGTTGCGTTTTTCGTATATATTTGGTTAAAGTCATTTAGGACTAGCAATGAGTTAGTGAAATACCTGTTAGTACACATGAAATTTGCTGAAACATCGTGTAATTTTGGAAGAAATTTGGGCATTTTCCGTTCACTTCAGTCGGTCCTGGTTGGCCGACATCTGTGTTGGACGTTCGGTCGGGTCGACCGAATGGGAAGCTTGAGTGTCGGCCATGTTGGTCGAATGGGACTTAGAAGTGTCGGCCATGTTGGTCGAACGGGAAGCTTCAGTGTCGGCCAGCTTGGCCGAACGGGTAGCATAACTTACATTGTATGCGAAAACTTACATTGTATGTTTCGAATGAATCTTCGTTAGCCATTTTGTGAAATTTGGGGGAAAGACAAGAAAGAAAATCGAAATTGAGTTGAAGTTGTATGCTTGGTAAAATGAAGAAAAACAACAATGGTGAAACTTATATGCTTGAGGTGCCCTTAAAAGTCAAAACATATTGAATGGAGTACCCTTAGAAGAAAAATTCATTAAGGATATTTTGATCTTTATTTATCTATTTTAATTTGCATTTTTTTAATTGAGTATCCTTAAAAGATGTTGGGGTGTCTTTAGTCCCTCCCATAAGGGTTTGAGCTTCATTTATTACCTTTCCAATATGAGGCTTTTGTTGTTAAATAAGAAAAATGAATTACATAAAAATACCAACTTATCAATCGAATAAATTATAAGTTTAACACTAATTTGCAGTTGGATTTATCATCATTTTCTCGATGAAACTTGTTGGGCACGTCCGGTTGGTCAATCAGTTTTGTGTTGGTTGTAATGTTAGTGAACAAATAAAATGAAATATAAATTAATAAAAATCGAATAAAATGATGTGGATTTGTTCTAGATCATTTGTACAATCCTAATAAAATTGAAGTGAAAATATGAATTTTTATTTTCCACATTCATTACTTTTTATTTATATTTTATTTGATCGACAATGTGCTAGACAGATTGATCAAACATACATTCAGATAATTATTAAAATTGTAAAATAAACCTAAAATTATGATTTATTTTACTAAATTTGAAATTTTCTTCTTCATATTGCAATTCCATAAACGCTTATATTTCAATTTGCTATTAATAAAAAAATATCGAATTCTGCGGAACAATAGATTAGACTGTGCCACGTCATCAATTTTGATAACATGGCAAATTGATAATATTGTATAATTTCATAATTTGTTACCAAACAAGCAAAAGTTGGTGCATCTAGTGCATATGGTAAGGTGTCCTCTTGGATGGCATGATTGGTGATTGGTGGAAAATATTATTAATTTTGGATTGATATAATTTTTTTGAAATACACTTATATAATATTAGTGTTTTGATGGATTATTCTTTGTATTATTGTGTCTTTGACTAATATATTAAAAAAAAAAAACAGTGTCATATTTATATAGAAGTCTATAGTTATTTTGAATATGATTATTTTTATCCCATAAAAATAAATATTTGAAAGTCTTCAAGCTTTATTTTTTATCCAGGATAGTCACACGAAGCACATAACTCTTGCCATTTTTCATTAAGAAAAATAAAAAATAGGGAGCTTGATTTTTTTTTTCTTTATGAAAATTTCCTACGTTTTGAAGAATTAGAAAAAGTCCTCAAAGACAATTCCAAACAACACGAATTTTTTTTTTTTTTTAAAGAAACAAAACCAAAAGTGATCAATATAATAATAGGTGCTCGAGCAAGTTTGTGGGTTTAAGATAACATAAATAATGTTTTTTTTTTGGTACCTAAGTTATGAAGTTCAAAATGAAAAACCATCAACTTGTATGTAAAGATACCACACAAGTGTTGTCACGCCCCAATTTCATATAAAGTTTAAAACGTGGAAATAAATATATTTTCTTTTTCTTTAAATGAATCAGAGTGCAAGTGAAGCATTTTCATGGGGCGTCCAGCAGAAATTCCTAAAACGTTGAGATTTAAAAAAAAACAGACGATATTTATAAGATCACCATTTAAAATACAAAAGGGTTATATCATTGCTGCGGAGAAAAAGTACTTGTTTGAAGTAAAACACATAAACATTGTTTTGTATATAACCGGGATTTTAGAAAATGCCGAACATCAATATACATACAAAAATAACATAACAGGCATCTCTGTTCATTCCTCTTCGCCTCCGAAATTTTCTGTAAAATAAAACACATCAAAGGGGTAAGTGCCAAAAGGACACTTAGTGGGGTTGATTTGTACAGTAAAAGGGGTACACATAACATTTCTTGAATACTATATATATATATATATATATACACGTTGTAGACTCCCGAAGAGTCCTAATGCAATCCGTTGAATAGGTTTCCGAAGAAGACCTATCGAGGCCCCAAGCCGACCCCATTTTGGGTTGTTACACCCTTCATGTTGGGATTCCGTAGAATACCCCCTTATTGGGCTCCGACGAGGAGTACCCTACTTGGCGTGGCACACGCATGCGCAGTTAAATTATCATACAACAGTTTCCACATAACACATAGTGCACATTGTCACGTTCACGTTGGCCACATAATTCACATAATACATAGGTAAAGAAAATCCCTTGACATATGTGGTTTCTAAAGAAACCCCTTTTTAGCGGGTATTATCCCGTCTTATCATCATTTGAAACCATTTGCATTTGTATCACTTGAAAACAATAGCTCTTAAAACCATATAATTTACTCGAATCCTGTTCACGTAGTAAAAACATTTAACTTGAAAATGACATCACATAATAACAGGATTTAGATCACTTAGTCACGTAGTTTTCCATAAAACTGTACAATTGTAAAACATAATTAAGATTTTACCCCCACCTTGTTTGGTGGTTACCACGTGATCAGCAAGTCAAGGATCTCGTATCCTAGAGCTTCAAGCCAATAGGTAACCTACATAATTTACAATGTTTTCTTATCTCATTATAATCTATAATTAAATATTAAAACAACATCGAAGCGGATAATATCGATCGAGATGAGACGGATCGGAACGATAGGCCTAGCGATTGAGGTTAAAGAAACAAGAAAGAAAAATCAGTTTATAAGGCTGAGATGAAAGAGAATGGATTTTGGATCACAACAAAACAAGAATGAGCTCAATCGAAGTTGAAACGAGCTCGAACGGAGCGTTTTAAGATTGAAGGGTATTTTGGTAATTTGGTCAAAGGGTTGACTTTGACCGGGACCCATGACCCCCGGTCCGCGATATCTCGTTGGCGACGACTCGATGTTAAAGAATGATGAAAAGAAAATGAGATTCGGATAGAAAATATGACGTCACGCGCGTTCCCCGCGACGGGAGAAAAACAACTCCCCAGCGTCTCCCAAGATCTGTCTTGGTATTTCCAAAACACGCCCTGCGAGCAAAACAGAGACTACAATTCTGTCCAGTTCAGTTTAGCGTGCAGGACGCGTCTTAAAATTTACAGGATGCGTCCTGCGGAAGAAAAACAGGGCAACGCTCCCGGCGCGATCCTGCTTCAGTACCCACCTTCCCAGAGCCACCGGCTGCGGCGGCGCCGTCCTATGCCAACACCACCTTATCCTCCGGTGACCCTGCACCGCCGGCTACCACCTCCGGCCATCCCTCGCCGGATTCCGGCATGAATAGTGCCATAAAACATCCTCAAAAACCCTTCATCGCACACAAAATACATAACCAAACCCTACCTTTCCAGCTCCGGCCGGCGACTTCCAGTCGCCGGTGACCCTTCCCCCGACCACCTAGGATACTGGCCGGTGACTTCCAATCACGGCAACCACCAATACAACCCCCAACAGCATGCATACACAACACACACACAAAACCCCATGTGCAACAGCCCCTTTCCCAACCCATTTTCTGGCGAACTCCGGCGGCGGCTCCGGCGACAGAATAAAGACGGGAAAGAAAAAGAGAGAGAAAAGAGAGACTTACGTGTGTTCGGCGCTTTTCGGCTCGTTCGAAGAAACGGTGAAAATGAAATCGAACTAAGGCCTATTTATAGAAAATGGAAATCACTATTCATGGTAGGTTTACTGTTCATAGGGTAAAGTTACTGTTCATGATAAGCTTCCGGTTACTATTCACGATAAGATTTCAGTTCCGTTCCTCGTTTTTTCGAAACTCTATATTTTGCCATTTTCTTCGCCGTTTGAGCTACAGGTGTCCGATTGACCTCTAGTTCGTTTCTATCTTCTCGTTTTTCCGTTACGCATCTAATGATATAAAAATATTCTATTTTCCACGTATATAAATTTTATCCATAAAAAACCTGGTCGTTACAAGTGTTTCTTTTATGTGGAAGAAGATTGATAGAGACTTGAGAATAGGAGTTCAAATTTCACTTCTATATTATTTGTCCAATTAATTAGAAAGGGAAAGAAAAAAACCCTTTGCCAAATAATTAAAGATATATCAAAGGTTGGCATTTAGGTCCCCCTCACCCCAAATTTTTAAGCTTTTGTAGTACTTCTAATATGCTAGTTATGATTTTATTTTATGCTGATTATTAAGATAATATTCTGCCACTATAAAAATAACATTTTATTTCACACAAATTAAGATAACATCAATATGTATAATTCTATATATAAATGATTATATTACTCAAAACATTTAATATAGATAACTAGTGTATTTTGTGGAGCAAATAAAAGTCTAGTATTAAAAATGAAAATAGAGACAAAGTTGGAAAAAAAAATCATTAATTATTTTTGGTAAAAAAAAAAAAAAGGGACATGAATTGAAACAAAGAATAATCTTTAAAACTGCAATTATTTTGAAACGAGGGAAGTATTTAAATTATTAATAATGTGATGTGCAGTGTTTGGTTGGTAATCTCAATGTGTTATGTGTGTGCAATTGAAGATACATCGATGCAAAGTGGATAGATAACTGTATGGTATGGCTAAATACAACCATCACATAAGAAAGAAAAAAAAAATATAAAATATATATTTTTTGAAATAGATTATTTGTCTTGTGGTGTCCATAGGCTATAACCTATATAGCACTATGGGGACATCTACAAGACTCCAACTATATAAAGAAATCAAATTCTCAGGATTTCATTCAAAATTACAGTACATATTCTCTCACTACCAATAATTGAATCAAACATGGCAATGCTTGTCAAGATTCATATAGATCTCCACTTTGCACCTGTATTCACGAGTTTAGTATATACTTTCTTAAAATCTTCAAAGAAAAGGTTCTGATCATTGGCATAATTTGAGATCCACCTGTTCATCAAAATAACAACACAAAAATCATAAGTATATATCCAAGAACATTTTTAGTTATAAGCAAATTAACCTTTGCACAAGCAGATCAATTAGATTGAATGGTCTAACGGGGCTATTAGGTCCGATTTTTTGGGCTATCTCGATAGTGAACTAATTTAAAAGATAGGATAGGGTCGGATTGAGCCCGCTTGGTTGGTTCTACTCCTTGGCCAGGTCATGCAACTGGACTTATTCAAGTTTTCACATCCACCGGGTCAGGCTAATAAAGATAAGTGCAACTGTAACTAATAGTGAGAAAACGACATACCTAACACATTCATCATCCTCGGCTAACGCTCTGTCTGAAGGAAGACCAATCATACTAGACATCCCACCTACATGTATGATAAATAATTAGTGATTTTGACATTAAGAGATGGGAAATTCAGGATTCTCCAGTGGAAAACTAATGGTGTTGTCCTAAAATGACGAACTACTTGGGTGGCCTGAATGAAAAAACGCAAGTCAAACAAGATGGCACAGGTATGAGATGCTTAATTACCTGAAGCTGACCATGGCTTCTCTAGAAGAATTTTGTAGTACGAATTGTCAAAGACAGTAGGATTTCCAAAACCTTTGTTTCCTAGAGTATGAGCTCCAGATAATGCAACAAGTTCTTGAGCTCTGTTAATGAATTCCATTGAGCATTTACTCCAACTCTAACAGTAGAGGCATAAATGTGGTACGAGTGAAACAGGAATGATAACATTTACTGGTATGCCTATTTACAGACAATATCACACATTTTGTTGCCTTTAAGGTTAGGCACACAATCAAACTCAATTATAAGATGAAAACCATTACATTAGTCCACCACCAGCTTCCCAGTCACAAGGATGAAAAACATATGCATTGTTTTAATGGAGAAATTTTATTAGGGTAGATTAATATTAATGCTGATCTTCTTTACTGGGGAAATTTTAAATGCAACATGTTCAAAATCCACTTTCATAGCCAGGAATGATGCTGTAAGTAAGCCAACCGTATCTCATGTAGAACTCAACTCAACAGAAAACTGATCGATTTTGAAACTGGACATGTATGTTCTTCCTATATAGATAAATGAACACGTTAAAAAAAAAAGGAACAGATGGAAGTGGATGAATAATTTCAACAAACTGCAATCTTGATACCAGAAGTTTTTTTGTATTTGAGAAATTTAAATGCATTCTTGATCATGGAGAGCAGGCTAAGAAAGAGAGACGCCAGACGTGCATAAGTAAAGAGAAGCTGTAAGTCGGACATTATAACTCACGAGAAGCCTTTTTTTTCAAAACATTGCTTCATGGAATTGGCATCAAGTGATTCTTCAGGAAGCTTCCCTTCGGGATCAGGCACCCTGTGAGGTAACAGTGAACTTCTTAGAATGGACTTCCTATGCAGTAAGTCCCAATTGAAGAAACCTGTGTGTGATCTAAAGATATATATCCAGACTAATTAGTGAAATCAACTGATAATCCCAAAGGTGAAATTTTATTTAGAACTTTATATCTAAAATTGATTTAAGCTAAGTACAAGAGCCATAGTGTTGTGGAAATAAACTATTCATGTTTTGGACAGTTAAGTGGCATCTGGCAGGCATGGCGGCTACATTTGGAGGTGGCCATTCGTTAGATGCAGCAATTTCTGCAAATGCACTAATCTTCTGAAGTTTACAAGAGATCAAATATATTCTCGGAATAACTTATCTGAGAAACCCAATATTGAGTGACAGATTGAAAAACAATCCAACTACATGCAAGAGTTGACAAGATTTGAGCCATTTACGTTGCATCTATTCTTCCCAGCTGAACAGGGATCTTCGGACCTCCACAAATCAAAACAGCCTCTGCTCCAGCCAGGGCTATCAAATCTGCCCAGGATACTAGCAAGCACCAAGAACAAGGAGTTAGATGGTATATGATTGCTGTTACAGCAACAATATTCTTATGGCCCCTTCGGCCAAAATACCTGGTTGTACTGCATCCACTTCACCTTTTGCTTTGTCTAGAATCTAATAACAATGCATCCATTCAGGAGTTAGTTAATTGGAACTTGTGCTATGGTTGACAAAGCTGGATTATATTGTAGTCAACATGAATCTCAAATTCTATAGGACATTAAAAAGTGAGTCCTAAATGTGTAATGATAGTGCAAAACTAAAAGGAAAGAGATAAAGAAGCAGATGGGAAGCTTGCCTTCACATATTTCAGAAGGCCCGTGTTTTCAGGTCTGTCAAGTTCATAAACTATTGATCCATTCATACCACCTAAAACAACGAAACTAGATTAGCCAAAAAAATGTTTACATAAACATGTCACAACGGATTTACATTTTGAATCCCGACACCTTCTCTGATTAATTAAACTTGTATTTTAACTGCAAGAGTAGTACTTTTTAGCACTGATGGTTACCCCCACACCTAAACACCACATATTTTCGTTGTCCTCAAAATTCTTTCCTTTTCTACTTTTAAACAAAAGATGTAGTCCTCAATGTGATACCTGTTCTATCACCCTTGTCGAAAGTTCCAGCATCGTGAAAAACTAAACGAAGTAAGCCAGGAGCCTTGGCCTTAGATAATACCTTCTTGACTTCTTCTTGCAAAACAGAATTTTCACTGGAGCCCAAAATCGTGAGGTCAATAAGCCATTTCAACAAATTACGTGTGGTTTTCCACGGAATTATCACCACAGTAACTAGAGTCTACTCTTAAGGTCAATAAGCCATTTCACAAATTATATGTGTGGTTTCCACTAAATTATCACCACAGTAACTAGGGTCTACTCTTAACTAGATTTCTGAGTATGATACATATGATCAATATAGCAAAAGAAAAATTGCAATTACCCATCACAAACAACTACCATTAGTGCGATGATTCGTCAGTATTAACAGCATCACTGTATTACTTTCCTAATATTGTACTATAATAATCAACAAAATTTCCTTTTTAGTTGATTAAAAGCTCCCACTGCAAATCACCAGTTTTGCTAAATGTCAAATTGTCAATCATCCAACTGAAAATGAATACAATCAACATATATCACGAAAAAAGCAACTGCAAAACATTATGCTTCAATCTTACTCGGAAGCAGATGCCAAACTCGAATAAGGCATGAGAAACGACGTCGTCATCACATACATTAGCGCTCGCCTCCCAAACGAGGAAGCAGAAGCAGAAGCAACAAATCTTTTCCCCGAGAATTTGGCTGCCGGAAGGTTTCTGACATGAAGCTTGAGCTCTCCGCCGGCGGAAAAGGAGGCTGCGGAACCGAACAACTTCGGATCGACGGCGGTGGTGATGCTCCTCATTTCCAGTAGCTGCTAAAGATTCAGTTTTTTTTTTCTGATGATTCTTTTAATAGAAAATGAAAGATATTGAAAAAGGTCCAAAAAAAAAAAATTGCAAATTGATGACATGAAAATATCTGCAACATAGATTGCATGGGCTATATGGATTATCCATTTCCAAATCCTTATTTTCCAGTCCAAACAAATAGTCCACTAAATAATGTTTAGAAATGTTTCAGTGAATATTATGACTACATAAAACAACAACAAAAATAGTAGGTTGATAATTTCATTTTTTGATTCTCGTAAATACTCTTGATCTTCTCTCTAAAATATATCGATTACTCACTCTTGATTACTATCTAACATCTAAAATCTATGGAGTTCTGTTCTCTTAATTGTCGCACCATTCATGAAAAAATAAAAATAGAAGTTTTCACTAAATTGAAACATAATTAATCAGTATTATTTTTTCAAACATAAATTTAAAATGGATTCTATTCTCTTAAGTTGCCACACCATTCATAAAAAATAAAAATAAAAGTTTTCATTGAATTAAAACATAATTATAATTTATCCAAACATAAAAATTTAAAAAATATTTAGAGTGAGACTATACACGCCCAAAAATATTAAACACACACCAAAAATTATATTTTTATACCTTTCATTTACACACTAAAAATGTGTTTTTATACCTTTCAATTTTCAAAAAATGGGATGTATTTAGTAAGTTATGAGATGTGTATAATTTCACCCAAAAACTTAAATCGCAGATCAGAAAATAAAGAATCCAGTTCTCAAGCTTCCTATCACACCTAGAATAATGAAAATCTTTGTCTTTTTTTTTTTTTATTCAGTCCCAAAAACATAATTATTTTTAAATATTATTGAACTTATTACAAATTCCAAGAATTTATAATTCTCGCGTCCTAAAGTGGGCTATGGTTCAAACCAAGGTTTCTGTTAGTATGGGAAGCCGAAGAGGAACTCATGGGCCAATAACATAATAGCATAATCCAAAAGTTTTCTTTGACTTTTTAAATTCAAATATGAAAAGTTCTCCCTAAAAAAATAAAATTTAAGTGCCCAAATTCCAACCTAGACTTTTTCAATATTTTTTTTTTGAAAAGTCCACACTTCATAACTAAACCTCAAAAAGAACCTCTTACCATCTATTTGTATATATTTAGATGTGACCTATATATTTCTTATGAAATATTTGAAACTCCCGTACAGGTTTATAAGTTATTTCATCGACTTATTATTAAAGATATGATATATTTTGTGAAAGAAATATCCACATTCTTGTACACATCCGATGAAAAATTCAATATTTGGTATATCAACTATATTTCTACATAGATAAGAACTGCATCTACGTATTCGTATAACGAGTAGGATTCCTCTACTTTCACGCGTACACCACGTGCGGAAATTCTCTCCCGCGTCTACGTGGCTCCACTTTATTGGGCCCTCACGATTCCAGACAAGCTCTGCACAACACATGCACATCTGTATCTCGATCACAGACCAATACCAACACGACACGTCATATCATGCTTCCCTTCAAAGTACAATATCCCCACGTGGCGATATCCAATATGCTTAATTCGTTGTTACAATTTGCCTTGGAGTTGTACGCGGGTTCCTCTGCTCTGTTTCGTCGTAATATCCTCTTTCCTTAATAAAACAGTTTTCAATCCTTCTATTTTTTGTAAAATATTTCATCTGTTAAATTTTTAAAGTTTCTTCATATCCTCAAAAGTACGTAAAACAAGGAACCGGTCGGAAAAGGATGGCGGTGAAGATGAGGAAGTGGTCGCCTTGGACGCCGGCCACCACGGCGGCGACACGGAAGTTTCAGGTGGCGGTTAAGCCGATGAAGCTTGAGGGATTGCCGGAGGAAGACGGCGGCGATGAGACGACGCAGAAATATATTGCGATCAAAATAAGATGGAAAGGAGAGCCCAAGCTTTTTCCGTTAATGGCGCCATTTCAATCGAAGCCGAAGAAGGAATTATCGAGCTTGAAGATTCTGAAGAAAGGGCGGGGCATTATCCTGTGGGACGAGGATCACTGGTTCCAGAACACGTGTTGCTTTTCGATTGCTCCCAATCATCATGATTCCAAGTTTGGACCGTGGGATATCTCCTTCAACGTTGTCTGTGTAAGTTCTAATTCCATGCCTTTTTTTTTAATTAAATGCTCATGTTTCAATTGACTGAATTCATTGTGTTTAATTGTGAAACAGGGAGATAAGATGGATTCAAAGGCGAAAATGGCGGTGATCGGTCGTGTTTCTATGAATCTATCAGAAATTGCTTGGAAAATGGAAAACCCTTGTGTTGAACAAAAGCTTCCTTTGAGTTTGCAGATTAATGGAATTTCCAGAGACGCTAACCTTACGGTAATTTAAGCTCTTCTCTCTCTAAATTGACTAGGTCAGGTCCAATTAATCTTGCAGACATTCATGAATTCTTGATTACTGTTTATAAAGATTAGTTTGATTTGATTTTATTATGTTGATAGTAGTGTTGTGTTTAACCAGAAAGGAAATGGAGTTAGTTCCAATCAATGTTTTAATTAACTGTTAGTCAAAGCTTGAGTTATTTCTGGTTAGGCACAAATAATGAATACAGTGTCATAATCCTACGTTGGAAATCTAAAGGATCATTAATATGTGATTTGAGTTGTTAAACTAAATTGGGCTAGTTTCAACTCCATCTATTTTCCTAGCTAGTTGTAGTTAACTAGGTTGTCTTGTTACATCACCAAACGCCCAATACGATGTCATCACTGTGCAAATACTAATATGATATTATCAACTTCTTATCTTAGGTCCAATTTAACTTTGTCGAAGTAAGAGAAGCTCCCGACTCGTTGGCTACCCCTCGACTCGGTGTCAATGAGTATAAAGAAAATGTGAAAGCAAGAAGAAGATCAACGAGTCTAGAAGAGGTGAGTTTGGATGACTCGGATGAGACAAGGTCGAGACTGCCAGGAACTGCAGTGGATTCGGACAAGAAAGAAAGATGGTTTTCTTGGACGAGCAGACACTTTAGTATTAAGCGAGCTAAGACTAGACAAGACAAATCCGATGACAAGATTGATGCTTATACTCAACCTACTACATCGTCATCAATGGACTTGTTCAGCGACCATGCATCACAGGTACATTTAGTTGTATATCACTTGCTGTTTTTGTATGCTATGAATTATTGACTTTGAAATTGATTTTCTATTACCTAAAGGAGCATAGGTATTGTCCTTTTGAAGTTTTCAATATAAAATAGTTGACTTGTGCAATGTGACAAAAACTAGAATTGTTCAGACAAGAATGACCAAGTCTTAATCCAACCAATGTCCTTTTCCTCATATCTGCTTTCAGAAACCTTGTGCAGAAGCAGAGTACCAAGATGAAAGAGTGGGTGTTTGGGAAGAAACGGAGGTGATTAGTAGAGACGGGCAAGCAAAGCTCAGAGCTCCGGTTTTCTTTGCTTCTTTTGACCAACGCAGCGACAAGGCTGCCGGAGAAAGTGCTTGCACGGTGTTAGTGGCCGTTATATCTCACTGGCTTCACTCCAACAGTGAGACGATGCCCAATCGGTCAGAGTTTGATAACCTCATAATGCAAGGTTCCTCGGAATGGAGAAAGCTATGTGAAGATGATGCTTATGTGAATGACTTCCCCAACAAGCATTTTGACCTTGAGACTGTATTAAGAGCTGGTATTCGACCCATATCGATTTCTCACCATAACTCGTTCGTTGGATTCTTTGGTGCTGAAACGTTCGAGGCCTTGAAAGGAGCCATGTCGTTTGATGACATATGGAATGAAATGGGCAGTAACTTTGGAGTGTATACAGTGAGTTGGAATGACCATTTCTTCGTGTTGAAAGCTGAGGCAAATGCTTATTACATCATCGATACGTTGGGTGAGAGGCTCTATGAGGGGTGCAATCAAGCATACATTTTGAAGTTTGATGACAAGGCTATAATGCAGAAACAGGCAGAGAAAGCTCAGACAAAAACTGAAACACTGGAAGAGGAAGAGGTAATATGCAGTGGCAAAGAATGTTGTAGAGAATTTATCAAAAGATTTCTAGCTGCCATACCATTGAAGGAGGTCGAGGAGGAAGAGAAAAAGAACGGTGTTTCTTACGTCTGCCTCCATCACAGGCTGCAGATAGAGTTCAACTACAGCTTCTCAACTTCCCCTGTTTCATCCTCAACCTCATCTCCCCTCTCTTCTCTAGCTACTTCTGCATCTTCTCCGTTTTCCGAATGAGAAATTACACAATTGACAACTCTAGTTTATTACAAACATGTGCAAGTTGTATAGAGGAGAAAAACTCAATGTTTCTTGTTTCTCACAATAAAGTGTTCGCAGTGACTACGGTAGATTCTGATATCATTCATTTTGGCTCCCACAATCTATATGGAACATCACAATAAGCCAATCATAACTTGCGTGTACTACGAGCCACTCTTCTCAGAAGATCCACTGCAATAAAAGGTGAATCTTGATGCTACCATAAAGATAGATGAGATCTCTTATCTTAAAGTTGATGATTAGTTGAGTCACCATCAATGAAAATGGAGTTGTCACTAGCAGAAAAGGAAAGATGCTCAAGGCATTTAGGGACCTACAAACTTATAAGAAATGTCACTAAAACTTTAGATAAGGTGAATAAGTTTACATGATGGCAAATAATCATATCCTTCTGTGGTCCCAGCTTTTCTCAAATGGTTTATGGAGGTTAGACTAATCCACTAGTTTTATCGAAAAGGGTCCATGCATATATCATCTAAAGCAGCATCACAGTTCATGATATGCAAGATGTGTAGATAATAATAAGGGAATATACAATTAAACACTATTAGCAATAAACAATGTGTATATATGCTTTTCAGAACCATACACTATTTTTTCGTAGCGTAGCATCTTAAGATATCTATGGACATTGAGTCTCAACTATATCACTTCAATGAATGTGATGGAAAAGAAAACATTATTAAACACACTAATTTAAGCAAAAAAGAGAATACCGAATATGCTATCCATTCTTTCAACCACAGCCACTTTATCACCTTCAAATCAATAAAGCAAAACACAAACTATAATCATCAAAGGGCCCGTCATGTCTCCTTACCGAACAAACCAGGCCTATTTAGAACCAATTAAAGGAAAAGAAAAAAATATATCATCTCAAACTTCATCCCCGCCATAAATGAAATGTATGTACTTGCCTAATGGTCCACCAGTAGTCTATTGTCTCAATGAGATGAATGAAATGTTCAAGTGGTTTTATACAAAACTAAAGACTGACCCCACAAATGTAAAGAGACGGATCATTAAGAAAATGTAAAACAGTCCTTAAATAGATTGAATCATGTCACCACTTGAACCATCACTATGATTTTCTACTGCATTTTAATAGCCATCCAAATTACATATTGAGTTTATATGCAAATCTAAGAACTACTCTAAATCTATAGACAAAGCTAGCATTTTCTTAAGTCAATCGCAAACTAGTTGTGTGTCCACATTTTAGATGCACAAACTCACAACAATAGTTTACCTGGCAAAAAGCCGATTTCTAGTTTAAAAAACGGTGGATACTGAGTATGCCTTTGAAAACATATTGAAGTGCACTCATTCCTCCAAAGAACCAACCCTTAGCTGCTGATTAGAATAGCTCGCTCTCATGCTTCTTCTTTCCGTATACTTAGTGTTGTCCTGTCATATGGTTCTGAGAATATGAAGAAAGAGAGACTATAGTTCATCTGTTAAGATGGCTCTCGAATTTCCTCCCCTCTAGAGTGCTTCTATTACCATTTTCAACTTGTAGGGGCCATTTATTCTCAATACTAGCACATGGAACCACAACAGAACCTAGCCGCAATGTTAAATCACACTCAATCCCACTCTCTTTGTCCAACGTACAATCATGATTCGTCTGACAAATAGCATCCAAGGAATCAACTCCAGAGGAGGTAATATTTTGCTGGAGACCAGTTTTATCATTTTCCATTAGGTGAGAAGTTGAATGTGAAGGTTTCGGTGAGTAGAACTTTGGGTCATCGGGTCGAGTTTGACTATTATAGTACAAGGGATAGACAGACCATAAGTTCGGTGCAGCAGAAGTTTGTGCTGGTGGATGACGGTTATCACTTGGAGCAAAATTCTTTGGTAACACAAGAATTTTCTTAACATGATTGGAATTTCTGCTCTGGAAACTACAACCTTGCTCCTTGAAAGGATTGATGGGGTCAAAAGATGAATATTGGGGGCATTGGAGAATGAGAGGGTTGATAGTTTCAGTATTGGAATTACTCTCAAGAACAGAGGTGCCCTCTAATTTTTCCGGCCTAAGGTAAAATCTGGGAGCATCGTTTCGTTGGCTTCTTGATGATCTTCGAGGAGTGCACCCTAAATGCAGGGCAGCTGGACATGGTGGAAACAAAACAAGATATTGCATTTTAGTAGTATTTTCCAATCCTAGGACGGGCACACGCTTAAATCACAAACACAATTCAACAAAATCCACTATCGATGAGTGCAGCGAAATAGACATTCACATACAGATATAGAAAGATATTGGCAGAAGCAACTATATAGCTTCAACTGAAATAGATTACCTTCAATACAAGGCTGCAAAAGTTCCCCAGTTTCAGTAGTTTCGTCTATTCGAATTATAGTGTTAATTGCATCATTAACTCGATCCCAAAGCGTTTGAAGGTCTGAATACTCAACCTAATTAAACAGATTTTGCAGCAAGCTCAAAGAATCATGAAAGGGAAACTGGACATACAATAAAAGAGCAACCTTTAGGAAATCACGAGTTGTTAAGCACAATAGCTACCTCAGAATTGGCTTTAGAATACATAATTTCTTCAGCTTTCAAGACAACAATGGGGAGTTTCTCTTGCCACTCTCTGTTCTTTTTAGTGGCTGAACTATGAACCTCATTCACAATCCTAAACAAACATCCCAAAACACTTTAAGCAAATCAATGAAACTAACATAGAGAGAGAGAGAGAGAGAGAGAGAGAGAGAGGAGAGAGAGGGAGAGAGAGAGAACCTGAAAATTTCTTGAATAAGAGAACCCCTAATGGGATGGTGCCTATCACTGTGCCAAGCTCTTCTAACACACTCATAAGGTCTTGGGCCTGGTCTTGGCATCTTCAAAGCATCAAGAAACGAGAGAGAGAGAGAGAGAGAGAGAGAGAGACCGGTTCTTGTTCTTGATGAGGAAAAGCACCCAAAAGGGTTTGTTCTTGACTAGGTGGCTTTCAATGGTGTCTCCATTTATTAAGGTAGGAGAAACAAATCACTGTGTTCTAAATTCTAATAGTAGATTATGTCGAATGTATTATCCACATTCATGTATACATGTCAAATAGACAGATAAATACTGCATTCGATTTACGCTGTGAATCAATAATTCAAAGAGCTTCTGGTGTGTCCCCCCCACCCCAGTGCGCCAGATGCCAGCTTCCCAGAGCAAGAACCCACACACAGACCAATGTGTATGTGTGTGTGTCTGATTCATGTGGTGGGGGGAGATGGAGAAAGCTGTGGTGACGATTATATTTGTCACTGTCGGTGCCCAATTAGCAAAACCTGCTCTCTTTTCTAAACCTATTCCTACTCTAAACTATCTCCTTCCTTTCTGTTTATAATTATTTCACATAAATATTCATAAATATTTAATACCTATAATTTTAATAATAATAGTAATAATATTTCAGTTTTTTGGAATGCTAAATAATAGGATTTCTAGCCACAATTATAAATACTGACAACAAATAAATAACCTTTTAAACAATAAAATAAGGTTAGAATTAAAAATAAGAATTAATTCTTCTTAATAATTTAAAAAGACAAATAAATTGAAACAAGTTCTATTTCGTAAACCGACCGTTATTTCAGTTCAACTCTATATCTAACAGAGATTTTTTATTTTTTTTAATCATCTGTCTGCCTATTAAGTTTTATTTGGTCCACAAATTTAGAAAGAAAAAAAAAATACTTTCTTTGTAGACATAATGTGTTTGTAAAAATTGTTTCCCACTAACTAGAGACAAATGATAACTTTTTATTTACCAATGTTGATTTTAACCCAACTTACTTGATGTAGGAAAATATATTCCAACATGATAAACTATTTGAATTTTGATCTTAAATAATTTTATCTCAATTATGGTAATGGGTAAACTATAAGGTAACTCTACTATACAGCAATGATATTAATACATCAGTTTTTTTAATATAGTAATTTATGTTTAAAATATTTTTTATTTTTTGGGCCGTGGGTTGTGATTGTGATCTTGTAAAATGCATTGAGCTTCTTTACAAAGTTTAAATGCATACAAGCCATATCAATGATATTTTTTGCTATATGTATTTAATTTTACTTGAATCATACCACATGAATATGAGTGGTAAGTTAATTAATTAATGTAAATTATTTATTTGTAATTTAGTAATTAGTTTAATTATGTATAAATTAATTAATTCTAATTTAATATTTAGTAATTAAATTGAAATTTGTATATTTTTTATAAATTGAAGCAATTATTTTCTTAATGTTAATCAAGATATGATCGATGGTGGCATTGTGTTTGATAGGAATCGAAATAATGATCGTTAGAATGAATAAATCAGATATGTATTTAATATATTTAATATTCTATTTGACTCATATCTACCAAATCCAACTCTAAAAATATGTTGAGATACCAAAATTCATCCAAATTGCAACCATATATTCTTGACATAAGAAAATTCATCCAAATCGATTACATATAAATTATGAGATACTTAAATCCATCAAAATCAAATTCAACATGCGTATAAATTATTGTAACTAAATCTTATACAATTGATGAAAATATATCAAAATCCTAATCTTTATAATCAAAAAAATTGTGGTAATACTAATAACTCAATATCCAATTAAATAGTATGCAACTAGTATCGATGAAATATATACAATCGATGCAATACAAAATCAATTAATAATAATACATTGTCAAATTAACCACAAAACACCAAAATAGGATGCAATCAATATCCGTTGAAATAGTATGCAACCAATATCCAATGAAATAGTATACAACCAATATTCGATGAAATAACATACAATATCAGATGAAATAATAATCAACCAATATCGATGAAATATGATGCAATCGATGCAATGAGAAAATATATTAATAATAATAATACATTATCAAATTAATCACACAACACCAAAATATGATGCAAGGGCAACCAATATCCACCGAAATAGTACGCAACCAATATCCGATGAAATAGTATGCAACTAGTATTGATGAAATATGATGCAATGATAAAATCAATTAATAATAATATATTAATAATAAATAAATTTCATAATTTATTGAAAATATAGTTTTGTAAAAAATATTCAATTTCATTAATTAGTAAGTTTGAAAAAAAAATTAGTCAACCCACTTTCATTTTTTTTAAATAGAATTTTTTATATTTTTTTCAAATATTTTAAAAATAATCAAATTTGTAACATATACATAGTTTTTTTTTTAAAGTGACATATGTTTCCTACGAAAATATAACTATATTTTTTATGTATTATTCAATATTTAGTTATGTTTCTTATATAGATTAAGTTAAGTTCATTAATTAACCATATTAAAGATAATTGTGTTATACTTCAATTTGTTAAAGATTTTATTTTAAAAAATTATTATTATGAGAATATTTATGAGCTTCACATAAAAATTAGTGATTTTACTTTTATATAATTATAAAAATAAAGGTTATTATTATTATTATAAAACATATTGAATATGAATCTCAAATGATTCGTTATCATATGATGCATACTAACAGAAGATTTAATTGTGCTTTTATAATTGCTATTGGTTGATAAATATAATAATTGGAGAAGGTAGATATAGATTACATTGATTATATTAATATTAGATTTCTTGGTGAAATCTTTGGGTTTTATTGCTGTAACTTTTAAAGGTAGATAAAAACGTTAAAATAAAAATGAAGAGTCATGATGCAATGATCCAAGATCTAGTGGCTAAGATCACTAATGTATTGATACCATTGATATACTACAGAAGGACCTTATGGTATATAGTAGGTTGATGACCTAAAACCACTTTTTGCAGATATAGTGAATGTAAACGTATTTTTTCCAAAGTTAGATGACTTAAAAACAATTTTTTGAAATTAATGCAAAGTGTTTTTTATTTTTTGTACCCTGCAATCAGAAAAGTTAATAAACATTTTTTTCCCTCCAATTAATATGGCGTTATATATCAGTAATAGTCATGTTGAGGTCAATTGTAATATAGGGTACACTTGTTTGATAAGTTGTATGAAGATTGCAGGTGTTAATTAACTCAGAAATTATGCATAGTTCTCAGAACCAGATACAAATGATCAGGAACCGGGCAAATTAAGGTTGAACCGGGCTTGCAGTGGTGAACTCGAGCCGTGGTAGTTAGAACTTAATAGACTTGGGCCGAAGGTTGCTGAAGCTACGCAGGTTCAGTTAAAGAAACAGAAAATCGACGAGTTTTGATAGCTGGTTTCAAGAATTAGTTTTGGGGGTTTTGTAAAGTATATATATGTGCATAAGGGGTTCTAATTAATCATTTTAATTCTCTGTAAATCAATCACTTGAAAATTAGGGTTCATAGTTGCGCAGAAAACCGTAATTTACACCAAGCTTTGATTCATTGTATTCTTCTCATTAATTCGTGAAATTAGTAGAGGGTTTTGATTTAGGAAGTGGATGTAGACTTGAAAAAGTCGAACCACTATAAATCTTGTGTGATTTCTTCATTTCTTGCTCAGTTCTTCTTTACTTTGGTTGTTAGGGTTTCATTATCATATGTGTTCTTGATTGATTGGGTTTTCTGGGCATTTATCTCTACAAATTGGTGTCGTCTGTGGGAACTCCAAACAATCAAGATGGGATCTATAAAACTAGATGTGGAAAAATTCATGGGCACATGTGACTTTACCTTATGGAAGGCCAAGATGGAAGCCATCCTTATTCAACAAGGATGAGAGTTTGCTATATCAGAAGAAGGGTTTGATTCTGATTTTGGAAGTGAAGAAGAAGAATCATCAGGAACAGCGAAGAAGAGGGTGAAGATGGATGAAAGGCAAGGACTTCAATTATATTGTGTCTTGCGGATAAAGCACTTAGGGAAGTATACCAAGAAAAGACATCATTAAAGGTATGAAAAAAGTTGGAATCATTGAACCAAACTAAGTCTCTTGCCAATCGATTATTTCTGAAATAAAAGTTAATATCCTTCAAGATCTTGAATGAGAGAAGGATCTTGGAAAGGCTGGATGAATTTAATAAACTGGTGGATGATCTTGCAAATATTGGTGAGAAACAGAATGATGAAGATCTGGCTTTGCTGCTGCTAAACTCTCTACCAAAGTCCTACTTGTCATTCAAGGATGCATTGATTTATGGAAGAACCACTGCAATGACTTTTGAATCAGTTTCAACAACAATTAAATCAAGAGCCCTTTCTGGTGAATCAGAGTCAAAACCGCAAGGTATGGGAGAATGATTGCACATGAAATATAAAAGAAATAATAAAGCAAATCAGGCTCAATTTAAGAATCAAAACAAATCTGGATTCACAACTCCTGCGGGGAATCAAGAGAAGGCTGAAACCAGGAAATATTTTGGTTGCCATAAACCTGACCATTTGAAACGCAATTGTCCTGAGAAGAAGAAGAAACAAGCTCAGACGAATCAGCAAGCAGATGTGGTTTAGAAACAAAGAACTCTTGAAGGAGCTGATATGTTGTGTGTGGTAGATGTCCAGGTTTAAGATGAATGGGTGTTGGATTTCGGATGCTCATTTCACATGTGTCCAATGAGGTCTTGGTTTATTAATCTCAAGCTGGAAGATGGTGGTTCGGTACTCCTTGGAGATGATCACTTGCAAAGTAAAGGGAATAGCGATGATTCAATTAAGGCTGCATGATGGATCTATAAAAACTTTGAGTGAAGTGAGATACATTCCCAGGTTAAAGAGGAACTTAATTTCTCCTGGATTACTTAATGCAAGAGGTTATGAATTCTTCACAAGGAAGAAACAAATCATGGTAACAAAGGCTGGAAAAACAGTGCTGATTGGCAGGAAATCCAATGAGTTGTATATGTTGTGTAGGATTACAATTACATGTGGAGCTGAGCTGGTAGCTAACCCAAACCAAGACACCTTGTTGTGGCACAAAAGATTGGGACACATTGGATACAAGGGGCTGCTGGAACTATCCAAACAGGAGCTGATAAGCACAAAACTAATAGCACCAACTCAGGAATGTGAACATTACATATTGGGAAAAATAACAAGAACACCATTTCCTAAAGGTAAACATATCACCACTGATATTTTTGAGTATGCTCATTCGGATATTTGGGGTCCATCTAGGACTGAAACCATGGGAGGAGGAAAGTACTTCATCACATTTATAGATGAATACTCCAGGAAAATGTGGGTGTATATACTAAGAAACAAGAGTGATGTTTATGAAAGGTTCAATGAATGGATAGCTTTATAGGAAAATCAGACTGGGAAGAGGTTAAAATTCTTGAGGACTGATAATGGATTGGAGTATTTGTCTGATGAGTTTCATCAATTCTGCAAAGAAAGATGTATTACTAAACATAGAACCACCACCTATACACCACAACAAAATGGGATTGCAAAGCGGATAAATCGAACCTTGCTTGAGAGAGTAAGGTGTATGTTGTCAGATGTAAAATTACCAAAGTACTTCTGTGGTGAAACTCTTAACACAACAGTATATATGGTCAATCGAAGTCCATCATCAAGTGTGGAGTTCAAGTCACCAAATAAGGTGTGGTATAAGGCAAAACCTGATTACAACCATCTAAAGGTGTTTGGATGTTTAGTCTATGCACATACTAGAGGGGATAAACTTGATCTAAGGGCAGTTAAGTGTGTGTTCTTAAGTTATCCATAAGGAATTAAAGGCTACAGACTTTGGAGTTTAGAGCCAATGACTCCCAGATTCTTTGTGAGTAGAGATATAACTTTCAAAGAAGAGGTAATGGGATATGCAAGTTTTGAATTGGGAGAGCTTGAGGTGGAAGATAAAACTGATTCAGGATCAGGAGGACAAAAGTTGGAATATGGAGTCTCTGAAAGGAAAGATAGTGAAGCTGATGATGGTGAACATTCAGAAAGGGATGAGTCTGAAGAAGAACAAGGATCAGATCAAGACCAAGAGGTGGATCTGACTAGTTATCAGCTGGCTAGAGACAGATCTAGAAGATAAATCAAAGCTCCAATGAGATATGGGGAAGCTGATTTAGTTCAATATGCCTTTAATGTAGCTCTAGAATTGGAGCATGAAGAGCCTAAATCATATAAAGAAGCCATAAATTCAAAAGAGAAAGAGAAATGGCTGCAAGCAATACATGAAAAGTTGCTGTCATTGAACAAGAACCAGACTTGGGAATTGGTGAAGAAGCCAAAAGACATGAAGATTATTGGTAGCAAGTGGATTTTCAAGATAAAAATAGAAGTTGCAGGAGATGAACATGTGAGATACAAAGCTAGATTAGTAGCTAAATGATATACACAAAGGGAAGGTGTGGATTACAATGAGATATTTTCACCTGTTGTTAAACATGTCTCAATTAGAATACTACTTGCATTAGTGGCTTAAGAAGATACGGAATTACATCAATTGGATGTAAAAACGGCCTTCATACATGGAGATCTACAAGAAGTGTTGTATATGCAACAGCCCGAGGGGTTTATTCTTCCTGAAGACACTGGAAATGTATGCTTGCTAAAGAGGTCTTTGTATGGCTTAAAACAAAGTCCCAGGCAGTGATATAAAAAGTTTGATAGTTTTATGACAAGTATTGGCTTAGAGAGATGCAATTTTGACAGTTGCATATATATGGAAAATGATGGAAGATCAATTCATACCTATCTTCTTCTGTATGTTGATGACATGTTGTTGGCAGAAAAAAGTTTAAGTTGGATAAATGCTTTAAAAGGTAAGCTAACATCTAAGTTTGAAATGAAAAACTTAGGAGAAGCCAGAAGAATACTTGGAATGGATATAAGAAGAAACAGAAACAAGGGATTGGTTTTTCTTCATTAATCAGAGTATTTTGATAAAGTTCTTCACAAGTTTCAAATGTATGAATCAAAGGTAGTGTCAACACCACTTGGAGCTCAGTTCCAAATGACAGCTAATGAACAACCAAACATAGATTCTGAGGTAAGAGAGATGGCTAGAGTTCCATATGCAAATGCCGTAGGAAGTGTAATGTATGGGATGGTCTGCAGCAGACCTGATTTGGCCTATGTCATGTACAAGGTTAGTAGATTCATGGCAAATCCTGGGAAAATGCACTGGGAATGAATGAAATGGATGATGAGATATATGAAGGGTACAACTGATAAAGGTTTAATATTTGAAAAATCAGAAGCTGGGCAAAGCAATTCCTTACAAAGCTTTGTGGATTCAGATTTTGCTAGGAATCCTAACACTAAGAAGTTGATTACAGGGTATGTATTCACACTTTTTGGTACAACAATCAACTGGAGAGCAATGCAACAGTCCATAGTAGCACTATCCACAACCGAAGCTGAATTTGTTGCCATGTCTGAAGCTGTGAAAGAAGCAGTATGATTGAGGGGAATTCTCAGGGAGTTGGGCATTAAACAAAGAAGAGTAGAAGTGTTTTGTGACAATCAAAGTGCCTTACACTTGAGCAAACATCAGATGTTTCACAGTAAGTGCAAACATGTGGACATTAAATTTCATTTTGTAAGGGACCTAATAGAGAAAGGAGAAGTGGAAGCAAAGAAAGTAGGAACAGCTGATTACCCCGCTGATATGCTTACTAAGGTGCTGCCTAGGTCTAAATTCGAGTACTGCAAGAAGCTGGTGAATCTGATCAGCTGGGAACATGAACACACTTAGAATAGGATGGAAAACTGGATTAAAGACCTATGCTATTAATTCAGAGTTAAGGTGGAGATTTGAAGATTGTAGGTGTTAATTAACTCAAAAATTATGCATAGTTCTCAAAACCAGATACAATTGGTTAAGAACGGGGCTAATTAAGGCTGAACCGGGCTTGCAGTGGTGAACTCGAGCCGCGGTAGTTAGAACTTAACAGACTTGGGTCGAAGGTTGCTGAAGCTGCGCAGGTTCAGTTAAAGAAACAGAAAATCGACGAGTTTTGATAGCTAGTTTCAAGAATTAGTTTGGGGGTTCTATAAAGTATATATATGTGCATAAGGGGTTCTGATTAATCATTGTAATTTTCTGTAAATCGATCACTTGAAAATTAGGGTTCATAGTTGCGCAGGAAACCCTAATTTGCGCCAAGCTTTGATTCGTTGTATTCTTCTCATTAATTCGTGAAATTAGTAGAGGACTTTGATTCAGGAAGTGGATGAGACTTGAAAAAGTCAAACCACTATAAATCTTGTGTGATTTCTTCATTTCTTGCTCAATTCTTCTTTACTTTGATTGTTAGGATTTTATTATCACATGTGTTCTTGATTGATTGGGTTTTCTGGACATTTATCTCTACATTATATGGTATGATGGCCAATTGAAACATATTGTTATAAATAAATACCTAAAAAAACTCTATAAAATATACTAATTTTACTAATTGGACATCAAATTTACACATATATCATATAAAATTCATTAATTTCCCATCACATGGTTAGATCTTTTGACACATATAAATTCACAGTTAATTAGCCTCACAATCTAATTACCACACAAAGTTTTTGATGTTCTAATCTGTCATGTCCATATTGTTTAAAACCCCATATTATAACTAAAAAAATAAAATATTCACTCAACACGATACTCTTTGTTAGTAGAAAATTATATATAATAAAAGAAATCATATTCAAGGAAACCAATATTGAAATTTTCGATCTTGAGTCCTATATGCACAAATTGTGACTTATTTGCTGTCCTAGTCATCTGTTGAGACCAAATAGAATTGTGTCCAAAAAATATATATATTTGCAAAATATAACACCTAAATTGAGGGATCAGAACATGAGTTTCTTGACCATGGTCACGAGGAAATTAATATGGAAATAAATAAATAAATTACCAGTCTCGTGACCCTACACGATATAAATGTTTTCCAGCTCATAATTTTATATCCACTTTCTGCATGTAAGACATTTGTCCCTTCATTTTTAATTTTAACCTTTTATATTTATGTATCAAATCAATTTATTATTAATTATAATAAATCCTCTTGCATATGGTACTAATTAATCGAATGCTGAATGTAATAGTAAGCGAATTTTTCATTAATATATATCACTCATAGATAAATAATATTTATTTTAAAATTAAACGTTTCGTCCACTGTCTACATGTGTCTTAAAAGGATTAAAAAAAACTTTTATTATTGATACTCTTATTTCCCCAATATTGTAAAATATTGACTAGAGTTTAAGATGTACCTAATATACCAAATAAGATAATCTATTATACTTGGTCATATATATTTTTACTTCGTTTTGATATTTATACACAAAAGGAATACATATTTTGAATATTTAACAGATGCATTTTGCTACAATGGGGATTGGGACAAATTAAAGTTCAAAAATTTCCTTTTCTTTTATGAGAAATGTTAACAAAAAAGTATAGTACTTTGAATACTTATCCCATCGCATAATGAATGCTTTTGTTTGCAAAGTCATGTTTGGGTGCTCTCATCATAACTTGCATTTATCTCTTTAATTTAACTTAAAAATATTTCCATCACACACACATATATATATATATATATATATATATATATATATTATAAATATCGAAAAAAGACTTTACCAAACTCCCACCACTCCCTTCTAGAAACCATGATTCCTCCCACTCCACTCTCTCTCCTCTGTGCCGTTCTTCTCTGTCTACCACTCGCCGTCATCTTCACCTCCACCACCTCCGTCGTCTCCTCCGGCGGCGCCGCCACTTCCCCACTCCCTGTATCAACACCCTCCAGTAATCTTACTGAAAGAAACCCAACCACCACCATATCGCTACCTCCAAGAAAAACACTAGGAGAACCACCCAAAGTCAAGAACCAAACCACCACCGCTCCGCCGCCACCGCCGCCGATCCTAGCTGAAGACGAAGATGATCGGTCACGACTCAAGCTTGCTTCTCAGGTCGACCCGATTCCGAAACCCACTAAGAAACTTGCTTTCATGTTCTTAACCACTTCCCCACTCCCATTTGCGCCGCTTTGGGAGCTCTTTTTCGCACGCGCCGCTAAGAATTTATACAACATATACGTGCATGCTGATCTGACCGGCGTCAACACCACGGCTGCGTTCCACGGCGTGTTTACCGATCGGGTCATTCCATCAAAGCCCACACGCCGCCACACCCCCACTCTCACCTCGGCGGCGCGTAGACTGCTCGCCCACGCGCTCCTCCACGACGAGTCGAACGCCATGTTTGCACTTCTCTCGCCGTCCTGCATCCCCATACATTCCTTCAATTACACATACAATACTCTGATAAAGTCGAGGAGGAGCTTCATCGAGATACTCAAAAACGAGCCCGGCGCGTACGAGAGATGGGCGGCGCGTGGGGAAGAAGCGATGGTGCCTGAGGTGGCGTTTGAGGATTTCCGGATCGGGTCCCAGTTTTGGGTGGTAAAGCGTAAGCATGCAAGGATTATTGTGCGTGACAGGAGGCTTTGGTCAAAGTTCATGCTACCTTGCTTAAATGATGACACGTGTTACCCGGAGGAGCATTATTTCCCTACACTGCTGAGCATGGTGGACCCGCGCGGGTGCATACCCTGCACCCTCACCCACGTGGACTGGAATGGTAGCCATGGCGGTCACCCCCGAACGTACGAGCCTGCTGAAGTTGGCCCAGAGTTGATCTGGACCCTCAGAAAGACTAGACCAAGATATGGTGATGAGAAATCCGACGGCTCAAATTCGTCTGTGAGGATAAGACGTGACCAGTTTTTGTTTGCGCGAAAGTTTTCCCCTGGCTCATTGCACCACTTGATAAATATTGCCAATAAGGTTATTTTCAGAGATTGAATTTCTTTTTTTTTTTTTAACTTTTCTTTTTTTATTTCTTGTAATACTATATAGGAAAGTATATTTATAGTGCGAGCAAAAATAAAGTAAAGAGACGGGACAAACCCGTGTTCTTTTTGTTTATCACCATTACTTTTTCTTTTTCTCTTTCTCTCTCTCTCTCTCTCTCTCTTTCTTTTTATTTTTATTTTTTTATACAAGGAGTTTTAATTGTGTAGTGTATTTTATGAATGTTTTAAACTGGAAACTTTGATAGTGAATTAAAAATTGTTTCGAGGCTTTTCTTAAAATAAATAAATAACTGTTTCGAGGAATAAGTGGTAAGAGTTCTTAGTTTTCTAGTTCTTTAATGGGCTCAAATTGTAAAACTCCAGCCCACTAGACGCACTAGTTATTTGGGCCAACCGTTAATATTAAAATATTGATGGTATATTGGCATCAAGTATGAGATTGGTTTAAAACATTAATCATGAGCTGAATTTTCACAAATTAAATTAAATTGCATATATATATATAATTGGAATGATGTAGGACTTAATTATATTAAGATAATAATCATATTCTCTGGTTATACAAACCTTTTGGGTGTGATTTAAACTCCCGATTGTCACAATTGATCGATGACAATAACAACATTATTATGTATGTACATATATCTATCTAAAGAGGACCTTATTAAAGTTGAACACAAACTTATGTGTACCAATTGTGTCCACTCTATTTGGTACCTTCATTGATTATCACATCTTTCTAGTCAATGATAGTTGTTAAATCAACTATTTCACTTTCTTAACTAGATACGATGACAATTCGATTATAATTTTGACCTATAAATATAAATTAGTAAGTTGACCAATTTAGGTAAAAAAAAAAAAATACTTAAAATTATTACTTTTACATGATAATATTTTTTTTAGTCGATGTATACTCTTTGCCTGGAATTTATATTTTGATACAAAGTGAATGTTGTTTTAAACTTTTATCCAATTATATTTTCATATTAACTCTATTAATATTATTCAGCTACAATTTAATATGACACCCTCTTCTAAAATTAATTTGATTCTCTTTCTAATTTTAAGTTTTAAATACCTTAATTAAGTAAGAATGTATTTGCTCAATTTTATATTTCTTTATGATAAAAATTCATATATTTTGAAATTGATACAATATATAATAATATGAGTCTGCGGAATTAACACATTAGCAAATGCGACATAAATTCTTGAAATGTCCAAATCACCGTGAGCCAGAAGCGTGGTAGTTTGTAATTTATTATTATCATAACAATATTATCGTAATTATCATTATATATTACAACGCTAATGTTTATGATTTTTTTTTTAAAGGAGGAATATTGGAAGTACATTTCCGACAACTCCACCCCTCCCGACACACCGTCGAACATTTCCTATTATCAAATTGAACGGCCCAGATTGTCTCGGATCCCAATCCTCCATTTAAATCCACCTCTTTAGTTTTTGAATCCATCTCTTAATTAAATTCTTGTTTTCCTCTTTTCAATTTTATTTTCCGTTCTTATACCTTTCTCTCTCCCAAAGCTCGCAGCAAATCTAGAGGGAGAAAGAGAGACCACCTGTAATTGCAATCTTCCCACTACCCATACCCAAATTTGCAGACATCAACACACTGTACTCTCACGAAAAGTTGGCTGATTTTCTGTTGCCACTATATATATATTTTTTCCCGGTGGAGCGATTGCTGTTCCATTACCTGTTCAGATCTAAGCGTTTGATTTTTTCAAGGTGAAAAAGGTTTACGGCTCCGTTTATTATTCTTCCTATTCGAATATGGAATGTGTATTTTCGTTGATTAAAGGATTTGTCGTCGTTTTCCCATAATTTTGTTGCTGGATTTGACTGGAATTGGTTTATTGAATTTGTCAATATCGGGTTGACTCGGTTTTCATGCTGTACGAGATGTGTTGAAAGTAACGAAGTGTTATAGTTTGCTTTTGCGTTGAAATCTTACTTGGGTGTTGATAGTGTAGGATATCTGGGAGATCGAGTTCAAGCCATGGCGCCGAGCACGATGCGCAAGGCGATTGGAGCGGTGAAGGATCAAACGAGCATCGGAATTGCTAAAGTTGCAAGCAACATGGCGCCTGAGCTGGAAGTCGCCATTGTCAAAGCTACCAGCCACGATGATGATCCAGCCTCTGAGAAGTATATCAGGGAAATTCTGCAGTTGACCTCGTATTCTCGAGGTTATGTTAGCGCCTGTGTTGTTGCAGTGTCCAAGAGATTGGGGAAAACCCGTGATTGGATTGTGGCCCTCAAGTGTTTGATGCTTATTCATCGCTTGCTCAATGATGGGGATGCTATTTTTCAGCAGGAAATTATGTATGCTACTAGGAGGGGGACTAGATTGTTGAATATGTCTGATTTTCGTGATGAGGCCCACTCGAATTCGTGGGATCATTCAGCTTTTGTGAGGACTTATGCTTTGTACTTGGATCAGAGGCTTGAGTTGATGGCTTATGAGAGGAAGCTGGGCAGAAATGGAGGTGAAATCGAGAGATTTGGGGGTAGAGATGATAGATATAACCATCGATCACCCCCAGGATCAAATCGGGGGAATGATTATGAATACCACAGTGAATATCGGGATGAGCTGAATTATGGAATGCGCAGATCAAGGTCATCTGGTGATGTTAGAGAGTCAGCACAGGAAAGGAAAGATGCCACTCCTCTTAGGGAAATGAACCCTGAGAGGATTTTCGGGAAGATGGGTCATTTGCAGAGGCTGTTGGATCGGTTTTTGTCCTGTCGGCCAACTGGCTTGGCGAAGAATGAGAGGATGGTTCTGGTGGCATTGTATGCTATGGTGAAGGAGAGCTTCAGGTTGTATACTGATGTTTGCGAGGTTTTGGCTGTGCTTCTGGATAAGTTCTTTGATATGGAGTATCAAGACTGTGTAAAAGCTTTCAATGCTTACGCAAGCTCAGCGAAGCAAATAGATGAGCTGGTTGGATTCTACAACTGGTGCAAGGATATAGGTGTGGCGAGATCATCTGAATATCCAGAAGTGCAGAAAATCACTAGCAAGTTATTGGAAACATTGGAGGAGTTTGTGAGAGATAGAGCTAAGGCAATGAAGAGTCCTGAGAGGAAGGTAGAGGCCCAGCCAGCTCCTCCTGAGGAAGAGCCAGTGCCAGATATGAATGAAATCAAGGCGCTGCCGGCTCCTGAGGAATATACTCCCCCACTGCCACCCGAACCTGAACCTTCCAAGCCTGCCATTCAAGAGAGCAGGGATTTGTTGGATTTGAGGGATGAGGGAGTAACAGCTGATGATCAAGGTAATAAGTTTGCTTTGGCATTGTTTGCTGGACCGGGGGCAAACAATGCAAATGGCTCGTGGGAAGCTTTCCCTTCGAATGGAGGGGCAGAGGTGACTTCCGCTTGGCAGAATCCAGCTGCAGAGAGTGGCAAGGCTGATTGGGAATTAGCTCTGGTTGAATCTGCCAGTCATTTGTCTAGGCAAAAGGCGGCAATGGGGGGTGGATTAGATCCGTTGTTGTTGAATGGGATGTATGATCAGGGAATGGTGAGGCAGCATGTGAGCACAACCCAGTTGAGTGGTGGTAGTGCCAGCAGTGTTGCATTGCCAGGTCCTGGAGCGAGTAAAACTCCCGTTTTGGCGCTCCCAGCACCGGATGGGACAGTCCAAACAGTCGGACAAGATCCATTTGCAGCCTCTTCGTGCATTCCTCCTCCTTCATATGTGCAGATGGCGGATATGGAGAAGAAGCAGCAGTTGCTCGTGCAGGAACAGATCATATGGCAACAGTATTCTCAAAGTGGAATGCAAGGCCAGGCTAGTTTGGCCAAGATTAGCACTGGTGGATATCATGCTCCAGGTCTACAGCCTATAGTGCCGTATGGTATGCCACCTTCTGGTTATTACTATACTCCTTACTGATATTTGGGTAAATTTCTCTATACATTAAATTTCTTTGGTTTTCATTTTGTAAGCCAACTTATTTCATCATGTCATTTTACTTGCAATTGTGCATGACTGTGGGGGATGATGGGGTGAGGAAGAGAGAGAAACTGAGCTTCTGAGATAGTGATTGTGGGACTTGTTATGTTTCTTTCTGATTTGTAATATTATTTGGGATTTCATGAAACATAGTGTGCTAGTATGGTACTTTTTTTTTTCTTTGTCGATATGAACTTATAACTGCATGATGATGAGAAATGTCAGAGTTACAAGTTTAAGACCCATGGAATGTTAGTAAATTTGTGTGTACATTTTAGACTTGAGTGTATTTTTGTGCATGTGTACATCTTGGTGTTGATTTTATTAGGATAATCAAATTTGAGATAGCATCCATCTATCTTTGCCCTCACAGCTACTCATGAAATTGACTATAATTTAGCTCAGAATTCGGGTTTATGTTTTTATTCCAACTTCCAAAATGACACTTTGGATCATTTGTTTTTATATATAATCTGTTGAACTAAACTCTATGAATTACTTGTAAATATTTATTGTCCTTGTTAGCTTTTGTTTTGATTAGACCATGTCAAATTGCCTTGTTTTTAAATTCAATTGTTGTTGATGGCGAAGTTACTCCCTTGTCTTGATTTTTATTGTGGAACTAGAAGCATCTAAAGAATGTAAACAGAGATTCCAAATAAAAGACCCTTTATCTTTCTCTTGATATTCCTCCACCCGAATACATAAATTCACTTTTATTATTTTAAGGAAATTCATTTGCATCCAGAATTTGTCATTAAAAGTGTGTTAGAAAATATGCTCCTTTTTTTCTTTTTTCTTCTATTCTTGCTTGTCTGAATTTCCTTGCGATTGAATTGAATTCAATTCTTCTCTGTTCTCCGCTGTTGGAATTCTGTATTTTGGTGGCTAAAATTTGACCTGAAATTGGAAAATTAACAGGATTGAACTACCCCTTCCCAACTCAATTAAAATAATGTGAAATTTAAAATTAAGAGGAATCAAACCCCACCAAGTATAAAACAAAATCGAAAAGTTGGTTTCAGATGACAATTTGGGACCCAGTAAAGTTGAGACCAACCAAACTGCCAGTTGCTTCCAGGTTGTAATTGTACAATTGTACTTGTCGTTGCTGGTCAATCACTGTCTAAATACTTGTTTTATTCTTTAAATTAATTTATAGTCTTGGGTGACTACCTACTAGTTTTATGAAATGTGACGTGTCGTCGGTTCCAAAGTCAACATTAATCTTGAAAAAGATAAAAGAAATATACAATGGCATCCACTTAATTATCAGGATAGATACAAAAATTATTCATGATGTATATTTGGAAAAATTCGAAAACCGTGCGTTTGTTTCTATTTTACAAATTATACATTTTAAAAGGAGTAATTTGTAATTAAGAAGTTTCTGTTAGCATCTCAAGGAGGTTGGAAGAAACTTATCTCCAATTATTGTTCACCTAATACATCAACTTAAACTCTGCTGATTACATAAAACACCAAATATGTGATGTCAATTTGTTAATGGATAATTGGATATGTACCCACATGCTTCTACTGTTTAAAGTCAACTTGATGGATCATGTCCAATTCCTACAATATGCAAATTCTTCTCTGTTACAGTTAAAATTGCGTTTGAAATTCTGTCTCATGAAAATATTATTATCATTTTATTTTATTTATTTTTTATTGAAATAGTGAAGACCCTTAGGCAACAACAAAAAATGAACCCTTTATAAAATCGACTTCTCATTTATATTTCTAACATCTTCATTTAAATTAGTATTATCATTTTTTTTTTGATTTTTTCTTATTCACGTTATTGTCACCTTCTATTATATTATCAATTTCTTCATTCAGTTCATTATTATTATTTTTACTTAATTTTTCTTGTCTATTTGTTAGATGTTCGTTTAGCTCATCTTCATTAATCACATCAACAGAATTTTCAATAAGTTTCAAAAACTTATTAAGGGCACCTTTTTGTAATTTGATAATCTCTTCTGATTGTTTTTTTTCCTTTTCTTATATCCGAAAATATGTTTTCTCATTATTATGTGAACTTAAAAATGAAAAACACAATAATCATTTGACAAGCTAACAATGAGCAACCAAAAGAGTTAAAGTCACAAAAAAAAAAATGCAAAGACAAACAATAAAAACCTGAGAAATAAAACCTAATTTCAGCAATAATCCTTCTTTCAATCAGCAATCAAGCACTCAACACCGACAATTAAAGATGATGTGAGGATGGAGGAAATTTATGAGTGATTGGTGACTGGTAATTGTGAAAGAGTCGTTTGTTTTTAAATAATAGTAATAACTTTTCATCTTTAATTCACTAATTTATTAATTGTTTTTTAGTTTTATAACTAATTTGATGGGCTTGAAGTTAAAAAATATTATATATGGTGGGCTTACAACTTACAAGATACAACTAGTCTTATTTTTATTGTATATTAAGAAAAATAAAAAATATATTAATATATATATTTATATACTACATACTTAAAATTTTGGGATCGCCCTTCCGGCACGAGCTTAGGGTCGGCCCTGATGAAACCATGCAATGGAGAAGCACATATTTTGATACGATTTTTCACAAATTCATGAACTTATAGAAATGAGTGTTAACCCCAACCGAAAAAAAATTTTAAAAAAAGGAAAAATAAAAACTAAAAGTGACAGAATAAAGTGAGCACATGTGCTTCAGTTTTGACATAATAATGCTTACAGAATAACACAAAAACATCATTAATATAAATACATTACTAATTCTTTCTGGGAGATTCAGTGTGAACTCTAATGTGTTGTGTCTCTTTCTTTCCACGCCAGAGATATATAACAGAGCAAATTACCATAAAACCTGCAGCACATCCAAAGACAATCCCCAGAATCTTTCCTACACTCTTTCTCTTGGACGAATCCTTGTAAGCATGAACTGCACAAGAATATACGAGTTTTATCAATTCTCCCGAGACGAAGAAAAATAAGACGAGTATGTGTAGGAAAGTGTTTCAAGAACCTTGAGACACATGAATGGCTGAAACTAAAGGACCATATGTGCTTTGTAGTGGAATGCAGCATGTCCCTTTCCCAGCCCACAACAAATGAATGTCTATCACTGTATTCGTTATGTTCGCCTCAAATGTCTTGATCAATGCTCTCTTCGACCCTCCACCTTCTTTCATTATATTGAAATCTTGTACAACTTTTTCACCCTTGATGAGTTGGAAATTATCTCAAGTTATCAAACATAACATGAAAGCTATGGAAAACCAAGTTGTTTTTTAAGATGATTTGACAAAAGTGTGGAGCTTGAATACCGAAATGTGATGAAGTACCTGAATGTAAATATCAAAAAGACGACGTCCCAAACCTTTCCAAGAGGCAGAGTCATCCATCTGTATCTCAGCAAAATGAAGCTCGATTTGATATGCTCCATTTTCCAAGCCGAGGCCATAGTACCTCAATGAGTTTGGTGATATTCTAGCTGTTTGGTACAGTTCAGAATCCAATGTGTTGGTGATTTGAGAGTCTGTCTGATATGTATAGCTAGGACCATGGGGGTTAGAAATGTAAATTCCAGAGCTGCTAACTGCCCATTTATTGTTAGTGCTTGTGAACAATGAGGCTGCTCCTAGCATTTCTTGATCATCATCGAATTTGATGCCATCTGCAGAAAATTGTTCTTTGCCTCCGTTGTTGACAGCAAACGAAGCTACACAAAAATTTAAGAATAAGTTCACATTTTTAGCTCGCAAAAGGATTAATGTTTTGACAGGTTTTGAGTCTTCACAGATGGGAAATGTACTTACTTGATGGATCCTTATTTCTGCAGTTAGTGCTTCCTTGAAGGCACTGCAACATACCCAATGCCTTCCTGAATCGATTATAGACCAAGTTATAAATGAATATATGTACTGTATACACAACACAATGAACGGTTACTTACTCATTGTTCAAATTGACAACGTTAATGGAAGTTCCGACTGTATTTCTGCATTCATGAAGAGTAACGAAACTCAAAAAAGTTGTTAAATTTCCACATCGTCAAGTTTGTTATGAGTTAAGCAGGCTTACATTGATACATGATTCCGATCTAGAGGGACATTCCCAGTTAGAGGATTGAAGGATACATCTCTGCATAAGTTTAAAGGACACAAATAAAGCAAGTTTGATTAGAACATAATCTCTGTAATCAACACAAAACAATATCCAACTATGGGGCTTACAAGGCTGTTACTGTTGGAGCTATAATATCAGAAGGTAGATCCCCGTTCAGTTTATTACTTCCAAGATATCTGACAGCAGGTCAAAAGTCTCATGTTCATAATATATATATTCTCAAGTATTTTGTCGATTTTAAGAAGCAACGCTCACTTACAAGTATTGTAGTGAATTAAAGTTTTTGAATGAGTCTGGTATTTGACCTGTCAGCTTGTTGAAGCTCAGGTCCCTGACATGGTGAAAAAATTTCAGGTAAACACCGATTGCATAAAGTTGAAAGAAAATATTTACTTAGCAAAATTGAAGCAAATTAGCTTAAAAAAAATGGCACATAAACTTAGCAGAAATTACTCACAAGATTTTCAGGTTGGGGAAGGTGCTTATTTGTTCTGGGATCGGGCCACCAATTCGACAGTTTCTCAATGATCTGCAATTAGAAGTATAAGAAAGGGAAGTATCTTTTAAAGTATAGTATTCTCTGACTGAGTTCTTTTATAGTGATTCAAGAACTTACAGTATGGAAAGACTTGTGAAATTCTCTAAGAAATCAAGAGAACTGTCAGTCGTACCAACAAGATCGCCAATTCTCCTGAAAGATTAAAAAACATAAGAGAAGCGCCAGATGATGGAAGAACAGAAGATATGTTCCATCTTTAAAGTGGTTGTTGAGATAGAGTCAGAAGCTAACTGGAAATCCTTACAAATCTTCCAGTTTCGTTAGAGCACTGAAGCTGCTTGGAATCGGGCCCTCAAGATTTGTTCCTTCCAGTCTCCTATTAACAAGAAATACTTCACAACTCAGAAATAATTATGTCAATGCATACATACTGGTAGGAAACAAAATAAAGAGAAGTTGTGCATACAGATTGAGGAGTTCAGTGAAAGTTCCTAAGAATTCTGGAAGCTTTCCAGTGAAACCATTATCAGACGCCCATCTGAAAGATAATCGTGGGCATCATCTAGTCAGTTTACCCGATTCAATTAATAATTCAAGCATATGAAGAATCATCCATTTCAGGAGAAGCATAGAAAGATACAGTGTTTGAAGGGATTTCAAATTCGAGAATTCTTGTGGAATTGGTCCACTCACTCCACTGCTATCAATGTACCTGCAAGATCAAAAGAAGCTTAAAACATTAAAAAATGCAGCAAGACTACATCTATTTTCCGAGTAAAAGTTGTTTATCTACCAGAGTTAAAAAGGAAAGAACAAGAATCAGTATGAAAAGTGACATGTAAGTACTTACAGCTGCTGTAAGGAGGTTACATTTCCTAATTCAGAAGGCAAGGTTCCTTGCAAATTGTTTGAGCCAAAACTTCTGATTTATGAAAAACAAAGTAAAAAATTAAATAACTTACACAATCTAATAAGAGAATTACTAGAATATTAGATAGTTTCTTACAGCGAGATTAACTTGGTGAGGTTGCCAAGTTCTGCAGGCACTGGACCTGTGAATTTATTAATTCCAAGTGCCCTGTATCATCAATACTTCATAATAAAGTTTTTGGTTTAAAAACATGAATGTAAACACACTTTACTTTTAACATTCAGTAAGCTCATAGCAAAAGTAGAGAGATTTCAAGTGACACTAACAAGTACTCCATTTTCGATAGCTTCCCAATTGCTGGTGGGATGGATCCATTTAAGACATTCTGATTCAAATTCCTTCATCATATAATCAGAGAATCAAATCAAAAATCAAACAAAGAAAGATGAAGAAATGCTTAAAGAACTTTAGTCTCTTACAAGTCCATCAACTCTGTCAGCAAAAACAGTTCTTGCGGAATTTCACCAGAGATATCTAAAGCATATATTTTCCTGCACCAAACAATAATTGGAAACCACTCTCAGTTTCAGACAAAATCAAAGAAAGATGTATGAATTGAAGGTGAAAAGCAGCTCACAAGTGTGTTACGTGGCAAACGGTGTCAGAACAATCACAGGCAATTCTTGGATTAGCATCCTCAGCAGCCCAAGCAGCATTTTTGATGCAGGGATCAACACTCAAATTCAGCTTACTCCTCAGATTCCAATGATCAATTATCTTGTTGATAGCATCCACTAATTTCCCAACAAAAATAGAAACATAAAAGATCAAGTTTCAACTTTCAACTACATTGGCAAACATAAATTGGTTAAACTATATTCCTATATAGAATCTTTGAGACATTTAAACAAACACCTTCAAGGGGTTCAGTTCTTGGTTGTGCAGCTACAATTTCAAGCATCCAAATTACAATCAAAGAGAAGCTCAAAAACCCCATCTACAGATCAGAAAAAATACACACGGAGAGACTGTACTTCAAACTGAAAATTTCGAAGTTCTTGGCAAGCTAAATTAAACAGGGGATATTTGATATTTCGCAAAACAACAATAGCATAAGCCATGGAGATAAATTTCTTTAACTTTTCGTAGACTAAAAAATCTAATTGACCCACATAATTAATGCAACAAATAATTTATATGATGCTAAAGCAACCAAAATAGACTTTTTTGCTTTCTTTGACTATTCCATTATGTGAATAATATTACGTTGTTTTCATGCAAGAGTTAAAATCTGGGTGTCTTTTCTTCACATTCCTACGTGAAAATGAGACATCATGCCAATTTAGAGACACTAATCACAGTTTGTTTTAGTTCAAATCATATATTAGTTTGTTTAATTAAGATAATGCTGCCGGCTTAACCCCACAACTTTTAATTTGATTAATCATTCCTTTCTGTTTCAAGCAATGACTAAAATATGATTATCACTGGTCCAAGCAATGAGATTAGGTAACTAAATTGTAGATAATTCCAAATTATATAATGCTATTATAAAATAAGAAAGATTACACGTGATTATGTGACAAAAATATGATAATGGTAATATATAACATATGATTGAGTTATAAATGGTAACACTGTCTATTAATTGCAATATTGACTGATGTAACAATAATCATATCATTATGGTAAATGGCAATGGTGATTATGCCATAATACTCTTTACATCAGTCAACATTACATTAATTACTTATTGACTTACCATAATATTCTTGTTAAAATTCGAACTTACCATAAATTTTACACATATATGACTAAATATAATCAACAAACCCCAAATCTTCCTAATAGATAATAAATAAATTCCAATTAGTTAATTGAAGTGGATCTATCTACCAGGGCCCAATTAGATTATAGGCCCAATATGTTCTTACAAAGAAGCCCAACCTATTAACTATATTGCCATTATAACTCCCGCCAGCTCAATTAAAAGATTTGTTTTCTTTTGTTTATTTTATGTTTTTTTTTTTTAATAAAGTTTCAAAAAATACAAAACTTATCCCAACGGAAAGTCATTTTATTTTTATAGACAATCAATTTATCAGATTATACATTCGTCAAAAGTAAATCAGATTACAATTTAGAAGTATTTATAATTTTTCAAGAAATCTTAGAAAAAATAAATTTCGATGATGATCATAATATTACATAACCCATAATTTTCTGCTATATAATCTGAAGTGAGACCAGAGATTTGCATCTTTTTTTCTTTCCCTTCTACTTACAAAAATTGGAATACAACACAAAGAAAATAATTTTATGGCAACGAATTCGAAGAGCAGCTCAATTTTGCCGATTGCGGCGGCGGATTTGTCTGAGAAAGTGGAGGAGAAGCTGTTCGGAGGTTCCACCATTTCTAAGAAAGGCGCTTATGCAGCCATTTCTTACATGATTTGTGCTGGTAATTGCGTCGTTTTTTTGTTAATAGTTTAATGTTGGTGTTTTTTTGGTATTGATCTTGCCTGAATTTAGTTTCAGTTGTTTTCATGTTGATTTCTTTTTTTGATTAATATGGAAATTGTTTGATTACAATCTTCAATCTTCTCATAAGCCTTTTCACAAACATGTGTTGGCGGCAATTTTTGCAGTGCTGTTGGTGATGTTCAATAAAGCTGCTCTTTCTTCTTACAGATTTCCTTGTGCTAATGTCATCACCCTGTGCCAGGTAGTATAAAGATCTTGATTCTTGGTAACGTCTTTAACATCTATGTACTATTTAGTTGGTCTTAAATTACGATATGAAAAGTACTGCTACAGTTTATTGTTGTTAGTTTGCTCAAACATTGATCACACAATTGGATTATTGTGGGATGTCAGAAGTTTCGTATGCTCATTGGTTTATCGGCTGCAGATGGTATGTTCATGCTGTTTTCTTTATGTGCTAAGGCACTTAAAGCTCATTTCTTTTAGCTCTACTGAATCTGTAGCCATTGATAGTTCCATAACGTTGGTACCTATGAAGGCATTGATCAGAACGTCGCCTCTTTCTCTAACCTATTTGCTTTACATGGTAATAACTTTTTTCCTGTCTCCGATGTTCTCTCTGTATTTTTCTTTTCCAGTTGTAACATTCCAGTTTCTTCATCGAAACAAAAAAGTAAGAAAATAAAATTGTTCACATGTTTCTTTGAAAGCTAGCCTCTATGGAGTCTATTAGGGGTGTAAATGTACCAATGTATACGACCTTAAGGAGAACTACAGTGGTATTTACAATGATATTTGAGTACATCCTCGTAGGGCAGAGGTATACACATCCTGTTCTTGGAAGGTAAGCATCCTGTTATTCTATTCATGCCTTTTATATGAAATTACTTTTTTTGCTGGCCAGGATTGGTATGCTCTATTTACTAATGATATGCTAAGTGCATTTTACAGCAAGCTTTTGATAGGCCACAGCAGTGGTTAATGTAATATATTTTTCTTTTGTTCGTTTGGCTGATGAATAATTTAGGTTTTGCCAGTGTGGCAATAATTTTGTTAGGTACTTTTATAGCGGGAGCTCGGGACTTGTCATTTGACTCCTATGGCTATCTAATTGTTTTCGTATCCAACATCACCACAGCAGTATACCTCACTACCATAGCTCGCATAGGTTTTACTTCTTCCCATCACCATGTTTTCCTTGCACCTTCATTCTTGCTTTCACCTTACTGATATATTATTATTCACACAGGGAAATCTAGTGGTCTGAATAGCTTTGGCCTCATGTGGTGCAATGGTAATAACCAGACCTCTATATTCTCTTTCTTAAACATTTATTTGCCAATGCTTTCTTTCAAATTTGTTATTCAACTACAGGACTTTTGTGCGCACCCATTTTACTGCTTTGGACCCTTTCTCGAGGTGACCTGGAGGTGACCATAAATTTTCCATATCTGTTCTCTCCAGGCTTCCTGGTAATATTTGCTTCATGATATACTTTTATCATTTTCTATTTCCTTGTATATCCATTTTTTATTTTCTTTAGATGAAATATGTTAACAAGTTGTTCAAATTTTTGAACCTTATGGCACACAAAGCCGTGCGCACCCATTTTACTGCTTATGGCACACAAAGCACTGAAGAGCATCCCAGTTCTTTTGATGATCAGGTTGCTTATTTCTCTGATGTTTTAGTGTACCTTGTATTTTCTGCTGAAGTAACATTATAGCTGTCTGACCTGTGATAAGATTGTATAGAAAATTCACATAGGCAAATAATTCAATCCTGGGGGATCTAGCTATGCCATTAAGTATATAGAAAGGTGGATCAGCGTATCATGTTGTTGTATTGGCCTCCTATTTTTTATGAAGAGAATGAATCTTTTTCTCAAAGGATCGGAGAAAAATGGTCCGGATCTCCTGCGGAAATGATTCTCTTTCCAGTAAATTTTTTTAACGATGCACAAATATTTAATTCAATGCTTAGGATTGTGGTTACACTTGCATATTACATTCCAACTTTTCTGATCTCAGGTAGTAATGCTTTTGTCCTGTATATTGGCTTTCTTCCTGAATTATACAATTTTCCTCAACACCACTCTGAATTCCGCCCTCACACAGACAATATGTGGTAATTTGAAGGTTTGTTCAATTTCTTCTTCTTTTTAATCTTTCTTCTGTTTGTTTCAGTCTTAAACTATTGGTGTATTGCCTGGAATAAATCTCACAGCCTCAAATTTTTTGTCTGGTAGATTTGTAAATGTGGGTCATACATATCAAATGTTGTTGGTGATTTAAATCATTTAATCTGACTTTTATTTTCCAATAGTGCCAGTGATAGCCTTCCATTATCATTCTTACCACTGTTGCACGTTTTGTGGTTGAGCTCATTTGTGCTTTTGTAGTGATCAACTATACTTGCCCTTTTTTTATGGTAGGACTTTTTCACAATTGCACTTGGATGGGTGATTTTTGGTGGACTGCCATTTGATTTAGTAAGTGCATCTCATCTCCACCCAATGAAAAAATCGCCTTCTAATTACTCTGTTGCACGCTTGAGCTTTATGTTACACATCGTTTGCAGTTTAATGTCATAGGGCAGCTCGTTGGCTTCGTTGGATCAGGAATGTATGCGTATTACAAACTTTTCGGCAACTGACTGCTCTATCGGTTCATCACTCGTAAATTTCAATTCGAATCTTGGTATCCAACGCTTGATATAGACTTCTTGTGATGGGGACTCCAATAAGTTGGTGGTTTTTACAATCAGAATGCAGATTGTGATATGTAGCATATGCAATTTATCACTATTTGTTCCAAAGTCAAATATAATACTATACACTTTAAGGTGGTGCATGTAGCATAAATTTTGGGGAATAGTTTATGATATTTTATAATTTAATTACATGATAAAGATCAAACGAGTTATAGTCGTAATAAAAGTTTGGTTTGGAGCATGCAATAATAAATCTTGATTCATGTTGGATTTGATCGAAGGTACCTACCTCGATCGAGTATCTAACATTTATTATCATTATTATTACTACTACTTTATGCTTCACTTAATTTCGATATTTTTAACATAGTGTGATTAGTGTCTATTTTAATTGAATTTTCAATTCGATAGGTAATGAGAAATTTTTTGTATGAACCGGGAAAATAAAATATTGTTCAACTATCTATATATTTTATTACAGAATTAGATATAAAATATGTATTATTATCTTAATTATTATGAATAGAGTACACAGATGCTTACATATTGTTTACAAATGCAAAAGTGTATAAATTTTGAATTTTGAAATATTTAGTCTGACAGCCTACAAAGAAAGAAATATGTAAACAGAGCTAATAACAAAATTGTTTTTATTTTTGTACTCTATTCTCTCCATCAACAGATGTTTGGTACCAAATCCTGTTGTATATTAACCTGAAAAAAAAATCTTCTTATTGTAACTATAGGAACAAGCTTTTTAATGACAAGTGTAATTAGTTGGATTTTTTATCTTTTCTTATTCTTGATAAGAAAAGTTTTATTTTGTTATCTAAATATTTTGGAAATGGTAAAATGAGGGGTTTTATTATGATTTTCTTTAAATTTTTGTACTTACAAGTTCATGCTAATTTTATCATTACATTTTTACACTTCAAACTAAAATATAAGAATATAGATAAAGGGGGAATTTTTCCTAACTGTGAGCCGTGATTTTTGTTGTTTTATTGTTGAAACAACAATAAATAGTTAGAATTACTCTCCAAATGATATTTAAATAAGAGGAGAAAAATTATATGAGTTTACTGATTATATGGTGATAGAATAGAAAAAAATTACTCCCTCCGTCCCGAATTACTTTGCACATCAAATTGGGCACAATTTTTAAGAAAAAATGAATATTTGCTTTTTGATCAAGGGTATAATGGTCAAATTTACTTTTTCTAGTGGAGTAATTAGTTTAATATTAAATGGCATTGTGTGAGAAAAAGTAATGGCATTGTTGTGTAAATAAGTGTGTATTGTGAGGGTAAGAATTATGATAAATTTTACCATTTTTTGGTGTACAAAGTGTTTGGGGACAAACTAAAAAAAAAAGTGTGCAAAGTGTTAAGGGATGGAGGGAGTATATCATTTCATTATATTCTCATAAACAGTAAACTAATGTTGTTTTACACTTGAATAAATAATTTAAAATTTGGCGCTTATTACAGAAAGAATATAAAATTCTCTACATCTCATAGAAAATAAGAAGAAGAAAAATGAAAATAATTAAACATTTTTAAGTTAAGCTATTCTATTGATCATATTTAGTTAAATCATATTAGGGACCCAAAAAAAAAGATGTATTTTTCTAGTCTATTTGGGAATTAAACACTAGATTCCTAAATATTAGTTGATTAATTAGTTAATCGTATTAAGCTATTTTACATGTTTTGCACAGGCAAAAAACTACAGATCTGCATAATTCGAAAAAAAAAAAAAGCAACAATAAATTTCACACATCACAAGACATGTTAGCACTGAAATAAATTAGGCAAGTTCTAAAATACAATAATAAGTTACTAAGAATTACAGAAAACTCCAAAAACCTATTAAATTACAAAAGATAATCCAAAATAGCTCCTAATTATACATTGAAGAAGCTATTTAGTTACTAAGGCCTGGCCCATACTACAAATTAAAATTGGACACAAATGAATATAAGCCCACTTAATAGACCAGCCCATACTATAATTATAACTGGATCCTAATGTAGAAGTCAATTGAATACAAGACCAATTAATATGAGGCCCGGCCCATACTATAATTAAAATTGGACCCACCCGAATCTAATGGCCCGGCCCCTACTCTTTATTTGTAGCTACCCATGAAAGTCGCGTGTTGAAGCTGTTGGAATAGTACCAACAAAATTAACTGGCATCATTCAAAGATGGAATGACTAGCCGAATTCGATTCTCTTACTCTTCCTCTCTCTCTAGAATCTCTCCCGACACAAGCCAAGTTCTAGCTCCAATTCACAGCCAAAGAATCACAGAAGAGCTTGAAATCATGTTGCCGAAACCACCCTTCTGTCGGAAGCGAAAAAAAGGAGAAGATCTATAAATGATGATTTCATTTGGTATTCTATCTAGGTAGAGTTTCGAAAATCTAGGTTCTTGCAGTGCGGATTTTTTTTTTTTTTGATTGGCAATGATGCAGATCGTGGAGAGGAGGGACGATTATTCTGAGCCTCGTTTTTCAAATGGTTCGATGAGTTGCATATTTCCTCCATTGGCGTTCATCGATGGCCCGAGGAAAAGCCTTTACAATAGGCTCCAGCGGCAGCCTATCAAACTCACCGTTCTCAAATTGGATGGCTCGTCTTTTGGTATTATTCCTTTTATTTTATTTTTGTTCATTTGAATTTCTTAAAATACTTCTGTATATGTGAAATTCATACATATTGTGTCTAAGAAATGGGGATTTCTGGTATTGAAGGAATTGAGGTGGTTAAGAAGGGGACGGTTGCAGAGCTGAAGCGAGCTGTGGAAGCAGCTTTTGATCATTTGCCGAAAATGGGGCCTGGTAGAATTTCATGGTAATGTGCTTCGCACTTGTAAAAACTCATGTGATATATGTATAGGTTTTAAGAAAACAGGAGAGTGGATTTAGATCTTACATCAATGTTGATGTATATATGCAGCTAATTTATTTTGATTACAAAGAGTTGTTTACTCATCATGCAGTGATTTAATCAGTCGGTGATGTGACTGTGTGGTCTTTTTCATGGAAAATAATTTGAAAATCATTATGCAGGGAACATGTATGGGGACAGTTTTGTCTTTGTCATGAAGGCCAGAAGTTACTGATTGACAGTGATCATATTGGCATGCTTGGCATCAGGGATGGTGATGAGGTAGGTCATAATTTTGTATAAATTATATTTGAGATCCTGCCTTTGGTAGAAATGTTTCGTATTCAAGGAAATTCCAAAACTGTTTGAAGATTGAAAGACTTGGACCTTATAATATATTATGCAGCATGCTCTTATGGATGCTTTAGTAGTAGAGGTTAACCTTATAGAAGAGTGAACCATTAGTAACTGTACATGAGGTAACTAATTACAAGGAGTTGGCCTTTCTGGTTTAATCATGGTAGTGAAAGGCATAAATATAACCAACCTTACAACCAGTGGCGGATTGGGCTTTGCTAAGAGTGCCAACAGGTCATCCAAGGGAAGGTGAGTTCCAAATAGAAAGTGAATCGTCTAGCATTTCAAAAGAAACATGAAGTGACAATCTCGTTGATCTGTTAAAAGAATCACAGTACATGGGATGGGTTTAGATGAATTAGTTAACAGCAATGAAACAGGATAGAAATAAGACTTATCTTTTGAATTCCTCAAAATGGAAAAACCAGATAGAGAAGCGTGTATCCTTCGTAAGTGTTGGTAGGGGTATTACATGAAATGGAAGATTCTTCCTGCAAGTGGTAGATGTGGCCAAGATCCACCTCTGTAATATGTTCTGGAGATTTCAGTATTTCATTTGGTGAACACAAGGAAACAGATCAGGGATTGCTGTATGAGAAGCTTGTGATCACCTTTGGAAAATGTAGTCCAGTTCTACATTTTTGATGAATTTTGAGTGAAACAAACCGACCTCCAATAGATGTTGTGAACAAGTTATGAATTAGCATAATGAAGTCTGTTATCGAAGGTTCTGATATCTCTGAAAGCAAATATTGCTGTGCGATTGAAGTAGTTAGCAAAATGTGGTCTGTTGCTTGATAGTTCTGGTAAGTTTGAGAAGAACATTTCAGTATAATCATGGTGTTCGTTAAGTTGTTTTGTAAAAAAAAGATAAGTTAGTTTACTTTTTTTACTACTATCTTTGTTTTTGCTGATGCTCTATTTAGCCACCAAGAAAGTTATTTATGCTGGTTGAACTAGAAACATATTTGTATTAGAAAGTTGATGCTGCACTTTAACGTTGTCTTTCGTATAACAATGTTCAGTTGTTTGGCACCTACAGCTGCAGTTTGTTCATCACGCTTCAAATACCTGCAATTTTGTGAAGATTCAATCAAAGCGAGGGGACCCTGATATGAATGATGTGCCCTGCATGTAAGTTTTTTGATGCTTGCTTCTCTGAATACTTTTGGAGTTCTCCTTATTGGTATATCTAATTAAGTCCATGGGGAACACATAGTTCCCAGCTTCAAAGATATTTTACTCTGTTACATCATAGCTGAAGTGGCTGATACTGAAATTGAACAATAACTTTTCAGCTTCTTTCATTTTGGTTGAGAATTTTGTCATCTGAGATTGCAGCTACCTGTTTTGCATTCGTTTTCACTCTTAGATATCATGGCCATTATCATTGCTTCTTCTGTTTGGATCAAAATAACCTTTTGAGACTTTAATACTCCGTTGCAGTTTGATGTACTCTTCCCCTATGCAGCTATTCTTTTGTGCACCTTTTAAATTTAGTAAGATTGATTAAAGAGCTAAAGCATGCTAGCATTCAGCCAGTATCCTAACTAGACTTGCAATGGAATTGAGTACATCAACACTTTCTTGGATTCCATTGATCTAGTGGAGCTACTAATCATGGTTTGAAATCAGTGCTTATGTTATGTCAACTCATTTGCGCGTATTTCAAATGGCTACAGGGATGAACATAGAAACCATGAGAAATCTAATGGTAAGCATTTAGAGATGATAGAGGATAAGAAAGAAGATCCTTCAGGAGCAGAAGATGATGTTATTTCAGGAGGTGAGCACAGGTTAAGTGACATGTTGAAAGGGCTGTTCCCATACGGTAAGTTGAATAGCTCCCACAAGAGATTTGGAGAGAGGAGTTGCTCATCAAGATCCTCCCACAACATGCTAGGAAGTCTCAAGAATTACGTACGATTTTCTAGCAATAAATATGACTCACGGAAAGTATCATGGAAAAGAAGGTAATTCTTGGACAGCTCGAACCCAACAAGAGTGTTGCAATTGCAGATGGAAGTTAAGTTGTTCTGAAGCCACACAATGTTCAGGTTTATTACATGTTAGAGAGCAGCTCTAGGAACTAGCATAGCAAAACTGTGGGTTGATCTTTGAATGAGTACATCATGATGAATAAGGAATATACACTCCTATTGCATTCACATAGTGATGGGGTATATGTTTTAGAAACAGTTTTGAATTTTGGTAATGATTTTATTTGAAATATAAATAATGGAGTTTTTTTTTTTTTTTTTTTAAGCTCTAATTAACATTGTTTTATTTTTTGTTTTCGATTGGACGACAAGTAAACTCTTCTTTTTCTGAAATAAATCAATGATGTATACCTAATATTCAATTATTCATATGTGACAACTGCATATTGGCATATAGTTAACTACACATTAGCTAACTTTATTCCTATGAAAGTCGTAGAGGGCCTCTTCTTATTAATTATTTCTTAATTGAACATAATTTTGTGTCCTTATAAACTGTTTTTTCTTCCTACGTAACAGCTAGAATATGACTGATTTGAGTTTCCCATTAATTTTTGTATTGGCATATTAAAATTAGACTTCCAAGTTTCAGTTTTATTTACAAAATTTATATTAGATCCCAAAATTCAAATCTTTATTTTGTGGATTTACCCAAATTAGATCATGAGTTGTATTTACGATAGTTCTATTTGTTGGATCAATCAATCTGAGAACACTTTTTATTCATTATTTATTGCTTCATTAATTTCAATTTAATTAAATGTAATTTTATACTTTGAGTATAATGTTTATTGAAGTTTAATGTTCATAATATATAATGCTATATAATTAAGTTTGTTGCATTATCCGATAAGAATATCAGGTAAATGAGATATTTATATCGTAGATACATTAAATCAGATTTGATTCTATCTGATTTGATTTGTTATAAAATTAAATAAAATCAAATCAGATCCAGTACTCCATGATATTAAGTATTTCATAAAATTATACAGTGCACTCACATGTATAACTATGCACAAAAATTCCAAAGAAGAGTGACTTCAAAAGGTATTTCATAAATCTTTACTACAAAAACTATTTATTTTGAAGATTATAAAAGAAAGGTCAACAGTTTAGGGGATTGATTAAAGAAGGTACAATACAATGACTTGCAAATTGTCCTGTCAAGAAAAGATAAACATAAAAATGGACCAAGTTTCTTAATTTCGAGTTTCTTGTACGCATTGAAATACTCATATAATTCGGACCTACACACAAATACACTCATAATATATCTGTGGCTTTTTAATTATAATTTTTTTATTTTTTACAAAATTATCATTGTTCTGTTTTCTGTATCAGGTCATCTATTATGGATACTCCTAATTTTTGTTGGAACTTCCACTTTTAATGCTAAAAAGGTAATATTGTGATCATTTTATATATAAACATCTATCAAAATTATTGATTTCTCAAATATACCTCTATGTTATTTCTACTGTTATCTCTTGTGTTAAACTTTTTAAATGGACTATGTAAATAATGCTTATTAAATAGTTGTCGCTATTTTACACATAATAATATATATCAGATATTTTTAATTTTCGTTAATAGCGTTTAAAGAACCGTTGTTTTGAAAGTAGAATACTTTGAAATTTGAGGAAAATAAAATTTGAAGATATGCACAGAATTTGATAAAAACCGACTATATTGGTCGGAAAAAGAAAAGAAAAAAGTAAAATTCAGAACCATGGCGTTCGTAAGCAGGCCACATCGCCTCAATTGAGATGACTCCTCTCTCTCTCCCTCCCCTCTTCAGTTCCCCTGAAGTAGTGGATGCGTTATTGATCGCTTCATACTGATAGTCGTATTCGAATCATTGAGATTACTGTGCGCTATTTCTTCATCCGTGTTTTTGGCTCCATCGCAACTTTTCTTCCTCTCCAGACTATTTTGTGAGTTTTCTGTTATTCTTCTATTTATTTTTCCTTCTGCTTGCAGGCATATGCATCTATCTAGTTCTCTGATACTATGTTGACTTGTGTATTTTTTGGTTGCCCTGGAATATTGTAATTTTGCTTATTTTGGTAAAGAATGAATAATAGAATCACGATTTTTTTTTTAATTTTTTTTTTGTTCTGTTGAATATTAATCTTTCCTCTTTATACACATAATTTGTGGGGGAAAAACTAATCTTAATCTTGTTACTTGTATTGAAGAATTGATTTATGTAGAGCCTAAATTTAACTATTCCAGATATCAAATAGGAGAGTGATTAGATTTTTACGTAGGAGATCAAATTTGGCAAAAGTATAGCTGGGAATACTATTGTTAGCATCTCAGAGGCTTTTTTGTATACCAAAGAATTCAATTGTCATCACCTGGAATGAAATTAGTTTGTGTTTTGCATCGGTTATATATATGATCTGTTTACATGACATGATGGAATTTTCTGTTTGTTGTTTTGTGTACTATCAAGCATCTGCTATCGAATTGGTTGATGATTTCTGTGTTAAAAGCTCTAGTCTTGGAACTTGTAGGAAAATGTCGGGACAAGTTGTTGCTAATCGGCCTGCATCATCATTTGATTTTGTGATCGTTGGAGGAGACTCCGGTGATAGTAGTAGCTTGATGGCATCACCTGGACAGATCAGCCCATGGATTGATCCAACAGCAATTAAGCTGAGGCACCGGATTGGAAGAGGGCCGTTTGGTGATGTTTGGCTAGCGACTCATCATCGTGCATCTGAGGATTACGAAGAGTATCATGAAGTTGCTGTCAAAATGTTACATCCAGTTAAAGAAGATAGCATTAGAGAAATTTTGAATAAGTTGGGTGATTTACTTCATAAGTGCGAAGGGTTAGAAACTGTTTGTTTGCTCCATGGACTCTCTCTTATAAATAAGAAGGTGAGTTAAGCTTAGCTTTTCACACACCTTAAGCGTACAAAAGGTGAAGAATGTTGAGAATCTGAAGCATCTTGTGTTTTGTTCTGCTAGATATGCATTGTCATGAAATTCTATGAGGGCTCAGTCGGAGATAAAATGGCTCGCTTGAAAGAGGGGAAGCTGTCCCTTAGTGATGTCCTGAGGTGATTTCTGAACTTTATATCAGGGGAAAAAGTGTTCTTATACAAGTAGACTTTTCTATATTTACTGCTCCTGTGACTATGTTTACAGGTATGGAGCTGATTTGGCTCAGGGAATAATGGACCTACATGCAAAAGAGATCCCTATTCTCAATCTTAAACCTTTTAATTTCCTTTTGAATGAAAATGAACAGGCAATAGTTGGGGATGTTGGTATCCCTTATGTGTTGTTGGGGATCCCGTTGCCCAGTAAGGACATGGCTCGACGACTTGGTACCCCCAACTACATGGCTCCAGAACAATGGCAACCGGAGGTAAGAGGTCCCATCTCTGTTGAGACTGATTCGTGGGGATTTGGTTGCAGCATATTGGAGATGTTAACTGGTACACAGCCGTGGAGTGGTAAATCAATTGAGGAAATATATCAGTTAGTCGTGTTGAAGCAAGAAAAACCTCATATCCCCAGTGGGCTTCCACCTGCAGTTGAGAATGTCATTCTTGGTTGTTTTGAGTATGATTTCAGGAGCCGCCCTGTGATGGCCGATGTTTTACATGCTTTTAAGAGGTATCCTTTCATCGCCTTCTTTTTTTTCAATTTACCACTCAAAATCAGCTTTGATTTGGTTGTTTTGAATCTTGTTTGAGTCATATTTGGGGAATGCTCCTTCTATTAATGAGGCACATTTTGGCATAACTTATTCTGGTTGATTCCTTATGAGATGCTTCTATCTTAGAGGATCACTATCTCCCTCATAAACCACCATTTTTATTCTATACTTTCAGATGCACGTGACAATTGTATTCTGTTTCATTGAAAGACTGTAAGTAGACTCTAAATGAATTTGCAGTTCACAGAATGCAGTCTTCCAGGATGGATCCTGGACTGGTGTTGGTGGTAAAATGATCAGGGACAAAGCAGGTGGTGTTGGTTATACAGAGTGGTTCCTTGCAAAGGATCACCTTCAAGTTGGCGACATGGTCAGATCTAGGAAATCACCAAACTCATGCAACTCAAAAAAAAATATGGATGTCCCTGAGGGGGCTGTAGTTGGTCTGGAACGGGATACAGATCAAGATGGATATGTTTTAGTGAGAGTGCATGGAGTTCATGATCCAATAAGAGTTCATGTTTCCACACTGGAGAGAGTCACGTTTGGCTTGGCTGCTGGTGACTGGGTTCGCCTCAAGAACGAAGACAGAAGGCATTCTCCAGTGGGCGTGCTTCATTCTATAAACCGTGATGGAAGTGTAGCTGTTGCCTTTATAGGACTGGAGACTCTTTGGAAGGGTTACTATTCAGAATTTGAGATGGCAAAACCTTATTGTGTAGGCCAGTTTGTGAAGCTTAAATCAAGTGTCTTTAGCCCCAGGTTTGATTGGCCTCGGAAAAGAGGAGGTGAGTGGGCGACTGGGAGAATTTGTCAAGTGCTGCCCAATGGCTGCCTTGTTGTCAAATTCCCGGGCAGATTGACCATAGGTCTCACGAACGACAGCTTCTTGGGTGACCCTGCTGAGGTGGAATTAGTATCGTTCGAGACTTGCTCTACTTTGGTGAAGAAGTACAATCATGTAGAGGATTTTCATTGGGCTGTGAGGCCACTGTTGATTGCATTAGGTCTATTTACCGCCATGAAGATGGGTCTTTTTGTTGGTAAGAAAGTCGGGAGAGGAAGATCGAAGGGAAAGAATTCTTCTGTACAAATCGACAATCAAAATGTCGAAGGCCCAAGTAAGAGTCGTAGTGGATGGTGCCCTCCAAAGATTTTCGGATGATGTGTTACCAAAAATCAACTCTGAAACCTCACAAATTGCACAGTAGTTGTGAATTGACAGCGAACTTGATGGATGGTGAAACTTGGTAACATTTACTTTTCTTTCTTTGAAGTAAAAATTAATATAGGTACTCAACTTGGAAAGTGATGCTTGGTTTATGTAAATAGTTGGATGGTTTTTCATTTCAATGTTTCTAGTTCATTTACATAAATATTCAGTTATATGTTTAATTGTTGGTGTTAGCATTTGAAGATGTTTGGAGAAGTTGTAATCTCCATGTCGATGGACTTGCGGTTTTCCAACATTTATAAATTCTATCATTCAAGATTTATTATAAAAAGTGTCTTCCGACAAGAAATAATCTTGATCTAGGTTATTCTTTTACTATTCATGATTCTACGAGATATTTGGTGATGGAAAGTTTAAAACGTCTCTTTTGGATATTTCTTACGAGATTTGGTGATTCTTTATTCAAACGACTAACATAAATAAATATAACGAGTTTTGAATTAAAAAGGTAATTTCAAATGGTATCCCTCATTTTTACAAATAGTTAGTAAACGAGCCCAAAACCACCCCCACTTTTCTAGCTCATTGAAAAAGAAAAGTTCACTAAATTGGAACATAATTAACCAGTATAATTTGTTCAAACATTGCAACCTGAAACAAGAGATTGAAATCAGAATCTAGATATGATACACTCTGAGCATGAGCAAGAGCAATAAAAAATTCGAGTTAGATGACTAAACCTCTATGAAATCAACATCCACCTGCATCTGGCTTATACCCCACCACCAATACTTGCTTCTCTGACAAGCTGCTCAGTCAACATGAGAAGTCGAGAAACTTCGTCCTTAACTTCTCCGGGACATCCATCGTCAACTGTAGTAGCCTCAGAGATATCCTGCTTGTGAAGGCTGGTATGAAAATCAACCTCGATGCTTAAACCAGTTTTATTCAGAAGCTCTCTACTCATTTCCGTGATTTTCTGTAGTGCACTTGTTGCAGCTTCCACTTCTAACTGAGCTGCTTCTAATTGAAGTTTCTCAATTGCGAGGTCACCAACACTCTTCTCACCGATTCTTTCTTGTGCCAACGCATAAAGCTGTTTCAGATCGTTTTCATCTCGTGTCATTTCCCCCTTCAATTCTGTTATTTCCTTCTCCCTAGCATCCAATTTCCTGAGAACCATTTTTATCTCCTCATCTTTGATGGTGAGATTCTTTTGTGCTGCAAGAATTTCCATTTCCTTCACTCTCAGGCTTTCCCGGGTGAACTCCAGTTCAGCTTCAAGCTGTTTCACCTGCCACTTAAAACTATCTGTTGCTCTGTCTAGCAATGGAGGTAGCAAACCATCATTTTTCAGATGACCCAGGCTTAGTGAATTATGGTCTTCTTCATTAAATGACAGAACCACTTCCTTAGTGAGATCCACAATCTTTTCAACTACTGTCTCGGCTTCAGAGAATTTTAACTTTGCATTGCTTAATTCATGTTGCATTGTTAGGACATGTTCATCCTTCTCCTTCAGTTTGGTCATAGATTGAATAAGCTCCTCTTCTCTGCCGGACAAAATCACCTTTAGTTCAGCAATATCGTGATTTAATTCCTCCAACATCTTCTTCGCATCTGAAAGTTCCAAGTCTTTCTCTTCCAGTATAAGTTGAAGGGAAGCTTGTTCAGAATTTAAATGCTGGATCTCTAACCTTGCTTCCACCAATTCTGACTCTTTAGCAGTGAGAAGAGCCTGTGATTTTTCAAATGCAGCACTCTTATGGTCAATCTTCTCCTGGAGAGTCAACATTTCTGAAACTGCTTGTTTCAAAGACGATCTCTCCTTTTCTAATTCCTTCTGTAACTCGATGACAAGTTCTTTCTCCATTGATAAATCCCTTTTAAGCTCCTTGTTTTGAGCTTCAGCAACCCTTAGTTTCACTCTCTCACTTTCCATTTCTACGTGAGCATCTCTTAGACTAGTCGTATAAGAGATAATACTCCTCCTTTGCTCTTCAATCTCTGTAAGCTGTTTCTCCAACATCTGATTTTGACTTTCCATTCTCTGTCTAGAGGAAGCCAAAGCCACCTGAGAGGAAACTAGCTCAGATCTCACATCTGAGAGAAGGTTCTTCACCCTTCTAAACTCCTCCACAGTTTCATTTGCTTCCCCAACACGTTTAGATGTTTCCTCTGCCAACCTTTTCAACTCCTCTTGCACCACTAGCCAATCCATTGTTTGCTTCTCCAAATTTGCTTCAGCAACCTTCAGCTTCTCAGATTCACTTTTCTGCATGCGGACAGAAAGTTCCAGCTCTTTCTCTTTCATCTGAATAGCCCTCTGCAGTTGCTGGAGCTCAACCTCTTGCTTTTTAACTACTTTATTTGCTTCATCCAGGAGCCTGGCCTTAGTTCTGAGTTCTGATTCAACATTAGCAGCTTCTTCAGTCTTCTTGGTCAACTTCTGCTTCATCTTCAAGATTTCCTCCTCGTTAGCTGAGAGTGCTAATTGAGAAGCAGAAATCTCCTTATCCCTCTCCTTTAGACGCAGCTTAAGATCACTAGTTTCAGTGGCTTGCGTAGCTAGGTCTATATTTGCTTGTCTTAACTCCTCCTCCAGTTTTTCCTGCTTCAGCCTTGAAGCAACTATTTCTTCCTGTCGCTGCTCCAAGTCCTTCCTAGCACGATTAATTTCATCATACTCCCACATGACTTTCCTCTCTGCATCTTGCAAATCTTCTTCCTTCTTCTTCAAAGCTGCTAGTGCAGCCTGAAGATCTGATTCCAGCTTATCAAAATCCGCGCCCAGCTCAGCAATGTGGGGTGAATGAGGATCTCTACCTATCTGTTCCTCAAGTCTCTGTGTTTGAGCAAACAACCTCTCCAAAAGAATCCTAGCTGGTTCACTTGCCCCATTGTTACTGATGCTTGATGACGTTTTGCTATTTAATACTGATTTGACTCTATGAAAGTACTGTAATTTTCTATCTTTCGGCTTCACAAACTCTAATCTCATGTGCTTCCATTTAAGATTAGGATAGCATAACTGCAAACAACCTTCAAAGTCATGACCGCATACATTTATCAAACAAGTATGCATTCAAATAATATAGCTCTTGTCCACATCAAGTTATTTCGGTTAATGACAGCTCACAGATAACAACAAAGACACCACCGGTAACTCTAGTAAAAACTATTCAGAGACAACATCCTTTCTCATTACTAGAGACATTTAACTGCAGAGTTTGCCATAAAGATGCTGTGATTAACCGGAATAGCAAATCGAAGGAGAATAACTTAAATCAAAACAAAAGAGTATTAACTTGGCCACTTTTCCAGGTTAAAATAAATTTGTGTTACAAGTCCTCACAACCTGCGTTACATCTTCCCCAATCTACCTTCAAAGCTTACTTCTTAGTATCACGTTCAAAATTAATTGAGGAATTTCCTCCAATCGCGGGTAAAAAAGAAAAAAATTGCAAAAATGCAATCACATAGTATTTCGCTACAAATATCAAAGCAGCTGAATTAAAAAGTTATGTTCTTCACAAAATCAACCAAAACAAATAAAATTAATCAGGCATAACAATTAGTTCACAAAACATACATAAGAAAAAAATCCAAAATCGAGAGAGAGAGACCTGAGAAAGCTGATGAGAAGACGATAGGAAGAAAGAGGTAGAAATCTCCATACTTTATAAGCCGGCCACATCTGATGATCTGAAGCGGAGCTTCAAAAACATAAATTTTGCATCTGCCATCGGAAGATATTGCGATAACGTGAAGGAGAATGTTGCAATGAGATCGATGTGAAGAAATCAAAGGAAAACTTGAAGGTGCGGGAAAGTATAGGCAGCAGAGTGCTGTACAACTTGAGTCGGGTGAGGGAGGCTATATGCCACGTGTAATTCCGATCTCCACTAAAATTATAATTTGATGACTCAAATGCCAAACACCTCCATTCTGGCCCCATTTTGCTTTTTACGTGTTTCTTTAATTTAGTATCTTTTATTCATGTTTTCAGATTATCCAAATCCAATACTGCCGACATACTTTGATACAAGGGCCCGCTATCCATATCCAACTTTTTCTAAAATACACCTTCATTTCTAAATATATCTATTAAAATATAAAAATAATTTACAATTTTCTAAACACACCTCACAATGCTACAAAAATATCCTTTATTATAAAATATTTAAATAAAATATAAAATACAAATTAAATATTAAACACACCCCAAACACTTCTCCACACCCAAACCCTAACACAAGAAAGGAAGAAGAAGAAACAAAAAAATTTAAAGCTTAGAATCGAAAAGTGTTCGACCTCAAATCAAACAAATTTTGGCAAGTTCGATTTCATACAAAGAAGTTTACAATGAATCCACACCAATAAGATTAAATTCCAAATAAATAAAGTTCTAAAGATTTTGAAGATGAAATTATAAATTTGGTATGTTAAATTTGTTTAATGTTGTTTGAAATACAATGTAAGTGTTTGAGATTTATGTTTAGAACATTTTTTTATGAACAACAATGTTTGGTTTGATGAGAAATCGATTTTTTTTCGATCGATTCGCGCTTGTATTTTTCGTTTCTGAAAAAGTCTCGTTCAACCCTGATTGGTTGAATAGAGTATAGTGTGTTCGATCAATGGCCAAACATAATGTGATGTGTTCGACCACTGATCGAACACTTTTTGTTGTGTTCGACCACCGAATGAACGGTTTGTTATGTGTTCAACCACTGGTCGAACAATTTAGGTTTTTTTTAATTTTAGAGTAAGTGTATAATTATCTTTACACATTATATATTATTTTTATTTAATTTTATGAGGTATGTTTAGAAGGAGATGGGGTGTGAATAGCCGGACACTGATACAATTGTTTGTGGGGTTTATTTTAATTTGTTATCTCAATTAAATTTTTTTAATAGGTGTACAATTAATTTTTTTTTTTATCATTAGTCAATTTTTTCAAAATTTTCTCCAATTAAAATTCATTAGAAAACTCAAAAGTTTATGATTTATATGTCAAAATGTCATCTTTCAAAGTCAAATTATAACTTTTAAGTTAATTAATAATTCTTGTTTGCTTAGAATGATTTTTGTTTGATTCGTGATCGGAAAGAATGAAAATCATGATATTAACATTGGATTATAATTTGACTTCGAATAAGAATCATTTTGACGTATGAGTCAATGAAATTTTAACCGATATTTAAAAGTGAATTGCATTTTCAAGTGCGGATATTTTTTAAACATTACAAAACTCCCAAATTTAGTCACTCAGAAAAAAAAAAATTCAACACTTTCAACCACAATTTGAACTTTGATCTTTATTAGACCATAAATAAATTTTGTATAAATGAACTTGGTTTTTATATTATTGGCTAGTGTATGTGGAAAAAAAAAGAAAAAGAAGGCCGCACCTGAAGTGCGCTTTTAAGAGCAGAGTCGTATTTCTAGTGGATGAGTTGAATGAATTGAATACATGGGAAACTGTAAAAGTAAAAGAAAACTCCCATGTATTGTACTCTACATATTATTTGTATAGTGGTAAGGGGTATAATACATTGCCCAACTGAATTTACAACACCATCAATGAGTGTATTCAAGCTGGCTTTCTACATTTACATTGGTCTTCGCATCAATGTTCTCATTCGATTTCTTCATCCTAAGAGCATGAACAATAAGAGAGTTCACCTGTTTCCTCAATACTCCGTTATCAACTAAGATGCTCGTTACCATCTGCTTCAACTCCTTGTCTATTGAGCTTGTGTTATCATCATCCAACTCACCAACTTCATCCTCACCCAAATGCTGAATCTGATGGGATTTAGGAAGTGACTTTAAGCAACTTTACTTGGAGATAGAACAACAATTTGAGACGAAACATACAAATGAATCTAATTGCACAAGCTGTACACCTCCACTTCCGGAGCTCATTTTCTATTACTCTCTTGAATTGTAGTATTTAACAACTCGATTCCCAGGTCATGTCACAACAAACTATGTTTCAATTATCCGTTTTCAGCTGAATTACAGTTGTCCCCTCAAAGTAATTAATGTCTAATTTAACACCAAATGAACTGGAAAACATCCCCTCCTCAACCCCAACCAATAGAAAGAAAAGGAAAATTCCAGCCACCCAATGAAAGTGAGAACAAATTTCTTATATAAATTAATGGGGTAACTACAAAAATTACCTTTGAGGTTTAACCTAATTACAGAAAACCTCAGCTTTCTTTCAGAACTTAAAACATTTTTTTTCCAGATATTTTGTAAGAAAAATATAAACTTCTCAAGAGGGTATTTGCAATTTCAAAACATACTAGAGGCTTTTTTTTAATAGGTCAAACTTCAAGGGTAGTTTGTATAATTTGCCCTAAACTTAATTCCTCACCTTTCTATATAAATTTGTAGAACTTTTTCCTTCTCTTAACCTTTCAATATCAACATTTAAGAGTTCTTCCAATCAGATGGTTTTAAAATATTGATAAATAATGACACAAGGATAAGGAATTATATGTTAGTGGCACATCAGGATAAAAGAGCTGAGGTTTTATCAAGGCATCAGAAGTACCTCAGCAAGGAGAAGGTCTAGCTGATTGTCAGATGTGCCAACAATATCCAACGGATCCAACAATGACGGAATACTGTCTTTTACTGCATCGTCTTTTGTGTGCATTAAATTATCAATATTGCACTCCTGAAGCTGATCCTGAAGAATCTTGCATTTAGATAGCAACTTCCTCCAGGAGATTCTCATTTGCTCAGTTCTCTCTCTTTCTTCCTGAAGGAATTCCTGGTGGGATTGCACAAAAAGTTTTTAAAACAAAAGCTCACTTTCTAAATTAAGTGAAGTTCATGGAATGAACTTGGAAATATGAAATGATAGAGAAACGGATATATTAAAAACATTGTAGTGTACTCTAAAGATAAATAATCTTTCTTCCTTCATCTCACAGATACAAGGGAAAGCAAACTGCACTGCATGTGTGCATACATGTACACATGGAATGAGCACTCTTGTATTGGTCCACATCTCTACACAATATTTCACATCCCACGAAAAAAGTTCCATAATGAAAGCAAGAAACAAAGATTCCATTGCTCAAAGGGGGATAAAAGTTAGAATAGAAGTTTGAAAGGAACACACAGAGGAGAACTTATATTATGGAAAACAAAACAAGAAGTCTAAAAGTTATAAGAAAATTTAAGATTGACTCAATGTATAAGAGACAGGAGAGCTGTAACTATGTTATGTCAGAGTGAACTGGCGGATGATATTTATGATGCATTTACATGCTTTAAATAGTTGAGTAACTAAAGTATACCTCCACTTTAGATTTTTCTTTCAGTGACTGATTAAGTTGTTTAGTTAACTCTGCTTGGGAACTTCTTAGAGATTTAACTTCTTTCACAAGAACTTTGATATCAGCTTTAGACTTTACTTCCAGCTCTTGATGTCGCTTCAACAAGTTCTCAAACTGCTGCTTTGCAGACTCCAACTCCTGATATAACACATCTTTCTGCTGATTGCCTGGTGAATTGATAGACTGAATGTCCAGCCTCTGGGCCTGTGGAAAGAGTTTTCATCATTAATGAATGGATTGAATTTGTACTAACTACAGTGGTGATGTACAGCAAACAGGATGCTTAACCTGATGAGAATTCAACTTTAGTTCCAGTTCCATTGAACTCCGCCTAAGTTCTTCCATATCCCACTGCATTTGTGTCACTCTTTCTCTTTCAACTAATATAGCTTGCTCAATGTTCTCTTTACTTTTCTGTTTAGTAGTTTCAAGCTCCACTTCCAAATCCTTAACCTGAGAAGAAATGATAAAATCAGAGATTTTATAAATGTTATGTGAACATGTATTAATATTTGGCCAAAAAATGTGTAGGGAACATTTCCTCCAAACTAAGGGCCTTGCAGTAAATATTTCAACCAGGATTGTGACAAAAAATAAAAAAAAAAATTAATTAAAAGACGATCTCAATTAACCACATACAAATAATATTTAATGAATGCTAACATCACATGAGTTTCACAACCATAATACCATATTCAAGTCTCATTACCAGAGGTTACAAATGAAGTGGCTTAAAACTGGATGTATAGGTGAAGGCATAATCATAGTCAACAAATTAACATTGAAAATTCTAAAAATAAGGAGCTAATAGTTTCTAATTCTGAGCATGAAAAACACCATTCAGACCACAGATGAACCCCCCAGGAACTTAAAGAATTCAAGTATCACCTTGAGCCAATCCTTTCCCTTCCCCTCTCACAATAGCTCATCTTTCAACAAGAAAATTTTAAATCAAGCTGAACATTATAATAGACAATTAACAACCAAAGATTGCAAGAACAAATCTATAAGAGCAAAACATAATAGCTTTCTAACACAAAATAGAATTTACTTTAACTGCAATTCTAACATTTTGCTTTCCATATCCATGCTGTGAGCTATCTCAGTTTTCCAACTGTGCCATCTTTAAGATTTTACTTATTCTTTTCCTTAGATAAAAATAATCATCTTCATACTTTACAGTTATTGACTTTTAAGTTTCTTGTGATATAAAATGAGGTTATGTAAAACAAAATTTCAGCATTCCACAACCTTTGTTGTAAGATAGTCCTTCACGGCAATTTCTTGATCCAACCTTGATATAAGATCCTCCATATCAGTTTTGGCTGTGATCAGTCTTCGCTGAAATGTTGTAAGTACTCTATTCATCTTCTGGCGCTGATCAATTGGGACCAACAGATGTATATCATCTGGGAGTTGATAATCTGAGTCTCCAATGGTTCTTGCAACCACAGCCCCACTTCCAAGATCAAGAAGTCTATGTCCATTTGAATTAGGAAATGTTAAACTCGATGACTCACTACCTCTTAGAGAGCTCCTCTCACTTCCAATACTCTCATTTGACAGCTTGCGACCATGACTAACCACTGTTCCATGATATTGCTCAGACAGATGCTCCAATGTATCTTCTGTATGATGAGAGGCTTTAGAAGAACTTCCATTGGTCATAATCTGCTCCAAGTCATGACTCTCTATGCCATGCAGTTTATGTTTAGGTAATCTTTCAAGCTTCTCTAGAATAGCATGTCCCATAGACAAACCCTCATCTATATTTGACATGCCATACTTAACAAATTTATCTACTGGACTTGTTACATCATCATAATACGACAAATCCTCAATCCCAACTTCAGAGCTGTTATCCCTCCCAAGGCTTGGAGTACCAATATCAGATATTTCATAAGCTGTATCACTGCCATAATCTGATGCCACTGATGAACTACCTGCTGCCATAGACATGCTTGAATTTGGATGAACATTGAGAAATGAGTCTGTAGTAGTCATAGACATTTGTGAACCGGAACTGTTTTGACCCTCTTCATGGAATGCTGAAAACAATGGTAACAAAAGGAAATATATAGGTGGCACAAGAATGGGAATCCATTTATCCATAAAGTAAATGATAGTTGCCACATTAATTTAGTAAAATAAAAAAATTACTATAGTAAATATCAAATCAAAGCTGACACGCACATGACCTAGCAGCAGCTTCCAGTTCTAGAAAGGACGCAACAACAATGCTTCTTGACAAATCAATGTCTGATAGTAATTTTGCCATCCATTCCTCCAAAGAACTCCTCCTCTGAAACAAACAGAAGTGGAGAAGACTTTAATAATCTTAACTGTCAATTAAAACTAGAGATGAATAATATGAACAAGAAAAATGGCAGTCCCATGCCATTACAATGCATCATTTCAGATCGAAGCTTAGGCATTATAAGGCCTTATGAGAAACATGTTATAAGAATCCAATGAGAAACATGCATGAATCCACACACCCCCCCCCCCCCCCCACACAAGTAAAATAAAAATCAATAAAAAAAATTGGAGATCTGAATATGATCTAGTAAAGGATCAGACTGCACAGAAGAAGATTGTCCCATAAGAAGCCCTTAAACACATGAACAAATAAAAACTTAGACACAGACGATTCTAGGATAAATAGGATATCTAATTTGCATTTTGAGGTTATTAATATATGGGAAGAAACAGGTTTTTAGCTTTGAGTGTGGGATTTTCTAAGTTGGTAGGTGTGTGTAATAAGCAGCTGATGAACATAGCATAAGTAGATGTGTGTGAGATATATTTTCAAGTATGTGGAAACAGGTTAGGAGTGAACATGGGATTTTCTATGTTGGTGGATGCACGAAATAAGTCATGGTGCTGGTGAACACAGTTAATTAGATGTGTCTGAGATATAGTTTCAATTATGTAAAGGGTACTGGGATTGGCTATAACTGGCTATAAGATGTAGTGAGTGGAAGATATAATTGGAAAGAAAGAAACATCACTTACATCACAGTAAGATCTATCCGAAGAAAGAAACACCAAACCAAATTCAAGTTCTTCAATGCAAAACCCCCCATTTAATCATAAATCCATTTCTTCGACATTAATAAGCATAAATTGTAATTTTTCCAATCTTAGAACCATCACTTACATCACGGTAAGATCTATTCGAAGAAAGAAACACCAAACCATATTTAATGCAGAATATGACTTTATGGATACAAGCTTTAAAAAAAAAAAATTACCGCTTCAAGCATTGCCCTTGTTTTCATCCGCAAGAGTCCCTTTGGGGGAGTTGGTGGAACATTTTTCTGAGGGAAGGCTCGTTTAAGCTGCCATAGAAAGTTTAGAACAAGATCAAAATTACTGACTACAACTTTCATCAAGGAAACCATGCAAAAGCTCAAGCTAGGCCAGAGTACCAAACCACAATCTGCTCAACTAGCTAAAACATTTGAACTTACAGCAGCATGCAGCTTCAAGAAATCATTGAATCTTCTCAACACAGTCCTTGTGGATGTAATTCCTTCTGGTGATTGTATGCCAACCTGTACCCTGTAAAACTGCCCCTCATAATTGTTAGTTCAGGGAACTACTAGTATAGTCCTAGGGGGGTGGCGGTCTCAAAGAACTATAAATAAGAGATAGAAACAGAACATTCACCAATAAGGGCTCAGACTGAGGACGGATAATCAATAGAAATATATTCAGCTTTTCACAGACATATATACAGATAAATGTGGGAGCAATCCCTATAAGAAAACACTGTTTTCCATCATAATTTGCATAGATGCTGCATTAGACGCAGCTTCATCTTCACACAAACCAGTTTACAGAAAGAACCAACCAATTCATCAAATCTTGGGACAAATTTAGAAGTTTTAGAGAAAAGGCGAGGAAATGAATATCTTTAATTATTCTTCATTTTTATACGTAGCTAATTGAGTTTCACAACTGTTTAATGGATGTTTCATTTTCTTCTAGTCTATTCCTTCCCTTCATGCTCTATAATCAAGTACAAGTACAAACCACATCATGCAATTAACAAATAACAAAATGATGAGATAAAATACCACTGTAGGGTCAGAATCTCTTGACTTTGCAAGCACAATCCAGGAAGGCACTGTAACGCAATAACTCCATCCTGTCCGAGGATCATGAGGCCACACACTATCTCTGCCAGCCTGCAAAGTACAATAGCACATAAGCTCTGAGCATTGAACCTGAATGAAGTTTAAAACCTAATTATAGCACCAAGGCGACTACTCCAAATTCAACCAAGTTGTTAATACAAGATGCCGGTATTGAGTCTAGAGGATCAACATTCCATGCAACAATTTGACTAAGAACACCACCTCAATTTGAGCAAATTCAAAAGCAGAGATATTACAAAGACATTTGTACTTTAGATATAAAGAAACACTAATTTTCCTCTAAAAACCGCATCTTGAGCAGTTCCATTTTAACGCAACAAAAAATCTCCTTTACACTAACTCCTAACTGTTTCTCAATAGCAACAAATTTTAATTCACTAGAACTGTATAACAAAACCACCACACGAATCACACTCAAAAGCATCGCATAAGCAATGCATGAAATGGTGAGAAGTAGAAATTTTCAGCTCTTACTACTCAGATTAACTCATAATAGAGCTGATCACAAGATATATAACTTATAAACTACACATCAAATATCAAATTCCAACCAAATCAATCAGAGGATCTTTATATGTGGATCAATCAGCCGTAAAAAAATAAAAACTCATAAAAAAAAAAAATCATACCCAAATTCGAGGAGGAGGGCTCCAATCCATACCCAAAGGCAAAGGCGAAGTCCCATCGTGCCTGTGTTTGGGCGGACTTTGCCTCTGCATCTCCGCACTTTACGAATTCGATCACTTTCAACGTGTGATTCAACAACGATCAATCACTTAGATCAATTACTATAATGTTACTCAATCACTCAATATCAAGCAGTTCTGAATTAGGAAGCGGATAAATAGGTATCGAATTATGGGGAATTTAGGGTACAATTAGGGTTTTGAGCGATAGAGATCGGAGAGCGTTCGATATTTCTCCGGCCGCGTGTTGAGAGGAGGTGAAAGTGGAACAAAGTGCAGGATGCGTCACGGTGTCCTGCTTCGGCTTCACGACTTCCTCCATCTTTGTCTTGTCTCACACCACTTAATGCGTTTCTTAAAAAGAGACACAGTCTTATTCACATTGGATATTACTGGAATTTTCGCACTGGAGAGGATCGTTTTCTTCGATGCTTTGTTTAAAATTTAGAATATAATAATACAAATAATATTCCAACTTCAATTAGGAGATTGTACATACTAAAGAAAGGTATGGCCAAATTTTGAATATTACAGTTGAAAATTTATCTGATGTACCTAAAGAGTCATCACTAAATTTGAAAAAAAAAAAAAATAATATATATATATATATATATATATATAATTACTAAAATATGAAAACAAAAAAAAAAGTTAAATTTTAGAAAATCTCTATAACTACACTAGAATTAAATTAATATTCAAAATTTAAAAAAAAAAAAACGTTGTTTTAATAAAGATAAAACTATCCAAAAACTATTAACCTTATTTAACTACAAGATAGTAATAAACAACGTTATCAAACCATTAACCCTATTTATCTCAAAAAAAAAAAAAAACTACAAAATAATAGGAATTTGAAATTTTGAAAGGTTTAAATATATTTAACAATCGTTTTTAAAAAGTTGCCTAAGAACAAAAAAGTGGCCGCGAGGGAAGAAGAGGCCTTCTCTTCCACTTCCACCGCCATTAAAATCCCAAAACCCTAGTTCATTACTCTAGTTTTTGCAAAGTTTTGGAAATTTCTGACAAAAAATGGGGGAAGATAACAAAAACAAGAACAAATGCAAAGACAAGGGTTTCAATAATATGGAGCGGTCCGAGGAGGCAGCTGGCCAACAGCAATCGTCTATGAAAAGGAAGCGGAAAGAGATTGCAATCTTTGGGAATTACAGGAACTACTATGGTTATAGAGTAATCCCGTTTTCTTTTTTAATATATCCTTTTTTTTATTTAGTGTAATATAGGCAGTGAATATTATTTTCCTGCTATTTTTTGTTTGAATCTTGCAAAGGAGTGATTTTTTGTTAAAATTCTTGTTTTTCTGTCTAGTTTTATTCTTTTCGTAAACATTGGTGTAGAAATTCATTGATGAGAATATTGTTTGATATAGTGCAAATTTTGATTTTTCATTGTTGTATTGTACAACCTTGACAGTATGTTTGTAAAGAAACCTACGTGGATCATTGTGTCGACTGAATGCTGAGGTTTGCTTACTTGCTTTCCCAGGTTGGACAGGATCTTGAAGATCCAAGACTAAAGGTGATGAAGAGGGAATGGTTTGAGGGCAAGGATTGTCTTGACATTGGCTGTAATAGTGGGTTGATCACAATAGCTATTGGTAATGGAGTTTTGCCCCTTTTCAATTTATTTGCTAACATGTTAGTATCCTGCCCTCGTGCTTGTTGGACTTAGTTTTATTGCTCTTCATCTCTCTAATATCTGTTTCTCTCTTCTTCTTTACAGCAAAAAAGTTCGGTTGCCAGAGCATACTTGGTATTGACATTGATGGAGGTAACTGTTTCCGAATTCCTTCTTGAACCTCTTCTTACCCTTGAGAAGAATTATTTTTTCTCAAAAATAATAGATTAAAAGCAATTAAGGTGCAGATTGCCATTATACATATATATTGCACTTGGGTTCTCTTTTGGTGTCATTTGCATTCCATTGAGAAATTTGTGCTTGAAGTTTTTTTATAATTATCCGTTATTATCCATTAGCTTTTGGATCGCACGAGAAGATCACTGTTTCCACAGAGTGGTTTTGATCTCAGTTTGTTCATATTTAAGATGTCTAGAGTTCTAGTTGTTTGCTTCAAACCATGTATTGAAGAGAAACGAAGAGTACAAACTGTATGATCAGGCATGATTGAATTGATTGTTTCCTACTAAATTTTTGTTCTTTTGCCTAAGAAAATAGGGCGCTACCATATGAAGTCTTTTTTTCATTTTTGCCCTTTTGAGAAGAGTTCTATATAGAAAGAGAGAAATCGAAGCATCTAGGTACTTTTCAATTGGGTGATTGCAACCCATGTGCTGCATATTTTTCTAGCTCTAGCTGATGTTCATGCACTGATAAATGTTGGATTATTGTATATACATTGTTTACTATTTTTGGCAACTGCTAATTCATCTTTAGAGCTATAACCCATGAACACCTTGCTTGGAAAATAAATGAATCCTTCTTACAATGGTTGTTCATCACATTCCAGCTCGAATCGAGGATGCACACTGGACACTCAAGAAAGTCATGAGGACGAGCACACCTAAATCCAAGACTCCTGGAGCAGCTGATGAGTTGGTCAATAGCTTGAAGAGTAATACCATAGAATCACTAGATAAAGAGAAATTGCACAACTCTGGGGGTTCCCTTCTTCCAGTGGAAAAGGATCTGCTTAAAATAGTGTCTTTTCAGAAAGGAAATTTTGTTCAGAATTGGCATCCACCATCAGATAAATATTACCATGCAATCCTTTGGTAAGAGTACTCTGCTTTCTTATTCCCTGTTGAGTTATTTCAGTGCTTCCCAGTTTCTATAGAGCTAGTTTTCTCCAGAAAAGTGACATCGAAATTGCTTTAGCTCTTTTATTTACTCGGCAGTTACTATGACCAACTTTGAGAGACTTACTTTTAAATAAGGCATGTGTGCATATATATATAACTGATCCTCACGACACCCCTGCCCAGAATTCAAATCATAAAAGAAACATCAGAGCTTTATTTCAACAATTAACTTTTTTTTTTTTTTTAAACTTCAGTTTAGATTATGTAAATCCTAGTCAGTTTTGACATTTATTTAGATGAAAATATTGTTTTTCTTTGTCTTTTAAACATTTATTTAGATGGTAATGGCCTTTTCTTTTGTTGTGTCTGATCAATTCGATATGGTTCCTTGCAGTTTAAGCGTGTCAAAATGGATACATTTGAACTGGGGTGATGACGGATTAATAACATTATTTTCAAGAGTGTGGATGTTGCTTCAACCGGTAATGTGTACATGCCTGCAACTATTTTACATTGTTTAGCGAAATTTTAATTTGTTTTGTACATCTTAAAGTAGTATTTTGTCATGCGTTTTAGATGGGGGGACTAACCACACTTGTGCAGGGTGGCATTTTCATTTTGGAGCCTCAACCTTGGAGTTCATATCATAGCAACCGTCTTGTCTCTGAGGTATGCTTGTTCTTGTTCTGCTTGAAATTCGAAACTTAGATTAGAAATGGGGTTGCGTGCAAGCATTAGTCAATACTTCTGATAGTTACCTTGATGCATTACTAGAGGGAGGATTATTTGTCTTCAAAACTGATGAGCTTGAGTAAATAATATTTAGTTTATAACAATAGTGGCAAAATTCCTGAAACAGTTGCTTGTGTTTGCAGACAGCAAATGCTAACTACAAGAATATTCAGATTCCTCCTGAAGATTTTCAGTATATACTTTTAGACAAGGTAATGCTTTTCTTTGTTTTTAAGTTGAGGTTCGTTAAAATTCGACTAATAAATTCGTATGGAAGATTTTAAGCGATATTGTTGGCGACTGCAGATTGGATTTCGGAGGGTAGAAAACATAACATCAGGCCTATCTGCCACTAAATCTGGATTTCAGAGACCTATCTTGGCCTTCTGGAAATGATATCATTTCCACATTGGACTGAAATTTTTGGAAAAGAAAAAATAGCAGTTGTATAATGCCACCATAGTATACAAACACTTTTGTGAAAAGAGATTTCATTCATTTCCCTGTTCTTATGCATTCTGCTGCTTTTCCCATTTGCAATAAGTTACCCTGCGAAATAAAATCGTAAAACGAACTTAATATTAATTGTTAATTATCTTGCTGAAGAATATCCCAAAAGAAAACTGTTGTTTTGGGTTGATGGTATTACAAAAGAAAAAAAAAGGAGCAGTGTAAATAGTAACCTTTAAAACTCTCTTTATAATTTTTTTCAGGTAAATGTCATTCTATCTACTTCGTTGGTTGGTCCATCATTTTCAACAGAAAATGAAATGACTACGTTTTTTTCCAGTTAGCAAGCAATAAAGGACCCAGCACATGAGATCTTGTCATATCGCATGTATCGAATTACATCATTAATTAACATTGACATATATTAAAGACAATGAAATATAAGATATAATGTCATTAAACACAATGAAATATAAAATATTACGTCATTAATTAACATTGACGTATATTAAAGACAATGAAATATAAGATATAACACTAAGAAAAGGTGTTACAGCAGATCTAATATATTAGTTTTTACATGAAGTGAGAAACTTCAACAAAGTGGACGATAAACAAGAATTACACAGCACAAAGGCAAACATGCAGTTTGCCTTTGGTTATTGCATGGACATAAAAGCCAATCGAAATGAACAATGAAGAAACACACAGAGAGTCCCTAAGTAATAAGAGACATAATGAAGAAGAAGAAGAAGAATTAATGCAGGTGTGTTTTATACACATTTGAATCCAGGAGGAATAGTCTTCTGGCAAGCACTAACCAAAGCACTGAGCGCAATGGGGACGTTGAGGTTAATGCCAAGCACATTGGCCTTAATGGCGGTGCATAGGCAAGCCGCCACCTCCAAGTCAGCCAACCCTTGTAGAAGAGGGCAGCACTTGTCGCCGGAGGGTGGATCTCCGATCACCACATTCACCAGCCCCAGTAGGTCTGCACACACACCAAGCTTCAACGTGTCTCTGGGGCAGAAGGGGTTCACCGGAGGCGCCTTGGGTGCCGGTTTTGGATGACACGGGTCGCAGGCGGTGCTGAGAGTGGCCAGGAGGAGAAAGGTGGCAATGGTGGCTGACACTTTGCTCATGGTGGTGGCCATTGGAGGAGGAGATAGAGAGAGTTGCTATGAAGAATGTGAAGAGAATGTGGGAATTATAAAGAGGAAATGAGAGGTTGATGTTTGGAGATGAATTGAGTGGAAATGAGGAGACTCTACTGAGTTGGATTTTTGTAAGCTTGTGGAAAAGTTATATGATATATAATTTTCTTATCTACTGTTGTTTACTGTCTAATGTAATAATGCATTCTCTTCAATTTATTATATTGCTATTTTGTAATATAAAGTTTAAAATATTGTTACCAATTTGTTTTGTTCAAGAGTACATACACTACTCCAGGCTATGTGAGCTGTAGGAGCTTCTCAAATTGGCAAAAACGGACAATAGCTTTAATGTTTTCTTGTTTTCTACCTAGTCTCCTCCCTAAATATATATATATATATATACACACACACACAATTATTTGAAAACAAGTACTACTGTAACTTTTGTTCACCACAATTCTCCAACATTCGAATGACAAGATGGGATGGTTGTTGATTTTTTTTTTTAATATTATATAAATGAAATTATGCTTTGACCATATTTTATGCAATGCAATGTGTAAATAAACGATAAATCTACACTCAACGTATAAATTAATGGGGTGATGCAAAGATTAAATCGGATATGCTTTGGAAGCATATAAATGGACCCCCACATTCTGGAAACACATGCAAAGCTGGGCCAATGATTCGACAACATGTGACTACTTTTTTATTTTATTATGTTGATTTATTTTTTGAATATTATGTTACACCAACAATCAAAGGATGAGCTACACGACGGCAAATACACCAAACTCACCCATTGTATGGTTTGATTGCCTCTGGATTTTTAAGAGCACAATGAGTGGTCTGTGATACAACAATGCTAATTGATCAAAAGATACGATTATAGTCCTGTGTGTGTACATGGTTGTATAGTTTTAACAACACTAGTACAGTGTAGTTGAAGAATCAAATGCCTATTATCCTCGAAAGCGGCAACAACAACATGATTCAACGTCAACAAATTATATTGAATCACAAACAATCATAGTTCCATGATATGTTTCTCTAACAAAGGTATGATAATATTTCAAATACAACACGCTTGGAACCATATAAATTACACAAATAAGTATCTACAAATGCTGATTACAAAATGTACCAATCATTATGCATTTGATTGCACACCTATTGTTTTGTAATCGAGGAATTCCGGGTAGAGCTGGACCCTAGACAAAGCTTCACACAAAACAAAATCTCAAACCAGGGAAATCAAAGATAGAAACACCCAACATGTCGACTACAAGCGATTGCACAAGTTCTCCCTGTACATCTCAGGAAGATGTGAAGCAGAAGAATTGCGAGTATAATCAACAGAAAAAAGAGGAGGACATGGTGACCATCTCTCACCTGAGCAGACCTCACTACAGGCATGACGGAAGAAGAGGTCCATGGCAAACAAAGGCCAAAACAACATAAATTATTACCAGGATAAGGAGTATCAATAAAATCCTGCAAAAACCCAAACACCACTACTTTAGAAACAAATACAACCTAAATGCAGATGTATTTACGATCAAGATATTTCTACTAGGCTGCAAGGTTTTAAAATAGATGGATCTTCTAATACCTTCAAAGATAAGTAGTGACAAGCCACATCATTGATTGAAATATGATGTATAGGCCAAATTTTATTTTTTAAACTAGATTTCTTAATAATTCAAAGTGCATAGGTGTTAAGCTCAACAGACTCACGTTAGCTTGACGTTTCTCCACCAGACAGTGTTTCTAAAACGTCGAGTTTGCTTCCTGAAGCGAAACGTGTTCCCTTGCATATTGGCAGTTTTGTCAACCAATAATTCTAGGCGATCACCTCTCTCTAAAACTTTGTCTATATTTTCAATCATGACATCTCTAACCTGTAATGACAGCCAGTAGATTGTATATTTATTAGTTATTATCGTGGAGCAATAGCAAAATAATGAGTGACAAAGGTTTGCAAAGTCATTTTAATCAATCAAAGGTAAACTATAGCAATCCACTGACACAGCATAAAATTACAGCCCAAAAATTATAATCTTATTAGATCCTTCATTCTGGCAAAAAAAATAAAAATCTAATGCATTTTACCCTCATATACAACTTAAAAAACACATCTAAAATATATTAAAACAGAAACAAGGTGCACCCTTAAATTCATAAGTGCGTCTAAAACTTGGTACCCAAAACGGTCATTAGAGATCAAAATTACCTGGGTCATTTCACCTCGAAGCCGGTTTATCCTATCAGCATTTGGATCGTTTGAGTAATAATCCATTTGTTGGCTGAGGACCCTGGAAAACTCATCATTCATCGCATATGCTTGTGCAGATAAAACAGCTCGGCCATAAGTCCGAACAAATCTTTGATGAATATCTTCAAGAAATGCAAAAGGAATTCTCCCTGTACAGATTTCAGAATACAAGAAAAAGATTTAAGTCAATCATGTGATACAAAAAAAAAAAAGGAAGGGCAAGTAATGCAATTGCTCACCAACACAAGAAGACTATAAAAAATTGTAGCATAGTCAAACAGGCTGACATAACACAAAATAAAAAATTCCTCAAAATCTCCATCTCAAATATACTCAGAATGGCTACTATTATCAAGGTACTTGAATACTTGCAATTTACTGTAAAGCAACAATCGCCCAATGCAATCATGATTCATCAAACTATTTCTCCTATAAATACAATGCCTTTTAAAACAGTGGAGAACAATAAAAAATAAGGTAAATGATGAATGATCACGTCAATTCATTGAATAATGGCAGCTCGACAACATTGTCCAGATACTAACATATGATGAAAGAAACGAGACATCAACAATGCATGCAGCTTCCTAGGACAAATGATAGAAATACAATTATGAAGTACAATAAGCATCTTTGCCAGTAAACAAGACAAACATTTACAGTATGTGGCCAGGTTTTGGCAAGAAAACACTAAGATGAAGAGATCTAGACATTGTGTAAAGACTCAAGGGAAAGGTGACGAGAGAATAGGGGGAAGAAGAATACATACACACAAACTTACACATACTCTGGACTTCTAATTATTACTCATAATGCACTGTCGTTTATAAGGAAAGAAAGCAACGTAAACTTAACTGATAGTTTCCATTATGTTATCCCTTCCCATGAACTAAAGGCAAGTAAACCAAAATAAAAAGAAGGGACTTATGATTATTCACAAATCATCAAAAAATATTGTCCTTGTAATAATGGATAAATTATAAAATAAATTACCACAACACAAGAAGTAGCATAATTTATTCTATCAAGACAAATAAAATCGAAGCCCTCTGTAAACAAAAAGAACATTCATCAATCAAAACCAAGCACTAACAAAAGCAAGCAATAGGATAAAATTGAAAACGAATACACATTACAGGCTTACAGCCTCAGATAGTACGTTTTAAGATCCATAAATAAAATCTAAATATTGAAGACATGAAATCAAAATATACAGAGCCGTACAACTTCAGTTCGTCCACTGCCAAATTCCACATTAAAAAAAAAAATAGAATTTCACTTTTCAAGCCCAAGGTTCGTCTAGATATTCATCAATTATTAACCTTCATAACCAAAATCAGAATCCGAATCACCAAACCTATACACATCAGATTCACGTCTCAATTCCATTAAAATTGGCTCTTCAAAACGTTAAAAGACCAAAACAACGAAACACAATCAATTTTTCACCAAAATGAAGACTGAAAGCCAAAAGTTACTGCGAGAGAGAGAAAGTCAGCGTACTTCCGGCCGTGTCGTCGGCCATACAAAGAACGGCGAGGCCATCGGTGCGTTTGACGTGAAATATGTAGCGATCCTGCGAGTAGGAAGCATTGGTATCATTGTTTCCGGGGATTTTCTCGAGAATTTGACGCGCGATCGCATTCGCCGTGGTTGAAGTAGCGCTGAATTCCGCCAGCACAACCGAGCCACGCGCCACCAGCGCGTAGAGTATCGCCATCCCCACGCCCCTCTCTCTCTCTCACTCTTGTCAATCTGTCTCAAGTCCCTGATTGGATTTGAACGTATTAGGGTGAAAAGCTAAACTAAAACCGCTTACAGTTTTGGAGAAAGCGTGTCTCAATAACACGCCTTTCTCTATGTTGTAATTAATTTTCTGTTTAATTTTCCTGAAAATTATTAATTAATTATTTTCTCCTAAGATCCGAGAAATAGGGCTATTGTCCGAACAATCTTTTTTTTTTTTACTTTTGGAGGTGGTGATGACGTGCGTAATTATAGGTACCACGAAAATAAATTGATATGTGGTGAGGAAACATAAGATAATAATAAAATTACTTATATTTTAATGTTATTTTAAGAGAATTTAATATTATTTTTTAATCATAATTATAATATAATAGTAATAGTGGATATTGTGGCGGACTTTTCATTTATTAATGGCCCTCTACGGCTACCAAACATAAAAAAAGATTGAATTATTTTGCAATCTTATTTCTGTAACTCCTACCGAACTAGCCCTTGATTGTGTAGGAAAAAAATGATAATAATATTTGTAAATAATAAATTGAAACTTGGGAAAAAAATTATGTTATTAAGTAAATAAAAATATAGCTTTTTTTAAAGTTATCTGAACTCATTAATTCATCAACTCCATCATTAAAAATTATTTCAATCAATCACAAGTTTGTGAGAAAAGGTAATATAAGAATTTCAATTAAAAACTGACTTTAATTTTCAAATAAAACTATTTTCTTGAACATAAGGTTTCAAAGCATGTATCAAAATTCCGAATCCTGACGAATATTGCATATATGTAATTTACAGAAATTTGTAGCTTTTTATAGTGTTAGTAAGTAGTGATTAAGGTTTCGTGATAATACTTAAAAAGAACCGAAGCATTTCGTGTTATCATGAGAATTATATATGGAGTTAATTATAAGGAGACCATATTATTTATTGAGAGTTGGATATTCTACTATATTTGGCGTTACATTTCCTAATTTAAATCAATCATGTGTATTCAATGACATCACTAATTTATATGTGATATATATTAAATATTATGTAACACAAGATGTAACACATAATGTAATAGAAGATTTAGACTCATATTATTGGCTCATTTATTTTGAAGTAATGAATTTATATCGGTCTTGCTCACCTACCCACTGAGGGCACATTAATATGTATCCACGGTTGATGTGTCAAAAATCTAGAGCATTTATTAATTTTACTTTTCATATAACAAGGGGATGAGATGATTACACGTCATCGGTGAACATATTAAGAGTTGTCCACGATGGACATTTGAGTAAAACCAGAATTTACATATATCTATGACAAATACACTTTCAAAAATTTATAAATACCATACTGTGACATTTTTTTTTTTCACAAACTAAATTGACAAGGATATTTGTAAAAAAGAAAGAAAGAAAAGGAAGAATTTAAACCTAAAGGAAAGCAAAATTAAATTTTTATATATAGCTCAAATTTGAAGACTATTTTTTTTAATTCCCTGTATATGATAAAAAAAAATGTAACTATATGTTCAACAAAGGAACTTCAAATTAATTACTTTTGCCAAATTGAATTATTGATGCTGTTTTTCTACCAACTGGTGCATTTTAGGAAATAATGATCGTGCCAATTAAAATGAAGGTAGACACGTAATTGTCCTCCCAATTAAAAAAATGTTGTTTATAGTAATGTTTTCCTAACTTGCTATAATTTAAATAGTACTACAAGAAATAAATATCTTTTGTTATTAGTAATAGAATTTTTACGTAGTGACGACTTCCATTTATAAGTGTTTTTGTTTTGTTTTGGCATAATAAATTAATATTGCTAAATTATTACTTATTCGTTATTAATATGTTACATGATCTTATGAATTTACATTGAATATAGATTTATCGATTCAGATTAATTCTCTATTATATTTGATAATTATTTCATATTATTTTATTTTTAATATATGTTACGTATTAATTAATGATGACATTTGATATCATCTAAAATAGATCGATTATTTTTAAAGAAATGATAAAATAGATTCATTATTAAATTACATATTACACAAACATGAGTATATAAGAATTTGTACAAATCTATTATAACTACTTTAATGTTACTTCTCTATTATAATCAAAAGATTTTACCCTCATTTAGGAGCATTCAATACTTAAAGAAAAAAAAAAGGCTATGGATAATGGAACAGGATAAGCACCATACAGCCTGTAATTTTTGTTATAATTGCTATTTTGTACTATATTTTATTTTATTTATATATAAAGATAAATTTTATAACAAGACTCAATTTATAAATTAATTTTTAATTTTGAATCCGCATTTTAAAGTTTCTCAATAAGGGGCTCAATTTAACATTTTTTCTCAATTTAAGGTTTGAAATTTAGATTGAGTTTTCAATTCAAAATAAAATTTCATTTTTTTCTTTTTTATTATATTTATAATTTATTTATATTTTAATATGTATTTATAATTTAGATAAATTAAGACAAGTTCGTACAATTTTGGAACGATCTTCATCCGATTTGTATTAATTTATATATATATATATAGTTATATATAATAAACGTAATTAAAAAAATAAAGATTTTTTTTTAATTTTATGAATAAAAGTATAGAAAATCGATTTTAATATTTAATATAAATTATATTTTATGAATTAAATTAATTATATTTTTTTCTTTTTTTTTTCAGTATAAATTAAGATAAGTCGGATGAAAAAAAATTTAAAGCACACTAACTTGACTTAATTTATCCAAAATATGAATACATATTGAAATATAAATAAATTTATAAATATAAATAAAAAAGAAAATGAATTTCTGTCTCTTGGATTGAGAACTCAATCTAAATTTCAAGTCTTGAATTGAGAAAAAATGTTAAATTGAGCCCCTTATTGAGAAACTTTAAAATGCGGAACTAAAATTGAGAACTAATTTATAAATTGAGTCTTGTTAATTATGAAATTTATCTTATATATAATGGTACTAGGTTAAAGACAAAAGGACAAATTAAATTTATCTGAGCATTGTATTAGATTAAGGTAATAAGGTAATGTCTGTAAAAGTCCTAATAGAAAAATCCAAATTTTTTTGGGTTTTTATTATTTTAACTAATTTTTTTATTTTGATTAATTCATTTATGATTTTAAAAATTAGTTGTTATTTTGGTCAAATCAAGTTTTAAATTAAAATTATATTACATGACTAATACGTGGCAATCACATAATCTTCTTTCTACTCCACATCATCAAAATATTAACTCTTTTTAATTAACCATGATTAATATTATATTTCTTAAACAAAATGGATAACTTAAATTTAAAAGCAAACTAATAGTTCAATTGACAAAAGAAAAAAAAAAAAAAAAAGCCAAGAGAAGTAAGAATGGATATTGAGGCATCCATGTTCTTCTGCAAATTGCCTACTTTGTAAGAGAGATCAGCAGGGCAGAGTATGAATGTGGATATGAATATGTTATTCACATCCCTGATTGTGCAGTTGTTTCTCAAAATGCTTTGCATCATCAAGTTTGGTCTCTTCATATTCTTCTCCGTTTTGTTGGCGGCAACAATAAAAATATCGATTTTATCTCAATTTTAAGGAAATATCGATGGAATATCGAAAAAATATCTATAAATATGGAAAAAATATGCAGGTCGTTATTATATCGATTACGTGAAAAAATGAAAATATCGAAAATATATCGGAGATATTTTCGGATATTTTCATCCTTAACAGAGACGAAGGGGACTTCGATTGAGGAAATGTCAGAAATTTGGAAGGCATGTCATCTTTTCTGGAAAGGTATGTCACCGGCGCAGATGACGACGACAAAGTAGGCAATCTGCAGAAGAACATGGATGCGTGAATGTCCGTCCATTCTTTTTTCTCTTGGTTTTTGTTTTTTTTCCGTTTCTTTTTTTCAATTGAACTATTAGTTTGCTTTTAAATTTAAGTTATCCATTTAGTTTAAGAAACATAATAAAAAACATTAATTATGATTAATTAGAAAGAGTTAATGTTTTGATAATATGAAATGGAAAGAAATTTATGTGGCCAACATATATTAGCTATGTAATATAATTTTAACTTAAAATTTAATTTGAACAAAATAACAACTAATTTTTAAACTGATGGATGAATTAACAAAAATAAAAGAATTGACCAAAATAAAAAAAATACGAAAAATTTTGAATGTTTTTGACTATTTTACTACTATAAAATTGTAAATACAATCTCTTATATGAGTTCCATCCCTCATCCCAGAGACAACCCATTTCTTATCAATTAATAAATACATTTAATGTAGTTATTTGAAAGATTATCACTACAAACTATTAATTACTAATAATATTAAGTAATGATATACTAGGAGAAAAGGGCACATAAATTATCTTTAAGATAGAAAGTTTGACTATTTATATAGGGATAAATGAAAATACATGGGAAAAATGTTTTTTATCCTTTAAATTTACTGTTGGATTTTTCATACTCCATCTATTGTTTTTTGTTTTTTAGTCCTCTATATTATAAAAATATTAATCATTTTCTGGTCAATTTACTTGCTATAACAGGTATATGTCGTTTATTTTTATTACAAATTAACTCATTCAATCATTAAATTTTCAACATATGATAACCAAATTCAAAGAAGAAAGAAAAATAATAAATAAAAATAATTTCTCTCATCCCATAGGAAGATAAGGGATGATTAAATGACTAATTTTAGGGTTAAAAAGAATGAAATAAGTGTTTTTGTAGGTATCAAAAAAATTAATTTATTCATTTTGGCACATTTTATTCAATATATATATAATTCTAATGCACATTTATTTTACATAACAAGTCTTATGATTGCTTTATAAATTTTTACTTTCAATTTTATATTTACTTTACAATCATCATAAAAATAGAAAAATGTTTCTCCATTATAATAATTTGAGTTTTGTGAGTAGCACAAAATGAGATAAATACATGATTAGGAATAAAAAGAATTAAAAAATAGTTTATTAGTTTTTTTTTTTGCCATCAAGTTTTGATAAAATGTACTCCAACTATACATGCAAAATTTGTTTTTCTGATTCATAACTTGATGCAATCATTTGAACCCAAGTTATTTTAGGTGGAAAAATATATTCTAACATGATAATTATTTAATTTGATTCAAATTAATTGGTGTTGATTTTGACATCATCAGTAATTTCGTTTCAATTAGGATATGGACTATAATTTAAAAATAAATAAATAATAATGGGTATAAAAATAGTTTATAAGTTGCACTTATATGCAACTGTTATATGGATCTAAGATACATACAATGCCGATCGGGTCGGGTAGAATCCAATCTGAATCCACGCATTTTTTTTTTATCTTGACCTTTATGTTGTAATAGTCATACATTTATATTATGTTAAATATACCTTTATATAATACTTTAACTTTAAAAAAAAATTCTAATTTTGGCAAAAAAAATCTAATTTTAACTAAAAAACTATAATTTCAGCACAAAAAAACCCTAATTTATATATATATATCTTTATATAAATATTAAACATACTTTTATATAATACATAAAGGTACAACTAATATAATTAAAAGGTATACTTAACATAATATAAAATCATAAATGCATACTTAACATAACATAAATGTATGCTTAATATAACATAAATGTATGCTTAACATAACATAAAAACCCTAAAAATATGTTTAATATAACATAAAACCATAAATGTATACTTAACATAATATAAAAGTATACTTAATGTTATATAAATATATGTTTAATATAATATAAAGGTCCTAAAAGTATGATAATATAATATAAATGTATGTTTAACATAATATAAAGGTCTAGCACCTGATGTGAATTTGGGTGGGTTTGAGTGCACCTACCAGATACATGGAACGCGTGAGTCGAGTCGGATCAAATGCACGAATGCCTAATGCATTCTACTCAAAGTCACCGTACTAGCTCACTCCTTCGGATATTGTATAAAAGTTTTTGTCATAGTCTATTAGGCACATAATGGATTAAACATTAAGGACTGAAGAAAAAATATTTAAAAAAAATTTAAAAGAAGAAAGAAAAATGAAAAAGCATAAAAACCTAGTCTTGAAGCAGAGCATGTACTACCAATACCCTCTCATTCTCTTACCCACATAATCTTACTTCTCTCTCTCTCTCACACACACACGCTCACTTTCTCTCTCTAGATATGTCGATCAATCAGCAATAAAACCAGAGGGAGAGAATATATATATACACATATACACATATATATATATATATAATCTCAATTGAATAATATCAATATAAGTTTAGTATATAGACAGAAAGAAAAGAAACCTAGACAAGCCCAAAAAACCTAACTACACAACTCATATCTTCTCATCAAACAATGAAACACCATCACTACTCTCAAAACGACGTCGCCGTCTCCTCCTCTGACGCCGCCTCGGAGTCCGCGGCGGTGCCGCTCTCCTCTAACCGAGCATCCGAAAAGCTGTCCATTGCGGTGGAGGATCCGTTGCGCGACTCCTCCTCCGCCGGCTCCATCGCCACCACGGCCTCCGCCGACTCGGTGGTGGTGGAGAGGCGTGGAGATTACTCCGCTCTATGCAAATGGACAATCGCGAATTTTCCAAGAATCAAATCGCGGGCGCTCTGGAGTAAGTACTTTGAAGTCGGGGGTTTCGATTGTCGCTTGCTAATTTACCCTAAGGGTGATTCTCAGGCGCTACCCGGATATTTGTCCATTTACTTACAAATCATGGACCCTCGAAACACAGCTTCTTCCAAGTGGGATTGTTTTGCAAGCTATCGTCTCGCCATTGATAATTTGTTAGACCCTTCAAAATCAGTGCACCGGGACAGCTGGCATCGGTTTTCCTCCAAGAAAAAGTCTCACGGCTGGTGCGATTTCGCCTCACTTTTTTCTCTTATAGACCCAAAGATTGGATTCTTGCATTCGTCCAATGATTGCATTCTTATCACCGCCGATATTTTGATACTTCATGAGTCATTTTCCTTCTCGCGTGATAATTACGATTTGCAGGCAAATAACGTGTCTATTATGGGCGGGGGAGGGGTTATTGGGCCTGTGGTTGGGGATGTTTTGAGTGGAAAGTTCACTTGGAAAGTACATAATTTTAGTTTGTTTAAAGAGATGATTAAAACGCAGAAGATCATGAGTCCAGTCTTTCCTGCTGGTGAGTGTAACTTGCGTATAAGTGTGTACCAGAGTGTGGTTAATAGCTTGGAGTACTTGTCCATGTGTTTGGAGAGCAAGGACACTGAGAAAAACTCGCTGATGTCAGATAGGAGTTGCTGGTGTTTGTTTAGGATGTCAGTTTTGAATCAAAAGCCGGGCAATGGTCCGAACCATGTCCATCGGGATAGTTATGGGCGCTTTGCTGCTGACAATAAGAGTGGGGACAACACAAGCTTGGGTTGGAATGATTATATGAAAATGACAGACTTCATTGGGCCCGAATCTGGGTTCTTGGTGGATGACACCGCAGTGTTTAGCACATCATTTCATGTTATCAAGGAGTTGAGCAGTTTCTCTAAGAGTGGAACTTTGATTGGTGCGAGGAATGGAGGAAATGTGCGGAAGTCAGATGGACATATGGGGAAGTTCACATGGAGAATTGAGAACTTTACCCGCTTGAAGGATCTTTTGAAAAAGAGGAAGATTACTGGGCTTTGCATTAAGAGTAGGAGATTTCAAATTGGGAACAGGGATTGTCGCCTTATTGTTTACCCCAGAGGTATGATATGTAACACTAGTAGGGAAGAAATGGAAAATTGCACCAGAAACACCTATCTTCATTTACATTAAAAAGGACCTATTGTTGGCCATAACATGTTTTTAATTTAATTTTAATGCAACTACGGTCTATTTGGTTATTCTGTTAATGCAAAGTTGGATGATGTTTAAAACCATTACAAGAAATCTAACTTTGATTATATCATTTTTTCACCATTGGCAAACTAGAAGTGTTTGGATAGTTTGACCTCACACAATACCAAAAATGATTCTGGGAGGATAGATTATTAGGCAAGGATAATATGATAGCCATTTGCTTTTCTCACATGGACATGGTAATGCATTGATGATATTTATATTTTCTCCTTTTCCATCTATTGTCCATTCACAATTGAATTTCTATTATTGATGTTGTGCATAATGTGTACAAGAGATAGAGGGTTGATTGCACATTTGATTGAGTGCTTGATAAGTTAGTAGTTAAGTGGATTATTCGTGTTGCTTTAATTCTGATCATTTCTACTTAATGATTGTTTTTGGCATAAAAGTCCTAGTAAAATATTCGGGTAACTAGTTATGAATTGTCATCTGCTTTCCTTTGTTCTTGAGCTGAATATGCATAATATGTGAATAGATTGGTTGAAGGGTTGGTGTTGGAGTTGTATACAAGTTCAAGTTTTGTAGACATGGTGTAGTCGTATTTGAGTATCGGCCCTCATTTCTAAGATTGCATTGACAGAGTCACAAACTTGAGTTTTCTTCTTTTTGATTTCTAGAAAGTTGCTTTTGAGCTAATGCAAGATTTGCTTATATCAGGGCAGTCTCAGCCTCCCTGCCACCTTTCTGTGTTTCTTGAGGTTACAGATTCACGAAATACTAACAGCGATTGGAGTTGTTTTGTGAGCCATCGTCTGTCAGTTGTGAACCAAAGAATGGAGGAGAAATCTGTAACAAAGGAATCTCAAAACCGTTATTCAAAGGCTGCAAAGGACTGGGGTTGGCGTGAGTTTGTGACACTCACTAGCCTCTTTGATCAGGACTCTGGATTTCTAGTACAAGATACGGTTGTCTTCTCCGCAGAGGTCCTTATTTTGAAAGAAACATCCATAATGCAGGACTTCACTTCTCAGGAAACTGATACAGGAAGTACCACTTCTCAGTTAGATGGAACTGATAAGAAGTGTTCATTTACATGGAAAGTGGAGAATTTCTCGTCCTTCAAGGAAATAATGGAAACTAGAAAGATATTTAGCAAATTCTTTCAAGCTGGTGGATGCGAGCTTCGGATCGGTGGGTGACTTTTTAAAAGCTTGCATTATTGCATTTAATTTGTTGCAGCAGCTATTGGAATTATGGTGGGTGATTAATTCTAATTTTTTTGCTACATGTTTTGGTTGTACAGGAGTTTATGAGTCCTTTGACACCATATGTATATATTTGGAGAGTGAGCAATCATTTGGCACTGACTCTGAGAAGAACTTTTGGGTCAGATACAGGATGGCTATTGTGAATCAAAAGAATCCATCAAAAACTGTTTGGAAGGAGTCTTCTATTTGTACGAAGACATGGAACAATTCTGTTCTTCAATTTATGAAGGTATCTGACATGCTGGAAGTTGATGCTGGGTTTCTGATGCGCGATACAGTTGTGTTTGTTTGTGAGATCTTGGACTGCTGCCCGTGGTTTGAATTTTCAGACCTGGAGGTTAGTAGGTCCTATTTTCTCTTGAATATGCTTTGTCCTACTTACTACTATCCTAAAATGTTAGCTGTATTTGTGTTCACAGTTGTCCTGCAGACTATATGAGCTAGCGCTTGTGTGAATGTATATCCTCACCATTCCCACTATAAAAGAATAGAACATCTGGCCTGGGTTACTTGGGCTTAAGTATGGACCCATATTTGTAGCTTTGGACTGCCTTTCTTGAGTAAAAAGTTTGCTTGGCTTTTTATGGTGCCACTCATCTTCTTATGAACAACCACTATTGTACAAATATGTCAAGGAAATTTAAAATTCGAACCCTGGTTGGTGAACTAGGTTACCAACTAGAACTTTTAGATCTCTATATTGAGAATAGCAAGTGTATGTCGCTCAGCACTGTCTTTCTCAGTTTTAACCATTATATTTTATATTTAGTGTCATGCTGCTGTCTTAACTTGGTAGATTGTTGGTCAGGTTTTAGCTTCTGAAGATGATCAAGATGCCCTGACTACTGACCCTGATGAACTAATTGATTCTGATGATAGTGACGGTCTAAGTGGAGATGAAGAAGACATCTTCAGAAATCTTCTATCCAGGGCAGGGTTTCACCTTAGTTATGGAGATAATTCTTCTCAACCTCAGGTTACTTTAAGAGAGAAACTGCTCATGGATGCCGGAGCAATAGCTGGTTTCCTGACTGGACTCCGTGTTTACCTTGACGACCCTGCAAAAGTGAAGCGCTTGCTGCTTCCTACAAAAATATCTGGCAGTAATGATGGGAAGAAAAATAATAAGAATGACGAGTCTTCACCCAGCTTGATGAATTTGTTGATGGGAGTCAAAGTTTTACAACAAGCAATCATTGATTTACTTTTAGATATAATGGTTGAGTGTTGCCAACCTTCTGAGGGTAGCTCAACTGATGATTCCTCTTGTACTAGCTCCAAACCTTCCCCCGATGGCAGTGGTGAAATTAGCCCACTTGAATCTGATGGAGACAATGGAGTGACAGAATCTGGACAGCTTTCTGTGGGGGAGAGATTGGACCTGGGGACTGGAGAAAGTACAAATGCTGTACAAAGCTCTGATCTGAATGGGATCAATGTACCTGCAAAAACTGTTCCTGGACAGCCGACTTGTCCACCAGAGACATCTACCGCTACTTCACTGGAAAACCCGTGTCTCCGGTCCAAGGTATGGTTGTTATATTAATTGAATTGAACTAGTGAACTTCTTTCCTGCGTATTTTTATATATTGATCTACGGAACCTTCAATTCAGACGAAGTGGCCAGAGCAGTCGGAGGAACTTCTTGGGTTGATTGTGAACTCTTTGAGAGCTCTTGATGGAGCTGTCCCACAAGGCTGTCCAGAACCAAGAAGGCGGTCGCAGTCTGCTCAAAAGATTGCTCTTGTATTGGATAGAGCACCCAAGCATCTTCAACCAGATCTAGTTGCATTGGTTCCAAAATTAGTTGAGCATTCAGAACATTCACTTGCTGCTTGTGCTCTTTTAGATCGGCTGCAGAAGCCTGATGCAGAACCAGCATTACGTTTGCCTGTAAGATATTGAGGAACTGTGCATTATTGTTGCTTTGATTTCTTATATGTACTAGTTTATGTTTTGCTAAGTAAGATCAGCTTCATTATTTTCACTATGTATAACCTGTCTGAGAAACTGTTATTTTCCAGGTTTTTGGGGCACTTAGTCAGTTGGAATGCAGCAGTGAAGTATGGGAACGTGTTCTTTTTCAGTCACTGGAGCTTTTGGCTGATTCTAATGATGAGCCTCTTGCAGCCACAGTGGACTTCATATTTAAAGCTGCTCTGCATTGTCAACATCTTCCTGAAGCGGTATGCACAAATGAGACTATACAACTTGTTTCATGGTTACTTTTCCTATGAGCACACCATTGACTTTTTTGAACTCGTGTGGCAGGTGAGGTCTGTACGAGTCAGACTAAAAAATTTAGGTACTGAAGTCTCTCCATGTGTCTTAGATTATTTAAGTCGGACAGTTACTAGTTGTGCAGATATTGCTGAATCTATTATTAGAGATATCGACTCCGATGATGATTTTGGTGATGGTTCCTCAACTGCCCGTTGTGGGCTCTTTATATTTGGTGAAAGTTTACCTAATTCTGAAAGACTACAATCAAGGGAAGATCAAGCTTCCCATGCTAGCTGTCATTTTTCTGATGTATATATTTTAATCGAGATGTTATCCATACCTTGTCTTGCGGTTGAAGCTGCCCAAGTTTTTGAGAGAGCTGTAGCCCGTGGAGCTTTTGTTCCCCAATCTGTTGCCGTGGCCTTGGAAAGACGCTTTGCTAGAGCATTAAATTTTACATCCCAGTATGTAGCTGAGAATTTTCAGCAGCCTGATTTATACGTGGAAGGGGAAGCCATTGAGCAAATGAGAGCACAACCAGATGATTTCACTCTGATTCTTGGTCTTGCTGAGACAATGGCACTTTCCAGTGACTCGGTGGTGAAAGGATTTGTAAAGATTCTTTATACAATGTTGTTCAAACGGTATGCTGATGAGTCTCAGCGATTAAGTATTTTAAAGAGGCTTGTTGGTCATGCTACAATGACTGCAGATGCTACTCGTGACTTAGATCTAGACATGGAGATCTTAGTGACCTTAGTGTGTGAGGAGCAGGAAACAGTAAGACCTGTTATGAGCATGATGCGGGAGGCTATTGAACTTGCAAATGTTGATCGAGCAGCTCTTTGGCATCAGTTATGTGCTAGTGAAGATGATATTCTTCGTATTCGTGAAGAAAGAAAAGCTGAAACTGCAAGTTTATCTAAAGAAAAATCTGCTTTATCTCAAAAGCTAAGCGAATCTGAGGCCTCCAATAGCCGTCTCAAGGTAATTGTCTTCCTCTATTAAAGCTTTTATTTGAGAATCATTCTGACTGCTGACACTTGCATATGCAATGACAGTCTGAAATGAGGGCTGAGATGGATCGCTTTGCCCGGGAAAGAAAAGAGCTGGTAGAGCAGTTACAAGAAGTTGAGACCCAACTTGAGTGGGTTCGCTCAGAAAGGGATGATGAGATCACGAAGCTTATGGCCGAGAAGAAGATTCTTCAAGATCGTCTTTATGATGCAGAATCACAGCTCTCCCAATTAAAATCTCGAAAACGTGATGAATTGAAGGTTTGATATTTTACTAACCAGCTGTTGTGGCATTTTATTTTATTTGTGGTTAACGACCAATGTAAAATATTTTCAGTAAAATTTAGAATTAATATGGTTAGAATTTTACTTTGGATTTAAAAGATGGTACCATTTATTTCCTATTGTAATGAATATGATGGTTGTCCTTTCACCCTTTAACCCCCTCTCTTTACTTTATCGGTCTTCCGATGTCACTCATGATTATCGTTACATCTTTGTAAATATTTCAGAGGGTAATGAAGGAGAAAAGTGTTCTTGCTGAGAGGTTAAAGAATGCTGAAGCAGCACGGAAAAGGTTTGATGAAGAGTTGAAAAGATTTGCCACAGAAAATGTGACTCGAGAAGAGATAAGGCAATCGCTTGAGGATGAAGTTCGTCGACTAACACAAACAGTTGGGCAAACAGAAGAAGAGAAACGTGAGAAAGAGGAACAGGTTGCACGATGTGAGGCATATATTGATGGGATGGAATCCAAATTGCAGGCCTGCGAGGTCTTTGCTTCAGCCCAAATCCTTATTTCAACATACTAATTTAAGTGTTACAGTCTTCTCCCATTCAATTTCTCAACAAAATCATGGATGAGATTGAGGAAACCTATCTCTTGCATATTTGTAATGTGTAAGATGCATCCATGTGCTGTGAATTTACTTGCTTTCTGTAAATGTTAGATTTTAACCTCTACTTTAGGACATGGGTGTAATAGTGTTTTGGCTTGTCCTGTTACTGACCGATAGATCCTTTGTTCAAGTGGAGGGCTTCCATAGACTAAGACCATTATCCTCAATCTCAGTGACTTTGTTGAATGCTGTGTAGTCTGTCCTTTTGTTCAGTGCTGCTTACCATCATTCTCTTTTAATTGCACAACTCGCTTCAAACAAAATTGTTCTCGCTTATGCAGTTTCTGTTATTACTCAATTCTTACGTTGATGTCTTGCTATTTTCCTTGCAGCAATACATCCATCACCTAGAGGCTCAACTACAAGAAGAAATGTCGAGGCATGCTCCTCTATACGGTGCTGGCTTGGAAGCTTTATCGATGAAGGAACTGGAGACCATATCTCGAATTCATGAAGAAGGGCTGAGGCAGATTCATGCAATCCAACAGCATAAAGGAAGTCCAGCTGGCAGTCCTCTCGTAAGTTCCCACCCACTTTCTCACAATCACGGGTTGTATCCAGCAACTCCACCTCCAATGGCTGTTGGATTGCCACCACCTCTCGTACCTAATGGCGTAGGGATCCACAGCAATGGGCATGTGAATGTGAATGGTGGCGGGGTAGGTCCCTGGTTTAACCACTAGAAGGGGCTGCAGAGTCTATGATGGTGAGGTGAGATGAGATGGGATGGGGTTAGAAGTTGAGATGGCAGGATACTTGTCATGGTGATGGGTATCATTACTCCATTTTTCGAGGTTTCTTGGCATGTGAACTGCTGATGATAGGACGGTTGAAATGGGGTTGAGAAAATTCATGCAGAATTTGTGGGAGATGAGAGATGCATGGTATTGGTATATAGGATTTCGTAGGTTTTCTGGTGCCACCACCCTTACCATTACCATCAACAGTTACAAATGCCATGTTTTAGAGTTCCTCTCTTCCATTAATTAAAGGCATTTAGTAAATTTTTGTTTACTTGCATTGCAATTTTAGATCAGTCTCTCTCTCTCTCTCAAATGCAGTTTGTAGTGGATTCAATCGTCCTAGTTTCTTCAAGATGGACTTTGAATTTATAGGTTCTTTGGAGGATTAATGTACTTCTTTCCACATTTAATGAAACTCCTCTCAAAAGGAAAGGACAAAAAAAAAAAAGGGTACTTTTTACTATGTAATACTCATTCAATAAAGTTAAATAGTCTCCTGAAAAAGGTTAGATAAGTTTCTGTTAAAACCGCTAAAACAAAGCGCCAATAAATGGAACTGAAAGAGATTATTTCATTGGTATATTAATAATCAAGAAAAGTACTACAAAGAGATTATTTCATTGGAACTGAAAGAGATTATTTCAAACTTCCAGATAAGACAAGGCAGGTACTACAAATGGATAGAGGATAAAAGTTTTATTTTAATTTCAAGATATAAAAAACTCCAACTGAGCTCTAACTACCTCTTTAATGTTGGTATCATACTAAATATGGAAACTAAAGGTTGAGAACCAATCCTTCATTTTAGGTGAATTTGTGGATGACAACCAAGATTGTATAACTTGTGACGGAGTTGGCTATAAATTTATGTTAATTTTTTCTCAACAAAATTAAATCCAACCATCCAATGTTAGATTCGAGCATAAGCCTCCTCTCTGTCATTTATTCTGTTTTTTCTTCCTGAAAAAGAAAAAAAATATTCACTCTTTCTGTAGTTGATTTTTAATTTTATTTCTCTCTTGTTCTTGAGAAATAGCTAGCTTGCTTCATTATGTTGTTCATAATGATATGCTTGCCTCATTTCCTTGATGCATATTACATGCAACACTATTTTTTCAGGGACTGGAGATCTAACTCATTTTGTTGAAACTCACAACACAATTATACTTGCAGGTAATTTTATTGGTTCCTGCAATTGCAAACCACATAATTTGAATGTGGTTTTGATACCCTTGGTTGGTTCAGTGTGCAGAATGAACACAGTTTGCTCACCTTACTTCGATCCAGATTTTGATAGCCTTCCTGAGAGGATATATGGTCCACCGTACGTTTTTTTCTCCTGTGATTTCGTCATTTCATAAGTATCGGTAGAATGTGGTTAGTGATGTTGATTTCTGTGGATTGCAGTTGTCGAGTGAACATAGACAATGTAAGCTTGGAAGATTGCACGATCGTAGAGGTGATTATTACTGATAAAAAAGAAGGTTTATTTTGTGATGCATGTGTTTAGAGAATAATGAAAGCAAGAATTGTATGGCAGATCGACAGCATAAATGAGCAGGGACTTCTTTTGGAAGTGGTGGAAGCTCTTACTGATTTGAACCTCACCATATCTAAAGGTTACATCTCTTCTGATGCTGCCTGGTTCATGGATGGTAATTTTTCCCACTTCTTCACTAATTAATTCTTTCTGAATTGTTGTTCCATGAAATTTGAGGTCTGTTAACATGTGCAGTATTTCATGTCAAAAATGAGGTTGGCAACAAAGTCACTGATGATCAAATGGTAATCAATTACATCCAGCAGGTAATGTAATGATTGCAAGTATGGTATTTTGGTGTTGAAGTTTGATTGAGTTGATGAATGGGGATATATGTATGTAGGCTATTGGTTCGAATAGTGGTATGGATTGGATGCATGAAGACGATAGAGGTGAGGGTGAGGCGAAAGCAGCGATAGAGCTGACAGGGAAAGACAGGCCTGGCTTATTCTCAGAGATCTCAGCAGCCCTGGCTGATATGGGATGCAACATAACAAAAGCACATGCGTGGAGCCATAACGCTCGTCTGGCCTGCATTGCTTATATATCCATGGACAGAGGAGCTCCAATCGAGGATCACACCCTCCACGCCATAGAGCACCACTTGACCACTGTTCTCCGAGCCACCACTGCCAGAGACGAAGATAATGTTGATGATCAACAAGTGAAGCCTGCAGGCCTTCCTAAGGGCAGATTAAGCAGCACCACTAGAGTGGAACGTCGTCTCCACCAGCTCATGCTTTCTCTCCCTGATTTTCCACTATCAGACGAGGAGAGGGGGAGCAATGTCAACATCTTGATTGAGAGTTGCATTGACAAGGGATACTCCATTGTCACCATCCAATGCAAGGACAGGAAAAGGCTCATGTTTGACACTGTTTGCACACTTATAGATATGCAGTATTTCATCTTTCATGCTTCCATTGATTCTTGCCGAGGCTACGCCTATCAAGTAATCATCAACTCTTCATCCATAACATTCATTCTTCATCAATTAATACTCTCTCTACTATACTTGCTTGTTTGAGAGCAGGAGTACTTTATAAGACACGCGGATGGTTGTGCATTGAACACTGAGACTGAGAAACATCGAGTCGCTAAGTGCTTAGAGGCTGCCATAGAACGCAGGGTTTCTGAGGTATATTATATATATATATTCTCTGTTGTCATTCATCACCATCATCAACTAACAAACTCAACCAATTCCAAATGCCATGCAGGGCATTCGTGTAGAACTGTGTGCACACAGCAGGGTAGGATTACTGTCGGACATAACACGAGTACTAAGGGAAAACGGGCTAGCTGTAGTAAGAGCAGACATCGCGACACAAGGAGGGAAGTCTGTAAATGCTTTCTATGTGAGGGATATCTCAGGAAACGATGTGGACTTCAACTTCATCAACTCTATAAAGAGAGAGATGGGTGCTATTATCGATCTTGCTGTCATGGACGACACTAGCAATTCTCAACCACCTTCGACTCCACGCCCTAAGTTCTCTATCGGAGAAATTTTCAAGTCTCAAATCGAGCGTCTCTCCCACACCTTCATCGCCATTAAATGACCATGTAAATATCATGTAGCTTTTTTCTTCTTCCATGTGGCATTGTACATACATCATTTTTTCAGTATATTGGAGCTCTGAATTTGAATAAATTTACCTATCTTATCTATCCAAGCCTTAGATTTAATCGTCTAAGCCACACAGAATGCAAAATCATATGAAACATATCAAATCTCTTGGTGGGTTGGTTCAGAACAAAATGCCTCCTTATAGCTCTCAACCCTTCCTTGAGCCTCCGATACTTGTCTTCTGATACGCCCAACAATATCTCTTTCAATCGAGGTATATCTGAAACCTCCACCTCTATAGAGAAGGCCTCCCACCTTAAAACATCGCTGAATGGGAGCACGTAGTGATCGCACAATATGACCGGGATGCATTCAGCGTATATGGCCTCAACGATTCTGGGGCTAGCCACCTCATATCCACTCGGACATAAGCAAAACTTGGATCCCAACATTGACTCGTAATAGTCTTCGTCCTTAGGGAGGTACTCGTAAACACGGAGGCTAGAGTCTCTGCCCTTCCAATGTTGAAGCAGAATTGGCCTAATGGGACCATGAACTCCACCAGCAAAGAAGGCAAGGTAGGGTCTCGAAATATTCAAAGGTCGAGATGAATTCAGCTTCGGATTCACACTCCCACCATAAAGATGGATTTCGGGCAAGCTCACGTCTTTCTGTGGATTGAATCCTTCAGAAAAATTTGCATTACACAACACACGGATTGATGTGTTGTAAACAAATGCATTTCCTTCCGAGGCATCAGGTCCCTATAAAATTTCAAACCAGCTATAAGACAGTCTTTTGAATAGAAAACAAACAAACCAAATTAGAAGCTCACCCAATCATGGCAAGAAAGCATGAAGTGATCAGCTCCTTGAGTTCTATTCCAGAAGGGGTGTTTGGTGGAGATGAGTTTCACATAATCGGAGACAAAATTTTGGAGTGGGGTGACATTGTATGTATTCGGGACGTAAAGATACTTGACCATCCATGTTACACTGAAAGGCATGAAGTATAGGTGAGCTTCTTGAGCACTGCTTGTCCTAAACCTGTTGTTTCCATGCTCCATCTCATGTATGAATCTTCCTTCACTACTGTATATGTCTTTGCATGGCCCATCATGTACAATTGGTAGCTCCCCTTCTTCATATACATAAACCTTCAATCTTCTTTCCATTTCCTTGTAACTCCTGGAATATGTATATTTTTTCTTAAGTAGATCAAGGAAAATTATTCATGCATTTAATACTTAAAATACTTCAGTCTCTTTTTTCCTCCTGTTTTTGGGTCTTTGGTTGGAAATATAAGTAATGGTGATGGATTTCCTGGAAGAAAGATGAATTAACATTTCATCATACAATTTACTGCTTCTGATTAAGGATCAAAATGAGACCAAATCGTACCATGAGTACTACTTATTACAAGGCGATCATTGGAGAGTAATATAATTAATGCTTTATGGAGGCATATAAATTATAACATACGTAAGGATTTTGTTATAGTTATACTCCATCCATTCAAAAGAGGAAAAAGGGGGGGTGGGGGTGGGGGTTGAAATCATGCAGAGCAGGTGCAATATTTTTTTTATTCAATGAAATTGCATTTTCCAATCCTTTGAACAGATCACACAGTGATATAATTAATTAAAACTTATCCTCTTCGGATGTAATTAGATTTCAGGTAATCAATGTATAATTAAAACTTGATTATTTCTATATAATTACCCAGATTACAAAAATATCTAGCACTCAAAAGAAAAGCGGCAAATATTAATTTTATATTCATCTATTCTTCAAAAGGAAAAAGGAGAAATTTATTTTTTCTTTATTTCCCATAAAGCCATGACTAATCTATTATTGTAGCATACCAAATCTTTAAGTAAACATTATTAATCAATTTTAACGTCGATTGAAAGATTAGTGTTGTGCTTTTTTTGTCACTTTGATAGACTATAAAGTCGTAACATCAGCTGGCAACATCCAAAGACATTATTTCTTTAAATAAAAAAAATAAAAGGAAAACTAAAAATAGGCTGTGAGGTAATATACATGAGCAATGTTTGATAGAGAAAAGTAATGAGTAATATTAGCACGAATTTCAGCTTTTCAAGATAGAGAAAAACCACAGAATTGAGGGAACAATGAGTATGCGCACTAGGCATCCCCATGCTTTAAGTGGAAGACTTGCAAACCACAAGATTATAACACAAGTAGTTACACTAGCTTGTGAAATAACATGTGGAATGTATAATTTTGAAATTTTTTGTTGCGTTTCTTTGAAGTAAAGTTGTCACATCTCAATTTTCGTTTTACGAGTAAAAAATTCTTATGCGATTGATTACAAAGCCCCCGTAGAAAATATATAGGTTCATGCAATTCGAAGATAACCGAAAGAAAGGGACTGCAACACGACTCGTGTGAGTGCCTAGCAAGCTTTTCGCTATCATTGAACATAGGCAATTTTTGTGCATAAATCACTTTTGATAATTATGAGAATTAATTACTTACTGAAAGAATGCAGCGGGGTTTCGATATACTGCAGAGGAGAGAACATGATTGTTGTTGATGATTGCTGATAAGTTTTTGATAGAAGCTGCTCTCCTAACCGCTCCTCTTGCTCTAGCTAATCCTTGCTCCAACTTGTTACTTGCATTTCGCTGCACTTCTCATATTTTTATAATTAAACCCGGATCATCATCAATTCATGATCTCAGTCAACTTAATTCTAATCTCACACACCATTCAAGCAGTAATTTGAGAGAGAGAGAGAGAGAGAGAGAGAAGTATATTGTAATTGGCTAACTGCATCAAGCATTTCTCTACCATTAAATTTCAAATGAAAATCTTCGGTAATTAATGCACATTAATACATTAGATTTATTTGGCAAATGAATAAATGCAGTTATTATGTAAATACTTGGAGCAGATTTCATACCGTAAAATTAATTTACGAAAGCTGGCAAATTACATATAACATTCACAATCATAAGCATCTGCAAACTTTTCTCAAAAAAAAACAAAAAAAAAAACAAAAAAAAAAACTAAACAAAAGAAATCATCTGCAGAAACTCACGCTGACAGTTGGCTTGGATTTGGATATTGAGAATTCAGAAGAAAGCACGGCTCTGGCGTGATCACTACGTGTATGCGCAACCAACTCAACTACTGGTATTTTGAATTCCGCATCAGAACCGGAGTTAAACGTCTCGATCAATCTATTAGCTCCATTGGAGAAGTATCCGAGAATGAAAACAACGGCGAACGATACAGCAAAAACTGCTGAAATTACTACGATCGACGAAGACGTTGCACCTCCGCCATTCTTCCAAATCATCATTTCTCTCTCTCTCTCTCTAAACGTGCTGTTTGCGTTACTGCGTATATACATATATATGTGTATGTATAGATTTTGGCACACCAGTTGTGATGAGTGTGTGAAGTTGTTGAAGAGACGGTTATATATTGGAAAGGGAATGAAAAGGCGGGGAAGAGAGAGAGAGAGATAGGTGGTGCGGTATCACCTTTGAACTTAAAAGTGTGAATCTGGATAGATTAGGAAATCATTTAATTGCTATAGTTATGAGTATAAATTGAATTTATATATTATTCAATAATCAATATTTAATACCTATAATTAATTTATAATACTAGATTTAAGTTTAGTATTAAAATATATGTATTAATTATTTAACATCCGAAAAAAATTATTAATTTTTTATAATAAAATAATGACAGATAAATTGAAGCAAAACTTAATTATTAAAGTGATAATTATTTTGAAATGAATAAATCTCCTTTAAAAAATAAAATTAATTTTAATCTATCTTGTTTTTCTTTTTCTATTAATAAGAATTAGTGATTTTTTTCCTATTTTTCCTTTTTCTTTTTTACTGAACTTTCATATAGTATTTTAGAAGATTGAGTAAAATACAACAATAACTATTTTGAATACGAGGGAATATTGGTTATTGAAATCTGACCAAATGAAGTATTTTTTTGTGCACCTGCATATATACACAAAAATACGTATGTTATTTATGTGTTAAATATTGATGATAAATATTATTCTCAGCGTAATTTAATTATTAACATGAATTATACAATGTTTCCTTGTTCTTTTATGCCTATTGCACATTTAAATTTACATAAACCATTGCAAATTGGTAAAAAATAAAATCCATTATATTCACTATTTTGTCTCTAATCACACTCACCGCCATACATGCCGCTTATTAAAGCCAGTTGATTAACCCTTTTTTTTTTTCACTATTTTTATTTTGAATGCAACACACGTGCGTATAATATTTAGTTTAATATTAACTCTTAATTATTGCATCCACAATAGAGATCATGAGATTGATTGGATATTTTGATGTTGATGAATTACAAAAGTTGAATAAAATATATATTTGGGATGATGAAATAAAATATTTAACCCCCAACTCATATATATATAACAGAATAATTGATATTTTCATGTAAATTAAGAAAATTATTAAAAACATAGCCAAACAAATTACTTTCCTACCAGGTTCATATTTAATATACATTATACTTCCTAATATATTATTTAATAATACACATTAAAATCCGAGTAGCTAGGTTTGGGTGTACAATAATCAAATCAAAATTAGGCTGATTGTTAATCACTATATAACATTGGTAGATTCAGAATGGTGCATGAATTCAAACATGTCGCTATCCTAACTTGGTACCAAACACAGGATGAGTTAGGTTAATTACTCAAATAATGCCTAATCCTTCGTAAGAAATAGAAGCCTGTAAGGTGAAATTGGGGGGCAAAAAAAAAAAAAAAAACAAGAGAATCAGTTTTTTATCCCATTAATTAAATGTCTGTTAGAGTTTTTTTTTTTTTTTTTTTATCATACTAAACAAACATTAAAGATTGGATAAAAATATGTATCTTCAAAAAATCTATATATGATCATAAATAAATATGAAATAGATTAAATACGGAGCTTGGGAATTTGAGATAATGATCCCAACAAATTTGAATTTTTTTTTTTTTACACTTAAAGACAAATAATTGCAATAAAATTCTACCGAGATTGGGGCTAAAAAATATTTAAAAGGTTTGCAAAATTTCCTACTATATACCCCCAATTCAACAATATTACAAATGGAGTGAATCGAATTACTTCTCTCAGAATATAATAATGGAGTCATTTAATTAAAATCTGATAAATTAATTAAATCAAAAAAACACTCAAAAGTGATACATTCAACATTTGTGCCTCTTTTATATTAACGTATCATTTTTGTAGAAAATTATGTGTTGTTTCGAAACAATAATTCATATTTGTGGGGCTGAACCCAATTGCAAGGCAAATACTTGTTTGGTACGTCAAAATATTTTCTAAGTACTCCATCTGTTTTAAGTGTCATTTTAGATAAGATAATTTGTTTCAATTTAAAGGGTTAATGATTTTTTTTTCCCAACTTTGTCTATATCTTGTATTTTATACCAAACTTGAATTTAGTTTATTATGACTATTAAATATTGGGTAATATAGTCCATCTATTCACATAATTATATGTATTAAATGTTTTTTTTAATCCGAAACAATCTTATGATAATTCTTTTGAAACTGATAGAATCAAAAATAAATGATGATTAAAAAAATTATCGACATCAAGTTTTAAATTCAGCAAAAGTAATCACAAATTCAATTTTAATATGTGATTCGAATTATCATGTGTTTATTTTTTTTTATCAAAAACTAGTAAAAAGAATTATTTTCCACTTCAATTTATTACAATTGCATAAAAGATAAAATGAAATGTCTTTTTTTTCCCTTTTGTTTGCTCACCTTTCATTAATTTGTATTTTAATTTTTGGTCATTCACAACTCGTTAAGAAAAAGATTATATTCAAATTATAAAATAATGTTAAATTCATGACTTATTTTGTTAAATTTGAAAAAGTGTGGATGCTTTTTGAATGAAATTAATCGAATAAAAAAAAAAAGGGATTTCATGACGATGGCATTGATAGCCAGGTGGCAAGTAATGACGTTAGACACGACCGGTAATACCGTTGTGGCAGCTGTCGTGAAAAAAATGTTTGTTGGGAATTAAATCACAAAGTAATTTATTATCCATTTCGTATTTCTGGAATTAAATTCCTCAGAAAAACTCAAAATAAATCATCTTTCCGACACTGCAATAGCCCCCCTTAATATATATTTTTTGTATGTTTGTCGTAAATCCACATTCAAGAATAGAAAAAAAAAAAAAAAGAAACGAAAAAAACAGATCTTTAATTATATCTGTGATGGGGTTTGTACTAGGTTATTTTCTAGGTTTCGTAATCGGTTTCGGATTGATCGTATGCTTTGCTCGTTGCCAGAATACCAGATCCAAACAACGCATTGATTTGGTAAACACCAATCTTGTATTATTCTTGATTTTAGAGAGAGAGAGAGAGAGAGAGAGAGAGAGAGAGAGATAAATAAATAATATATATTAATGCATGCAGGCAGTAGCAATAGCAGCATTTGCAAGGATGACAGTCCAAGATTCTAGGAAGCTTCTTCCAGATCAATTCTACCCTTCTTGGGTTGTTTTTTCACACAGACAGAAGTTGAGTTCAATTTCTTTCATTTTTCTTAATTTGTTTATAATTTCTTAACAAAGTTTTGAGGGCTAGTAATTGCAGTGTCTGATAAGGCTCTTGAATTTCTCATTCTGCAGTTAAATTGGCTCAATCATCATCTTGACAAAATCTGGCCTTTTGTTGACGAGGTTCATTCATATTTTCCTCATTAATTTCTATTTATTTGTCCGTGAGTTTTGATAATCTTTTTCAAAATAAAATTATATTTTTGCATATAGGCAGCATCACAGATAATAAGAGATTCAGTAGAGCCAATTCTCGAGCAATATAGACCACCAGTTTTGGCTTCTCTCAAGTTTTCTACCTTGACTCTAGGAACTGTGGCACCACAATTCACAGGTTAATTAATTACTTCTATATTTATTAGTATATTTAGATTGCAAACACTTACTTATATAATGTAGGAGTATCGATGATCGAGGGTGAGCCTAATGAGATAATAATGGAATTGGAGTTGCAGTGGGATGGAAATCCAGATATGGTACTTGATATCAAGACTCTAGTTGGTGTGGCACTACCCATACAGGTCACTTAATTTGTAGTTGTGTTATGTATCAATATGGTAGAGGGTAGAAAAGTAAAGAGTTTATTGTGTATATAGGTGAAGAACATTAGATTTAGTGGAGTTTTCAGGCTGATATTCAAACCCTTAGCAGATGAGTTTCCATGTTTTGGAGCAGTTTGTTATTCCTTGAGACACAAGGTGAGAGTTTGTGTGTCATGTGACTCGTGTGGTTTAAAACATATAAATAATGTTGACAATTGAGCTACATACAGAGGAATCTTGATTTTACCCTGAGAGTGGTTGGAGGAGACTTATCTGCAATTCCAGGAGTATCTACTGCTATAGAGGTTTGAGATTATCATCATTCATTTGATCTTGATCAACTTATCTATCTATCTATCTGCATCACTACTTATGGTTAATCTGCAGGATGCGATACGAGATGCAATTGAAGCTTCGATCACTTGGCCTGTCCGCCAAATCGTACCCATATTGCCAGGAGATTATAGTTACCTAGAGGTAAAGCCGGTTGGAGTCCTGGAAGTGAAGCTGATTGAGGCTAAAGAACTAACAAATAAAGACATAATCGGGAAATCTGATCCCTTTGCAAAGTTATTCATCCGTCCTCTACCCGACACTACTAAAACCAGCAAAACCATTGTAAGTTTTATTCATATATACTTTTGTCCTGTTTATAGTCTCAGTCCCTCACCAAAACCATGATTCCAGGACAACCAAACGAGCCCAATCTGGAACGAGCATTTTGAGTTTGAAGTCGAGGATTCATCCACCCAACATCTCACAGTGAAGATCTATGATGATGAGGGAGTTCAAGCTGCTGAACTAATAGGTTGTGCTCACATTCCAATCTCAGAGCTCGAGCCAGGCAAGGTGAAAGACGTGTGGTTGAAACTCGTCAAGGACTTGGAGATCCAGAGAGACACCAAGAACCGAGGGCATGTGCATTTGGAGCTTCTTTACTGTCCATTAAGCACTGAGAATGTGTGGAATCCATTCGACCCCGACTTCAGATTAACATCCCTGGAAAAGACCCTCAAACAAGTAACCGACGATGCAAGTGCAGATCCTCAGAAAGCAGCAGCAGCAGCACCTAATGCCAAGAAAAAGGATATTATTATCAGAGGAGTTCTTTCTGTTACAGTTGTGTCTGCAGAAAACCTGCCAGCTGCAGATCTCCTCGGAAAAACCGACCCTTTTGTGGTACTCACTATGAGGAAATCCGAACAAAAGAACAAGACGAGGGTCCTAAACGACACGTTGAATCCTGTTTGGAATCAAACTTTCGACTTCGTTGTGGAGGATGGATTGCACGAGTTACTGATCATCGAGGTTTATGATCACGACACCTTTGGCAAGGTTTGTCAACACTAATAATATCCATTCCAAATCATCATCACGATTAATAATCATTTATCTTATTGAATTAACATGATTGGTTGATTGATAATTCAGGATAAAATGGGAAGATGCATAATGACACTGACCAGAGCAATTCTTGAAGGAGAAGTTACGGATAGTTTTCATATAGAAGACACTGAGTCTGCAAAGCTTAATCTGCATCTCAAGTGGACCTCACAATCCATCATCAAGGACTGATTCATCCATTTTCATCTTCTCAAGTTTTAAAAACATAAATGTAACGATTTCGTCTTCAATAATTTTAAGGCCTGTGATTGGGACTAACTAACTATAATTTACACCTAACAATATTTATATTATATTTCTGAGAGCTAATAAAAGATTGAGGGTGACATGACTTCCAAGTATTCCATCAATTTCATAATTTCAAGTCCAAAGAGAAGAGATAACGTTTGTGCTGGAATTAGCAATATTCTTTATGATTAAGTAAATGCATTTCTTGTCCACTAACTACACAAGACAACTCCACAAGTGATTTGCCAATTGCCAACCACTCATTAATAGAGTTGAGTTGGATGTTTAAAACTAAATGGCGAAATCACTCTGTAATTATTTAAGTCTTAAGTTTTTAAAAACATTATTTTTTACTCTAAACTAGATATAGTAAATGTTCTGAAGTAATCATTTTAATTCATTGATAAATAACAATTTATTAATTCACCAAAAGCAAAAAGTCTATATATTCTTTCAAAATAAAATTTTAATTATTAAAAATATAAATAAAAGATAGATATTTATATAGTTATTATTATGTATTATTAAAAATACACAAATTTCAAATAGGTGTTGGTAAAAAATATTGTGAGTACATAAATTTGTATGCTGTATAAATAATGTTAGAGTCATTTTAACCTTTTATATCAGAATAGTTGGGATTCAAAATTTCAGTCTTACTATCTTATCCAGATATGTGTCATAACTGATGTGTAAAAAATTTAGTAAATTTATTAATTTCAATTTTTGTATAATGAGAGAATGTGATCATTACCATGAACATATTAAGAGAGTTGACTATGGTAGATATCTTAATATTTTCTTTAAAATTAAAAGAAAAAAGGAAAGAAAAAAAATGAAATAACGGATAAAAAATTTAAGAATGGAAAGATATATATAGAATCCAAAAAGGGAAATTAACATTTAAGCAATGAGTAGAAAATCGAGGGACTTTCACATGCTGTAATAAATCATATGTCAAAGCGAAATCTTGATTCTGACCAATTATTATAGAAACAGCCGACTCTTTCCAGCTTTGAAAACCGAATCAGATAACAAGAAGAATTAATCCCTTTTTCACTCTATTAATCCAACTCTTTTGGCTTCTTCACATTCAATTTCTCTCTGTCCTTCACCCTCCATCTACAGGTTATTGTCATGCTCACCAACCCAACAAACACACCAAGTTCTTTACAAAAGAATTTATTTTAGGTGCTTGTTTTTTGTGTCGGTTGCATTACAAATACCTCAACAAGAAATACAACTCGGGAAAGCTCAGATCTTCGTTGATTTTAGCGGTAAAGATCAAATTTTGGCATCTGGGTTTTGCTTGAATCTGTGATGGGGTGGAGATACAAGACTGGTTTGCTGTTGATTGCTGCTGTCGTCATTATTTGGGTTACCTCTGCAGAAGTTACGCAGGTCCCTTTTTTTCTCTCTTTTCTTTTAGTTGTATTTAAGTTGTTTTGAGATTTAGCGTATTTTAGAAGAATGACATGGACATGAATTCTAGAGATCCTATGTTGTTGTTCTTGATTCTTCAATTTTGCTTGTTTTATGTTGTTGGATCCATGTCTATGAAGCTTTAACACTTGGCATCAATGGTATTATGTTTTGTGAACAATTTCTGTTGAGAGTGCAGTTATTAACAAATAAGCTATCTGTAGAACTAAAGTTCTGATTGTTTCTTGATGGATTGCAACTTGTGCATACAATCTTCTCCATCCCTGGACCAAATCAACGAGTATGATTATATAAGTTCTAATTGGAAATAGACAACTGTTGTGAAATTAGTTGAGACTCAGAAAATATGAAGGTTACAGAATTAGTGCAACCTCCTCTTAATCTTTAATGTGGTTTCTCAAACAGGATATATTCACAGACTATAAGCAACCATTTGCTGTGACTTACTTGGGGGCTTCTTTGATGGTGATTTACCTCCCAATAGCATTCATTAAAGATCAGATATGTAATGTCCTAAAGAGACGTAACCGCAAAAAGGCTCAAGATATAAGCGATGACGTGCTAGGGTCTCCTCTAAAGTACATTGGAGGGCAGAAAATCTTTGAAATTGAAATTCAAGGATCCCTGAATAGAAAAGACAGTGAAGTTAACCTTTCAGAACATGAAGAGGGTAAGCCTTTAGTTTCCAAGCAAGCAGATGATGCTAGAAGTATCAGACTTGAAAAACAAGTCACAACAAAAGAAATTGCTACTTATGGATTTTATATCGCCCCTCTTTGGTTTGTCACCGAGGTACTTTCAATTTTTTTCTGACAATATTTGTCAATTTCAAGTATCTTTTGAGGAATTTCAAAATCTAGACTTTTATAGGAGCTTTTCATAATTGTTTTAATCAATAGATGCACCGATTAAGGCATTTAACTTGTATCCCTCATATTGCAGTATCTGTCAAATGCTGCTCTTGCACGTACAAGCGTTGCAAGTACTACGGTTTTATCCTCCACTTCTGGACTGTTTACTCTCTTCATTAGTGCATTTTTGGGCCAAGATTCCTTAAATTGTGCAAAGATAATTGCTGTATTTGTCAGCATCACTGGTGTTGTCATGACAACCCTAGGAAAAACTTGGGCAGCAGATGAGTCACAACTAAATACGTCTTCGTAAGTTTTTCCTCCAACTTTGTGGAATTTGAATATTGGAATAAAACTTAGAAAATCTCGGTTTTACTAATTATATGAATTTATTACTTATGTGGGGTAATATCAATAATTTTTAAGACTAATAGTAAAAATGTGGAATTTGTAGGGGGATTTACATCACAAAAAGATAAGAATGTGGTATTTTAAAAAAAAGTTTCTATTATTTTTAGTAATAGTTTTTGGGTGTGAAAGTCACACTTTCTATTCTTTCCACTTAATGCTTTTATATATATAAAGATGCACCAGAGCAAAGAGTTTATTGTATTGTATGATCATCCAATTTCATGTTTATTCCTCATCTTGCACTTGTAATGTACATTTCAGGACTGATGGTTTTGGTTCAACTTTTTTGTTTCTGTTAAAGAAGTAGCCAACGCTCTCTTTCTGGGGATCTTTTTGGACTTCTATCTGCTGTGTCATACGCTTTATTTACAGGTGAAGAGCTCTCTGATTTCATTATTAACCAACTTAAGGCCATATCATTTATTTGATTTTATTATTGTTGATGTTGTTGTTATAATTATTTTCTTCCCACTCTTTACGTTGCAGTGCTTCTTAAGAAGTTTTCTGGTGAGGAAGGAGAAAGGGTTGATGTGCAGAAGTTGTTTGGCTACATTGGACTATTTACACTTGTAGCACTTTGGTGGCTTGGTAAGAGCTGTGATTTTGTATATTGCATTTAGATTGAAGGATTTGGAGGATAATTTTCATTTGTCTTAGTTATTATACTCCCATATCTATAATGTCTAAATAACTGCTGAATTTCGTTTTCATTACAGTATGGCCATTGACAGCGTTGGGTATAGAACCCAAATTCACAGTTCCTCATTCTGCTAAAATGGATGAAGTTGTTATCGCCAATGGACTTGTTGGAAGTGTTCTTTCGGACTATTTTTGGTGCGTAAAAAACTACTTATCCTAGTCGAAAAATAGATGCATATTCTTATAATTTGGTATGTACTTACTTGTTAGGGCATTATGCGTTGTATGGACAACCCCATTGGTGGCGACATTGGGCATGTCTCTCACCATTCCACTTGCCATGCTGGCTGATATGTTGATTCATGGACGACACTACTCTGCCATCTATATCCTCGGTTCAGCTCAGGTAAACACGATGTGATTTCATCACATATCGCATGCCTTTACTCAATGATGAATATATGTGACAAAAATTTTTGCATTGCAGGTATTTGCAGGATTTGTAATTGCCAATCTTTCTGACAGGCTTTCAAAACTGTTGGGTTTATAGCACAAGTCAGACGTAAACAGCATAAATATCCTTCGGGCGAGGGCTGCAGAATCCGTATCCATCTTTGCAGATAGAGCAGCAATGTAAATTAGTAGCATATTTGATGCAGCTAACTGTGTTATTGGATCTTCATATTTAACTTTCATTCTTGATTTGATCTTCTTCCATGCTTATGGACAATTTGTGTACACAAACACATATCAACATAGTGCAATTCGATTCTCTTCATTGCTTCATTTCCATTACTAAATCTGTGCTTGTTTGCATCAATACACTTGCACTAATTTTATATTCTCTAAATTTTAGTCCTTACCTATTTTTTTTTTTTTCAAGATAAATGAAAAAATAAAATCAAATGTTATGGATAAATAAATGAATTAAAATTTTAAGAAGAGGCAGAATTATAGTGACTAAGAAACTATTTTTCCAAAGAAAAAAAGAAAAAAAAACTCATTAAGGTTATTTATAGTTTTAAAAAAAAAATATATATATATATATATAGATTTTATTCAAGAGTCATTAGAAGAAAAATAATTATTATTTATAAGGCAAAACCCATGATATGAATATAGATACTTTACATAAACTGGGTTATTATTTTGAAGTGTCATATTGATTACAAACTTAAACCTTTTCAATAAAAACTTATTATTTAAAGAATTACTTATTAAAAATAAATGCGGTACTACCAATACAAAACAGAGAAGAGTTTCTCGTTTCGTCAACTGTTCACTCTCTCTCTCCCCCAACAATTCTATGGCAGCACGTTACTTTTTGATGTTTCTCTCTCTGATCTTACTTCTTCTGCCTTCTACTCTCGGGATCTCTAATGGGTAAGTCTTCCTTCTCTGCACAATTGACCTTTTCAAATTTTCGATTATTAGATTATATGTTGAAAGCTTTCAATTAGTTCCCTATTTTATTGCAATGGATTATTTTGTTTTGGATGTTCCGCGCTGGGTCCTTTCAGCCCTAATTGATCTTTTTTACTGTAGGAATGTTGACGGATTTAGTGTGAATGGTAAAGTTCGATTTCCAGGTATGCTTTTTCGCTACTATATACCTAGGGTTTTTGCATTATAATTGCTCGAATTTTTTGGTTTTTGTTAATTTTTTTTATTCAATCAAAATTTTCCCTGAAGATAGTAAAAACTAAGCTATTTGGCGATAAAAGATCGAGGCGTAAAACATTATTGGAAGTATGCAAGACGCTCAATTTGAGTTTTGAGTTTTAGTTTGGTATAATTCCTTTCTATTTTGTTATTATAGTATAGATGTGTGTTTGAGGATATGATCACCTAGCTTCCATTTTCTAAAGAGGAAAAATAACTCACAATGGGTCAAAAGGATTTGGAACATATCGCAACCCTTTTTTTTTTTTGACAACCTGGAATGTGTTGTTACTTGAAATGATCCAAACAGGATGAATTGATTTGTTACTATAGATTTAAAAGTATTAGCTTCTATATGTTTTGTAAATAAAACAATTTTTAATTTTCTAACTTGTACCCTTTATCCTGCTAAAAATTACAAGAAATCTAGTGTATGTTAATGGAGGGTCAGTTCTCTAGGTTGAGGGTGAAGTATTCTGGTTCAATTTAACATTAAATGGGAGTTTTATTAATCTAGATTGCAAGATTTATTATTATTTTTTTTAATCAGGTGGCCACTCTATGTTGCATGGAGCTAGAAACTTAATAATTATGATATGAGCCAAAAAATTTGAAGGGAATATGTAGTAAGAAAAGACAAAGGAAGCCCCATACTAGTTATATTTGGTGCTATGTTTTAAGTTTTCACTTAATTGTACTAATGTTGCTTTTCTATGTCTAATGTTTGGTCCACCAGGATTCAGTGCAACAGGATTTGGTCTACCAGCAAAAGTCTCAAATGTCAAGGTTATGTTAAATGGTGGCGAAAAAGTTACCTTTCTAAGGCCAGATGGATATTTTTCATTGTATCCTACCATCTTTGTCTCTCTGCTCATCATTTTAGGGACTTGATCTCTTATCTTTATCAACTCTTAGTTTAGAATTGTTCTTCCTTAGCTTGACCTAGATACTGCATCATTTTTGCTAGTTTGTGAATTAAGTGGTGAATTTTTACTATATTGAAGAACTAGAGCTATCACTAAATTTTTAAGACATGGCAACTGTTTGATAAACTGGACTAAAAGTTGTTCTTTAACTATTTTTCAAGCCATAATGTGCCAGCAGGAACTCATCTTATTGAAGTGGCTGCAATTGGCTACATCTTCTCTCCTGTAAGCTTTTAAGTTCTTCCCCTCGATTAGTTGGTTAATTAATAAATGATGTATGTAATATAGATTTGTATTTGCTTCCAGGTCCGTGTTGATGTCAGCGCCAGAAACCCTGGTAAGGTCCAGGCGGCTCTAACAGAGAATAGGAGAGTGTTGAGTGAGCTTGTCTTGGAGCCATTGAGAGAGGAACAGTATTATGAGGTTGGTTAGAGTAATTATTCAATGTGGTCTTTAATAATTTGAACTTGGTAATTATTCATTTTGAAAGTTATATGTACTTTTTTCATCTCATAATTTGCAGATACGAGAACCGTTCTCTGTGATGTCCCTTGTGAAAAGCCCTATGGGACTGATGATTGGATTTATGGTGATTGTGATGTTTTTGATGCCCAAACTAGTGGGTAAGTTATACACATTACTCCATGCTTCTTATTTCATAAAATTTGGTTTTTTCTCTTTAAATCCTTAGCTTCCTTTGGATACTTATACTATCTAACAATCTAAGATCTATGTATTTCCTAAATGAACTTTTGATTACTAAATTATCAAGAAGACTTTGGCAAAACATTCCTGAGTATTTTCACAGATCATTATGCTTGTATGCCATTTCTGTATCAACCATTTGTTTTGACTTTTGACAAAACATAGATAATTTCTAAGACAGACAGGTTTTATTCCTAATGATGATGATCTCCTGGTTTTTTTCACATAGATCCTGAAGAGCTGAAACGCGCCCAAGAGGAAATGGGAAGCCAAGGTGTTCCATCCCTTGCAAACTTTTTGGGTGGGGCTCAGACTCAGAGGACGAATTAGACATCCGAACACACGCAAATTTCAAGACTTTTTTTTTTTTTTTTTTGTCAGAGCCAGAAATGGAAATGGACATGCTAGGTTTTTTTTGTATTTTATGCCCAGAAATATTAGCTACATGTTGATTATTTTGGATCTGTATCAGTGTTTTTTGCTGTGAAGCAAACATTATGATGGTTATGGTCAAATTTCATTTTTGAAAAATAAAATATAAAAAGGTGAGAGGGCGGGTTGAGCCGTGAATACGTTAGCCTAACGTCAGACAGGTCCACACCGGGGGTAATATGGTCAACAACTCCGGGAGATTAACGCGGGGCATCGGGCTTTTTTTCACATTTAATAAGGGGGAAAAGCCCGGACAAAGACCCCCTTAAATGAGACGAAGTAGGACGGACAAGGGTTCACACTGAGGCAGCGAAGAATCTCCTGGACCCCCCAGCACCCTCTCTAGTTGGCCCCACCTCCCATGTCTCTCATTTTTAAATATTTCTTTCTTTTTATAATTAATCGATGTGGGATGGCCCTCCCTCTCTCTTCTCCCCCCACCATTTTCGACTGTGTCACTCTTTCTTTTCTCGGCGATCCAAATCCATGCCTCCTCTTCGTAGCTCCTCCAAATCTTCTCTCTTTATGGGATTTCTTTCTTGCTTCGCCTGGCTTTACGTTGCTGGCCGGCAAGTCTATTCTTTCTCCTCATCCTTTCTCATTCTCTTCTCTATTCTCATTAATATAGTATCTCGTTTTTTTCTCAGGTTGTGGCAGGATGCAGAGAACCGAATGTTACTGTCCACTTTGTTAAACAAGAATTCTGCTCAGGTTTGAACTCTCTAAATCTTCTTTTTTTTTTCCTCGAAATTCCCTGTGATTTAGTTTCTTAATAAATGTGTGAATTTTGGGAAGCTCAAGTATTCAGGGAGACATTTTTTTTTTTATGCCGTTGTGGATTTTCAATTTAAGTGTTTAGTTGTAGATTGCAATTCTAAAATGAAGAAATGTTGGAAAAAGAAGACATAAAAGAGTGCTGCTTAGTGTAACATCGTACGTAACTGATTTGTTTGAAGTTAGGTTGATAAGGATGGAAGGAAGTGATGTAGTTGGAAAGAGACACTATAGAATGTGCCTTGTTGAATTTTGTAAAAGCTTGCTATTTTGATATCATGTAATGGAGAAAGTCAAGGAAAAAATGTATGACATTGAGAAGGACTTTTTTGCTATATAGCATGTTGTACATGATGTTTGAAGTACAGGTGTTTTAGCAATCCTATGCGACTATCAAGTGTGATTGGACTATTGAGACCTACTTTAAGAAGGCCGGAGTTGATTTAAAGGATGCAATCAAACTAAGATTTGCTAACTGGGAAATATGTTTTTCCATGATATGGAGATTAACCAATTCCTTTATTATTATGTGGAAAAGACAAAATGATAAGTAATTGTTCATCCTTTTGTTGGCAGCTACCTAAAGTGCTTACCATGGAAAACAAACTAATGGTTCTTGGTTGCAAGTATGTATTTTCATGGCTCCACTTTTCCAAAATGCACACACCTTAAAAAATAATGCATGATATATATGTTCTTTGCTGTTTGGGATGTTGAGGGAAACCAGGCTCATATTGATAAACATATGTAGGGAATTGGAGAGGAGAATAGTTGAAGCTGAGGTGGAATTGATGTTAGCAAAGAGCCAAGGTTATCTAAAGAACCATTTACAGGAGAGTGGATCCTTTTCTGGTAAGAAGTTACTTGCTGTTATTGGAGTTTATACTGGCTTTGGAGGTCGGTTGAGGCGTAATATCATCAGAGGGTCATGGATGTCAAAAGCTGATGTTTTATCAAAACTGGAAGAAAGAGGGATTATCGTGCGATTTGTGATTGGGCGGAGGTAAATCTCTTGGGAACTTTGTTTTTAAGCATAACTGATAGGGGTTGTCTTTGATATAATTAGCACTGTCAGTGTTTCATTAGATATTCATCTATTATATACAATAAGTTAAATGATCACCTAGTACCTTGGATTTGCAGTCCTAATCGTGGTGACAGCTTGGACCACAATATTGACACGGAAAATCATGTGAAGAAAGACATTTTGATTCTTGTGAGTCATTCAAATACCATTTTGGTTCTGTTGAATCTTAAATCTTCTTGTGCTACATGATTATTTACGTTAAAATTTTGTTGTACCTAGCTTATATTTTGTTAACATGATAGTAATTGTGTTTTTTTAGTGCTCCAGTGGTAAGGATTGTTTTTGTTGATTTTTGTGTAATGATGGAATCGTTGTAATTAAATTTTTACGAGCTGGTGTGGTTGATATGTGTATACAAATTGTGAAAGGATTATTAATTGGTTAGGATAATCATGAGGAGGCTCAAGAAGAAGTCCCGACGAAAGCAAAAAATTTCTTTAGCACAGTAGTCCAGATGTGGGATGCTGAGTTCTATGTAAAAGTGGACGACAACGTTGATTTGGATTTGGGTAAATGCTTGGAAATTGCACCTCTCTGAATATATGCTTTAGTTTAGCTCTAATTATGATATATTTGATGTCCTCTGGGCAGATGGTGTTGTTGAACTTCTCCAAAGCCATGATGGCAAAGATAATGCTTATATTGGTTGCATGAAATCAGGGGAAGTTGTAGTTGAAAAGTAATGCACCTTACATACATCTTTTGTTAAGATGTGAACCTCGTTTGTGCGTTTGTTTGAACTTGTGAATGTGATATATTATCCAGGGGAAGAGCTTGGTATGAGCCAGATTGGTGGAAATTTGGTGATCAGAAGTCGTGAGTGCATCACTCTTTCTTACATTATATTTATATATATGTTCAGAGTTCCGACCTCAACTTTTGTTTTAGATACTTCCGGCATGCAGCTGGTTCAATCGTGATACTTTCAAGAAATCTGGCAGAGTATGTAAACACTAACAGGTGAGTGTGAATGTTAATTAAGTGTGTTGTAGTTTGAGTGATGATATATTTATGTGAGTGTGGTCTGTGCAGTGTATCTTTAAAGGCTTATGGGCATGATGACGTTAGTGTGGGGTCATGGATGATGGGTGTTAATGCAAGCTACATAGATGAACCTCGTCTATGTTGTACTTACTCCGACCAAGGTTGGTTTTTCTTGTGTCTTTTATCAACCATTATATGTTTCTTTCTTTCTTTTGGAATAATTTGCCAATGCTCTGTGTTTTGTGTTGTAGGCAAGCTTTGCTCCTCTGCTTGAGATTGACTAGGAAAGGAACTCTCAAACACGTCGCATTTTTTAACTGGATGGTTGGATGGATGGATGGATACTTGTTTATAACATCCCAACATTTTTTAATTCATGCCTAACCATCATTTTATTCCCATTACCATTAATACTGTCTTAACCCTATATGTAAGTTGTAACCAACCACAAGAATAGTCTTAACTATTTTTTGACCAAATATCTCCCTTTTTAAAAAATTACAAAATTTTCAGAGTTGCTAATTAATTTTTTATTTGAAAATATGTAATTAAATTAAATTGGTTTGAATTTTTCGGTCCAATTACCAAATGATGTGATATCAACATTTATTAAAATGTAAAAGAAAATCTAAAATTCTGAACTAAAAAAATAAGAGTGGGGTCTTGTGCAATGATTGTTTTATATGTGATATAGGTTGGATCCAGCATAATAATTTAAATAATATTTTTATATATTGGATAATAATTTTTTATATTTTAAATATTATTTTTATATTATATGTATATAATATAAAATTATTACATGATATTTAAAAATATATTATCTAATATATGTAAATATATTAGTATATTGTACGAGAGAGAATAGCATCTGAACGATCTAGGATTTATATGTTTTTTGAATGACCCAATTCAATTCAATTTAGGATTATGTATCCTATAATACAAAAATATTACCTGATATATATAAAAGTATTACATATTTTCTTATAGTTCAACTCAATTTATAATACAAAATATTACTTAATATACAGAAAAATATTATTTTATATATACAAAAATATTATATAATTTCTTATGTTCATCCCGTTTCATGGAATAACGGGATTCAGTGAGATGATGTCACTCGAGATTTTGTCAAAAAAAATTATATTATAAACGATGAAAAACGTTAATTAATTTTCTTTATATTTATTTTTGTGTTGAAGTAACAAAATGGATTTATTAATTTTAGTGAGGAACCCTATTCAGCCGACCCTTGAAACTGGATAATGATTTATGAATTATGAAGGCTACAAAAGCTTCTTTCTTAACCCAGAGAGAGATTGAGAGACCCCCAATTCAATTCAATGGCGACTCTACTGAAATGGTACAAACCCTTCTCTCCGCCTCTTCTCCGGAGAAAATTCACCTCTAAATCTCTGCATTCTAAAACCTATTTCCGCTTTCGCACCTTTTCTTCTTCTATCAATTGCGTCAGTAAGTGTAATCCGTTGACGACTGTGGATGGGAATAATGTTGCTAGTGGGGATGATGGTTCCAGTAATTATTCGCGAGAACTAAAGAAGGAGCTTTGGCTGTACAATACAATGAGCAAGCAAAGAGAGTTGTTTAAGCCTAAAGTTGAAGGCAAAGTAGGAATGTATGTGTGCGGGGTCACCGCATACGATCTCAGCCACATTGGTCATGCCCGCGTTTACGTTGCATTTGATGTGCTTTACAGGTTAATTCTCATTTCCTTTTTCTTTAAATCATTAACTCTGTTTATTCAGGTTTATGTGTGTGACGCATTTGAATTGTGGTTGATGCTCAGTTAAGAATGGATAATTTTAGTGAACAAGTGTGTAATTTAATTTTAAGGGGGAAAAAGGTCTGACCTTTGCTCTAAAAATTTTGTACTAAATGCAAATTTGTGCTGTCTTTTCTTTCAAAATTAGGCAGATACCTTAAGTACTTGGGATATGAGGTCAACTACGTCCGCAATTTCACAGACGTTGATGACAAGGTGAGTCAAAGAGTTGATGACTGTCTGTTGGTGTTTATATTCCTATTGTTGTTTCCTTGTGCTTGAGAAAATGATTCGATTTTGAGAAAACGCTACTGCACTTAACTTGGACATGTTGATTTTTGTTGGTCTGAAAGGATTTACCTAAAGATGCTTCTTTATTTTGAACTGGAATAACAATTGTACTTAAACTCAAGGATGGAAAGTTCGAAGTTATAGTGGTAGTTTCTATGTGCACACAAAACAGTTGTACTTCCCACTATGAAATATGAAGGTCTCATACATTGAAAAGTTTCTTGGAAGTACTTACAAAGTTGTTCATGAAAGATGAAAAAGACTAGTTTATTAGATGCTGGAATGGTTATATCAATTTTAAGTTTCTTATCACTGGGATCATTTTTTTGATAAGAGTTTTTGGAGGGGTTTATACTGCCACTTGCTTAAAGTACCAACTACTTCTTATATATGAATGACAGGATAGCTGAGTCCCCATTTTCGAATTCTGTAGATTATCGCTAGAGCGAATGATTTGGGTGAAGATCCAATTCATTTAAGCAGAAGATATTGTGAAGAATTTCATCATGACATGGCATATCTAAACTGCCTCCCTCCTTCTGTGGAACCTCGTGTCTCGGATCACATACCGCAAATTATTAATATGATTAAACAGGTATTCTGCTAGCCACTATTATGCTCTCTCTTCTTTTGTTTCATGGTAGTAATAAGTTATTGTTGTAGTATAGGCCTCCATCTGTTTGCTGGTATAGACTAAAGACATAGATGGAGGCAACACTTAAAATTAGACTGCTACCGATATTTGATGCATGATGTTTACTTGATCTGATTCTCTTGTCCTGGCAGTTCTACCATCAATGAAATCTTTCATATAAGCATTAATTGTAGATTTCATGCTCTCTTTGCTTCTTTATTAGATACTTGATAATGGGTACGCTTACACTATCGATGGCGATGTGTACTTCTCCATTGACCAATTCTCTGAGTATGGTCGATTATCTGGGCGAAAACTAGAAGATAATAGAGCTGGTGAACGTGTGGCTGTGGACTCTAGGAAGAAAAATACAGCTGACTTCGCTTTATGGAAAGTGAGTATTTTTTACCTAGGCTTTGTATTTATACCTTTTCTATACCATTTTTCTTCGTAAAATGTTGAAGTTCTTTAGATGGTTTCTATGGTGTCTTATCCATTTTTAAAACTTGTATTATTCTTGTAGGCTTTCTTTGGGAACTAAGTATAAATTTACCAACAGAGTTCTCATAATTAGTAGCCCATTTGTTCCAGCTATTCTCTTAACAAAAGGGAAGTGTCTGCACAGATATGAGCAGCACAAAACTTTACCATTTGATGTTCATCTACCTCAAATTTAGGGGAGTGATGATGACTGTTCAAAAAGATCCCTACTGTCTTTGGAGTTTGTCCTTTGAATTTCCTTTTTATTAAATGGAATAGAATGATGAATTTGTCCCCAATATATTTTCTTTTTATGTCCTACTTAGTCTCAGTTGAATCAATCTAAACTAGGAGCCTTAGTGTTAAATTCAACTGGTGGTTATTGTAAAAGGGAAATATGTTTAGAACATCCAAGAAAAAAAAAAATTATGTCTGGGTTTTTGAGGTTTGGGGTATCATTTTCTTATTTTGCAGTCAGCGAAGGAGGGAGAACCCTTTTGGGAGAGTCCATGGGGCCCTGGAAGGCCTGGATGGCATATTGAGTGCAGTGCTATGAGCGCTGCTTATTTAAGTTATTCTTTCGACATACATGGTGGGGGAATGGATCTTGTTTTTCCCCATCATGAGAATGAGATTGCACAGAGTTGTGCTGCATGCCATGAAAGCAGAGTAAGCTATTGGATACATAATGGATTTGTGACCATTGACTCTGAGAAGATGTCAAAATCTCTTGGAAACTTTTTCACAATTAGACAGGTATAAGGACAATGGATGATTTAAAACCTCTCTTTCTCACACATCACGCTTGATATCTAATATTTAGTTGTTTAATAACTAATATATTGTAAATGCCCTTGATAATTGAAATGCTTCTATTTTTATCAGTTAGGCCTTCTTTTTGTATCAATTTTCAGGTTATAGAACTTTACCATCCAATGGCTTTAAGGCTATTCCTAATGGGAACTCATTATCGTTCCCCTATCAATTACTCAGACCTACAGCTTGAAAGTGCATCAGACCGTATTTTTTATATCTATCAGGTAACGTGAGCATTCAACCAATGATTGGACTTGATATTTATTCGTTATCTTATGGTTCCATTTTGTACACATCTCTTCTCTTTCCCAGTTGTAAGCTCTTTGTCTATATTTTTCAGAAGGCATGCAATTTTTGTGGCCTTTTTTCCATTCTGGTTTTGTTTGGTCTGACCATTATATTCTTATGTGTATTATGACTGCAATCTTGAATTTACTTTACAACTTGAATATTTAGCTTCTACTTCTCCACAGATATTGTTCCCGACTATGTGCAGTCAGGGGCGGAGCTAGGTAAATTATCTTGAGGGGGCTCGTTCGCTTTGGGGGGGCTAAATTACCATAAATTGGGTATTTTAACACTAAAATCAAAAAAATATACATAGAATATTTATTTATTTTTTTAATTTTAGGGGGGGCTAAAGCCCCCACAAAGCATAAAGAGGCTCCGCCCCTGTGTGCAGTTTATACTGAGAATAGAGAGGCACTTCAATTATCTGAAGAAAATATTGAATTCTGATCACACTGCAATTCTTTTGACATGCACACTTAAAGCTGCATGTTTTGTTATTGTTCTTTTATGTTCAATTATTGCATTTTTATGCTTGATATGATTTTCTTGGTTAGAATTTCATCTATGAGTTTTGAGTGCAGACGTTACATGATTGTGAGAGTATCATTGCCCAGTATGATGAGGCTAGTTTGAAGGATTCAGTTCCATCAGAAACTGCAACTTGCATCAGCAAATTTCAGGATGAATGTTTGATATCAATGTCGGATGATCTTCATACCCCTGTAGCTTTGGCTGCAATGTCTGAACCATTGAAAACCATCAATGATCTTTTACATACTAGGAAGGTACTTTTTATTGCAATTGAAGGAAGCAATACAATCATGGTTTCATTTCCACCTACTGACCATGTCTAAATTCTTTCCACTCATCTGGTGGAATAAGTTGGGATATTTGTATGTGATAAGCAACTGGAGCATTAATAGTAAAAATGGTCTTTCTTACATATAAATCAGGATATATATGCTCCTTCTCTTTCTGGAAGGTTAAATTGGCTTGATTTCTGGACCTCCTTCTTGACCTGAGTGTTTCATGCAGGGAAAGAAGCAAGAATTGAGAATAGAGTCACTTGCAGCTATGGGAAATACGATCAGAAACATTCTTGCTATTCTGGGGCTTCTGCCAGATAGTTACTCTGAGGTAAACTAAGATGTTCTTCATTTCTCTTTGTTGCTCATTTACTTTCATTGGACCGTGTGGGTCCCTGTGAGTGTGGATATATGAGTGTAAGATTGATTATTTCATTTTCAGAATTTTGTACTTTTGATCTGTCACTGCCATTTAAGCCATGTGACAAGTAGATATTGCTGCTGAAGCTAAGTTTGGGCCTTGAATTTTAGTTGGAAAATTACTGTAAAAAAAAAATATGTACATTAAATTTTCGTTGCTATGATGTGATGTTATGAAAATTCTTCAAATTTCAGTCATTTAACTAGGGGTTTACATGTTGCAGGCATTGCAGCAGCTGAAAGAATATGCACTGAAGCGTGCGAAGTTGACAGACAGTCAAGTTATGCAGAAGATAGAAGAGAGGAATGTTGCAAGAAAAAACAAAGAATATAAAAAATCAGATGCAATTCGAAATGATTTGGCAGATGTAGGCATTGCTCTCATGGACAGCCCAGAGGGCACTACTTGGAGACCAGCCATTCCTCTGGCTTTGCAAGAACCATAGTTTATAGATAGTTGAAACATATTAAGATTCCCCATTATTAACTCTAGAGCATAGGAGTTGCAACTTTTCTTATTCAAAATATGAACATTTGCCAAATTTACCAGAAAATATGGAAACATAAGCAATTTTTGGCTATTTAAGGAAATGAATTGAAGAACTTATAAATCATCATTCTTGAAGGCCCAATTAAATCATTCAGCACTGATTTATTTGCAAGCTGGAATCTCAATGAAGGGTATCCGAGCAAACAGTATGGAGTATGGAGCAACAATTATAGCCTCTGAGGGCTCTACCCTTCTAGGTTCTAATGGAGGTATTTCCCCTGCTGAATTTACGTTTATTACTTCCCCATTCAGAAGCATTGTTTGGCTTTGCAAATCACCATCTTTTGCAGTTAGATGGTATTCTTCTCTCATCATCTCATATTTGGTGTTGTTATTGCTTGTGAATATTTGTCTTTGTTGAAGAATTTGTTCGAGTGTCAATGTCTTGCTTGAGTTTGCGTTTTCAATTGAAAGCCCAACTTGAACTGTAGTGCTGTTATCCAGGTTGATCAGTAGCAATGTGATTCCCTTCTGTGACACCACAACACAAAAGTGAACCAGTCAGTTTCCTGTACATGCCAGTGGTATTAAAAACTGTCGTTTTGACAATAATTTTTACTTACTGATTCCTTTGAACAGTGGGCATATGCACGTATCTTATTTGTCCCGTTAAAGCTTGTTGATAGAACATTTCTTCCCATCAGACGGTGCCAAAGAAGTGCACTGCACGTATTCATTAATAGGCCAAGTGAATTTTGTATTCCTGATAAATAGCAGTTGGAATGTGATAACATAGAACTAGTTTAAAGATGACCTGTAGTAATCAGGGTTTGGAATGAAAGTGGTGGTGTTGAGCAAACCATAGTTGCCACCAATCAAGGACTGTCTGCAGTATGTTTTGGTGTTATAGGAAGAAGACATCCCCAGCTGATCCAGATACCTTTTTCCAATTTCCAGGACAAGATTACTCATCTAACTCTATATTTTGTCTGATCACAATTTATATGAAGAATTTATATTTTCTCTTACCAAAAACTAAACACGAATGCATTGCTGACTAGATTGCGTCCACTGTTATAGGCCCCTCCGGCTTCACCCACCCAGGCAACAGTCGACGTTTTTGAGCTTTTCAGAATATTCTGAAGATCCCTGAAGGTCTGTGCTTCGCCATCAAGATACGAGGGATCCAGAATCTTGTCTATCAGGTGATTATCGACACCTAGTTACAGCAAAACATTTACAGTTTCATTTTCGTGCTCACAAAAATACAACTCACCACTACGATTTATACCTGGACCAAGATTGTAAATGTGGTGTGTGACGACTTGAATATAGCCAGATGTTGCGTTTATGAATCTTGCGAACCAACCAGCATCGAAGAACCCCCCAGGTCCCAGGACTAGTGGCTTGGTTGCGAAGCCCTTATATATCTCTTGCACTCTGTTTTGCAGAGTGATCATATCAGATGCATATTGATCTGCTGCTACTCTCGCTCCGATTCCATTGCCACTCAGTTCATTTCCTGACATCAAAATACATGAACTTTTCAAACGATTTGGATACTGAACTTTGGACAAACTTCTGTTAGGAAACTAATTGTCATTATTATCAACGATTCTTACCCAGCTCCCATCCGTGTATAGTATAGCCACTGTTAACAGTGTGCCTTATAAGAGATTCTGCATTGCTGGAATTCCAGGCTCCTGTAGTTGTCCCATCCGATCTGATTGTACGCCCTGTTAATGCATTCAAGCCAAATATAATCTTTGCTCTGCAATTTAAAGAAGAAAAAATTACAAGATTTATTATCATTTCATGTGATAAAAGCCTCAAATGTGAATATTACCCTGCAATTTTGAAGAAATTATTCAGCTCGCCCCATCGAGACATAGGCAGGCAACCTTGGGTGAATCCGAACATATCGGAAGCATTCCTAACGAATTCAGTACAGGGTCCATTATCGCCTGTTGCCTGGTATCTGAGTTTGTCTTGCAAAGATCCACCAAGTCTTAGTTTTAGGGGAGAAAAGGCTGCAATAAGATGTATGTTCTTAGTTCAAGAAAAGCATGCTTGGAAAAGTGTTTAGTTTGTTGCAATATACCCAAGTTTTATACCTCTGACTGCGTTTAGCAAAATCTTGTTGCGTAAATCCTATAAAAATGAATTAGAATAATGTTGTGAGAGAAGATAAAAGTCTCCCTCTTATATCCTTACAATTTGCCAACTTGAATGTTATGAATGACAAGTCGATGGCATATAGTGATTAACAATTTGTCATTCATATAATTCATTGTTTTATTGCAAAACAATAAGAAAAAAAGAAACTTGAAATTTTCTTGATCCAAATTGTAAGTTGAGGCTACCATATTGAGAAGTGAAGAGTTTCCCCAGCTACAAGTTCCATAATCGCATTTGGTGGGAGGCCACCAATCCAACGTTGCACAAATGGAATCTTCATCGATCAATCCAATCGAGGAACCTCCATCCACCCGTACTGTTCCATTAACCGCAGACGGCCTCTCCGTAGAGGCGCCATGGCCGGCTAAGTAGAGCCACAAGCTCAGTGCTAGAATCTTCTTTAAACAAGTCATCTCATAAAACACAGTGTCTGAATGAGCATTGAACCTTGAGCAAGCCATTTGTGTTGAATATATAGAGAAGCTGATCTATCATTTCAATCATTTTCTTGAATGATTAAATAAATGAATAAAGATTCTCAATATAAATCAAGATAATGGAGATGGGCTCATCTTGCTATTTCTGTTGAATACTTTTTTCTTTTTCTAAACGAAAACAAAAGTGAACGTGCGAACTACTTTGGACAGCAGCAGAAGTTGCCAACTCTTTAATCTGAATTTGATGGATTTCCTCACTTTAGTTGTTGAAGTTTTAACTAACTAAGATAAGGTGTTGTTTAGTGTAGTGAAAGATAAGAAATTGTCAAAGGGATAAGAGGTCTAAATTTTATTTGACAATGATTGATTAAGAATAGACTTGGGCTATACATTCTTTTGCTTTGATACATCATCTTATAATTAGGTAGTTGAAAATTGAAATAACCATTAAACTATACACACAACTTTGTAATGACTAATATAAATATATACGCAAAATTAAACAAAGCATATCCCTAAATAATGAGCAATATATCTGAGCTGAATCATTAGCCCAAGAGTGGAGAAAGACCAAAAGAAATTGTGATAATTACTAATTCAAGTGGTAAGTACAGATATGACCTGCATACAACCACTTGCAACTCCACTAAAACTTTCTTGAAAGTGGATATTTTATTTTAAAAATTAATTTAAAAAATACTTGACTATGATTAAACGAGGCTTTCTGAGGAAGGTACAAAACAAAACATTATTAAAAATGAAAAGATAGTACCAAATCCTCGTTCCTATATGTCAACAAAAACGACAAATACTATCCGGACCATAAGATAACTACATCACAAATAATCAAAAACAAAGAGAAAATGGCCAAATTGAGAGCTCTATTAGAAGAAAAAAATGAGGTCACTTTCATCAAGGTCTTTCTGGTTGTGGCATCATCTAAGCCTATATTTTTTATTTGTCTTAGCCCTTCAATTTATTCGTTATTTGGTTAATATATACTATTATTTCTGGGTAGGTGAGCTGCAGTTAGCAAGTTTTGAGACAAATATTTTGACAATTGTTTTTAAGGGAACTTTTGATAATGATGATTTCAACTTAATCTTAATTTAACTACTGTGATTCAATAATTGCGCTGATGGGGATGCATTAGCCTGTAAGATCGTTTTAATAAATAAACACGAGTTGGAGGTGGAATTTAAAAAATAAACCTATATCTTTGATATAGAGTAAAATAATGATTATATGTTCTAATATAGTATATACAAATATACCATATAATATAATCAACTTCAATATATACAAATAAAATATATTATGGGAATGAAGAATTAGGAATAAATTTTGGTTGTCGTTCTTTTCTATAGGATCCTTTCAATTGGGGGTGGGGGTGTCATTGATTTTATAAAGATATATGTGTATGCATGCATATGCTACTTTTAGTATGTTGTACGTGAAAAATGAAAAGCATTGCAAGAATAAACGAATTTAATAAATTTGAAAGTATAATTTTTTTGTGAAAATTTTAATTGTGATGCCAACAATTGTGGATGGTATACATATATATGATTCTGATATGGAAGTACCATATTATTATTTAATGCCATAATTGGTATCTAATTAAATTAAATTATGGAAAAAAAGGACGAAATTTAAAATTATTCCTTTTATAGTAGTACTAGATATATAATATGATTATGGCGTGGAGCAATCATACCATTTGTTCTAACTTACCTATTTTATGTAGCATGTACTACATAATAAAAGTGATTCCACAATCAATTACCTTTTATATTACATGTAAAATAGAATTCAAATTCAAGAACTCATCTCCACTCCCACAAGTCCATGCTTTGAGATAAACAGTGATGACTTCAGTTAAGCTTTTGATGGCAGTATATTGTGTTATGTGTTTCATCACCTCAGGTAATTTATTCAGAAATCCAAACATGCATTCATATTCCAGATCAAATCCACTGTTATGATAATAAATGAATAGTGGATCGAACGGTGCAGGATTCGGAAAATGTGGATTGAACGAATTTGTGATCGGAACAGAGCGGAGCGGGAGAGAAATACAAGGAAAGCCAGAGTGGAATGTGCAAGTTGTCAACACATGTAACTGCTCACAGTCAGGTTTAGTATTGGCATGTCAAGGTTTTCAGAGTGTTGAGCCTCTTGATCCATCTATTTTCCAGATAAATGGTGATGTCTGCTTCGTAAATCAAGGCCGCCCTCTTCGACCCCGACTTCCTCTCAGATTCTCTTACGCCTGGGATCCACCCTTCTTGCTCACCCCTGTCTACTCCCGTTCCGCTTGTTGATCAATTATATAAACCAATGTCCTACACAGATTAACATGTGTGGATTATTGCAATTAAATAAAAAAAGGAAACATAAATCCCGAGCCTGTTTAAATTTCAAGGATATCACTTGAGTGTATCGGTATTGCACCAAAACTTATTGCATCCTCAGGGATGAATCACATGATGGCTATTGTATACAATAAAATCAGACAACTGTTTTATGCTCACAATCACTGATGCAACGCTCCTTCAAACATATAATGAAGTTCAGAAAATATGGTTACTGTCTAGATTTTATGGTATGCAATTCAACCAGCAAGACCAAAGTACGGAAACAAAACAAAGTGTATTACTCAGACCATCTAACGGAAGTTTTGACACAAAACATGGTCCAACACTCGCAAAAAACTAGTCAACTCACTACAGAAGAAGATGCCCCAGCACATGAACTGCTATCTTTCCGACCCATTAGAGCAAAAAATTTGTCTCTGAATTCCAGGAGAGGACATTTATCAATTAAGTTTGATCCATCATAAGCCTCCTTCAGAAATACCGTACTCTTTGCACCTTTATTAGTGATATAAAAAACGCCCTGATGCTTAATTAAGCAAAGCAACAGTCTAGCTGGTAAACGGTAGTCTGAATGAAATGCATCCAGCTGAGCTGAAGTCAGTCTCTTTTCAATAGTCAAACTGAGGAGCTCATGAAGCACGGAAACTGCTCTTTTGCGAACTTTTGGATCTGCTGCTTCAAGCCTCCTTGCATTCAAGTATGGCGAAGGGAACTCCAGCTTCTGCCACCTCTCGACTTCCTCTAGATAACTCACGTTCGGCCTAAAACCAGCAGGAAATTTCAGGTGAAATGCAAAGGGGCCCAAAAAGTTACCATCTTTCGATATCTCAACCCTCTTTGCCTGCCCAATCGAACTCACACTCCCTTGTGATGCCAGCCTCTCCTCACGAGCAGTTATTGCTAGTGAAGAATCCCAGTTCTCCAAATTCAGATATTCCCTCCCATTGAACTCATTCAATCTGAAATACTCAGGGTACTTCAGAATTATCGAGTTCTTGAAATCACTTGGCAATCCCAGTTCACTAGCAATCAATTCCACCTTTTCTAGAGACAGTCTACAATCAACTGACAACATCAACAACTTCCTCAAATTCCTAACCAAAATGGATTCCATTTGAACCCTCACATCAGATTCCAGAGCTGCAACCATTTTAGCCTTTTCAGTCAAAGTAACCGCTGGTGGAGATCTGTCACCTTGACCACCAGTAACACGGAAAATGGCAGGGTATTTTTCAATAACAGCCATGTAATTCCATTTCTGCACAAACCCAACTTCCTTCTCAAGATCCCTAAGCAGAAGAGACGCCGTTTTCTGGGACTGTATGACAGATTTCAGCTGTAGGATTAATGAAGGCTTCTTTTGAAGTTCCATCACGCGGTCAAGTTCATGCACCCTGTGGTATATCTTTTTCTTTGGTTTTCTTCCCAAGGTTGATTTGTGCATGATTTGCATCCTCCTATAACCTGATAAAACATCAAATATTCCCATTTCATTCATCCCATAAGATTTATGCAGTCGCGAGAGCGCGAAGTATCTGCTCATTCTGAGATGTCACTGAGAAAATTGGTCGAACACTTTGAGTGCACCTTGCTGCCAAAGATTCCTGCAATCATAAGCGCTCTTCCATGACACCAAAAACTTCCAAATAAAATTCTTGTGTGGATTATAAACGCAAACATGCAGCTAGTAGCAGAAATTGGTCAGAAGCGACGAATTCCAGACATTGCATTAGAATTTGCGGTAGCAGAAGAGAATCGCCAAGAAAAGGGGGGAAAGGTTGGGTACGATTCAATGTACGGATTGGGATTTGAGTTATTGAAGAAATTAAAATTGTTGATTAAGCTTTGTAAGAAGCCAAGAAGTAAATGATTAAAATTGTATGGATGTTGATTTGAGACACGCACGGAGTTTTCTAGTTAATGACACCAAACTCGAGACACATTTCGCATTCTATCAAAATTAAATTGAACTTGTTCGTGTAGATGTTATAGCCACTTATATACTGTTGATCAAATGTGACATCGTTATCAATAAAATCCATATATTCCTGCGAAAGACTACCATCAAATCTCTACATATAGCTGATTTGTTGTGCTCATTTTCTCAGGATTTTTATCAAGTTTAGAATTAGGAAGAGATTACAAATCACCAAAATGTTCCCAGGCCAACACATCCAAAGGAGATGGCACACTACCGCACATGAGATCAAACCTACAAACTTCCAGTGACACATAAGATATCTGAGTTAGGTACAATCACGTATCAAACCAAAAGGTCCAGAAAATCCCAGAAAATCCTAGTACCAAAAGAATCTCAGACGACACACTGTAAGATGTTATATACTTACTGATGGAGTGCAAACTGAAGAAAATAAACTGGAGTCATTAACATCAGCAGAGTTTTCTAGTTATGCGACAAAACTGACAGACTTCCAAAGTCATTATGTTTTCTTCTTTATCAGTGTCACATGATCATATCTTCGTTAAACAAAAATCAAAAGTAGAAAACACACAGACGAGGAGTTGTTGATACACTCATTTTCTCCTTTTAGCTGGTGGTTGGGGAGTCTCCTCATCCTCATCTTCTTCCTCTTCATCCTCATCCTCATCCTCATCCTCATCCTCATCTTCATCTTCATCTTCATCCTCATCCTCATCCTCATCCTCATCCTCTCCTTCCTCATTCTCTTTGTCATCTCCATCCTCTTCTTCTCCACTTCCAGAACCACCATTTGCCTCAGGTTCATCTTCAGGATCTACTTCATCATCATTACCTTCATCTTCCTTATCCTCTCCATCTACTGCATCTTCATCATCCTGCTCATCTTCACCTTCCGCTTCCGCTTCATCCTCATCATCATCATCTTCATCCTCATCCCCACTGGCTTCTTCAATCTCAGGTTCAGACTGCTTCTTTGTGTAGAGTACAGTATAATTTGGAAAAGTTCCTATCTGCAGGACATAATAAAAATCATAGATAACCAAGAATCAGAAATCACAACAAACACAAGAGTTCATCAAAATAACTAACAGTAACAGCAAGAAAGAGAAGCAAAGTGAACATAAAAACAAAGTAAAGGGATATGGAACTACAAAACCTTGAACACTCACAACTATGAAATAAACAAAAAACTTCCCGCCAACAAAGTAAAAAATATTTAACAATACCACAAACAATCAGAAAACTAAACAAATCCAAAGTAAAAGTTAATAAAAATAAGAATAAATATAAACAAATAGCAGCACAAGAGAAAATAAAAGGGACATGGCAGTCTACCACATGAAAGCGAACATAACACAAGTCAAAAGATATGTACAATAATTCGAAAAGGAGCCAAAAACTCCTAAATTGATAACAAAAAACCAACAGACAAAAGTTTAATTACACAACAAAAACAGGAAAAGAATAAACAATTTGCAATATCTACCCAAGATCCAATACCAAAACCTTCATTAACTGAGCTCGAAGCAAGAATTTAGAGGCACTGAAGAGAGTGCACAATAACCAATAAAACAGCCCCACAAATTCTTAAATGCAAAACAAGAAACATCCAGAAAAAAGTAGGAGTATTATACCGTGAAGAGAAAGAAAGCAAGAGACTTCGCAAGAGTGGCGGAGATGTCAACCACAAAAGCCTCAATCGCAAAGCTATAAAGCCTCTCCACCACCGCAATTTCAGTACTCAAAGCCTCCATCTTCAGTTCAAGCAAAACAAAACCCTAACAGAAAATATAGCTGCAGAAAAGCTTTCAGAAACCGAAAAGAGTAACTGTTAGTTGTGTATACCTATATATATATACAGATGGATAATAATCAACAAAGTATAGAATGGAAATTTAGACATATTCCATAAAACCCTAATGGGAGATACTTCTAATTTGGGGATTTTATCTACTCTTCCGTTCCTATCTAGGGTTTTAATTTCTTTAGTTCTTTTTTTAATTTCTCAATTTTCTGATAATGATTTTCTATATTTTCTTTTTATTGTTAATCAATCATTAATACAACTATACAAGTAGTGAGGAATTGGAAAAGCCCAACTCTGCAGCCCACATAAAAATAATGGGGAGGTTTGTTTTAGTCATGTTCATTTTTTATATGAACAATGGAGTAGCATAGAGCCCAATTTTTGATTGTTTTTTTGTTAGAACAATCCAAAATGGGTATACAAGATAGGAACGAACAAGTCCTGCTTACCTGTTTATCATGGATACATTAATATATATTTACGGTTGATGTGTTAAAAATCTAAAATATTTATTAATTTTATTTTTTATATAATAAAAAAATGTGATCATTACACATTATCGGTAGACATATTAAGAGTTACTCACGATGGACAATTGAGCATTTTCCACAGAACAAATTCAAAACTAGCTAATAACAATTGAATTTGGAATGAATCAAGATTAAATTCAAGTTTGAGCAAGAAAGTGAATCCACCATATATAGCTTGACATGTGGCTTTATATAGTGTTTCACATGTTTAAGAGGTCATATTGATTTTTGAATCATATGTGCTCCACAATTTAAATATTTTAAAATACATACTACTTCATTTTATCTCAATTAGGTATAGTTTTATAGAACTAAATTAATTTTCTTTTTCATTTTGAATCTTAAATTCATTGTTTTGATTAAGAATTTATTTGTCCATTTTGTATATTCATTATTCTATAACAATAACTTCAAAAGAACACTTAATTGAGATCAAATTGAGTATTTTATTTGAATAGTTAGTGGATCTCATTGCATAATCTAATTTAAAATTTATTGTATTGTTAGTACAATTTCTATATGACACATGAGATCTATCAAAATAAATAATCATAAAAGATTACTATATACGAGTACAAAGATATAAATTGTAAAATTATTTCAAGTTATATATATAAAGGAATTACCTCTATGTTTATTAAAAATGTTTTTCAGAAAACACCCATATATTTAACATTTAATTACAGATAAAAAATTCTGTCAACGAAGTTTGTAATATATATAATCTTCAACTTATATTACGTATAATATATTAATAATAGGACATAAGGTGCCATATTTTTAACTTCTTTTTATTTTTTATTAAATGTGTATTTTATTAACAACTATAGACAATTAATTAACTCGACTATTAAAAGTTTTAAAATTATCTTAAGATACACAACCATCATAATATCTTTATTATGCGTTTGCACTTTATAATATAAAAATGGTGAATGCATTTAATATTTTATACTTCCTAATTTTATTTGATTTCAATTTTTTGACTTAGCCATTTTTTCATATATAATAAATGCGATTTGAATATGAAATGATTAAGGAATATTATGTCAAATGTGTTTTTATATTTTTCCCTTTGTTACCAATGCAAAACAAGGCAGGCCTTGAATTCAATAAAAATATTCCAATTATTAAATTGTGGTAAATCTCATTGCATGATTTGTTAATATTATAGTAAAAAGGATTTGATGGTGGTGGGACCCATTTTTAAATATTTTGACTGATTTTTTTATATTTTTTTGAAAGAATTTAATGATTGATTTGAAAATAAATTTGAGCGAATGGTTAAGAGACAAATATCAGATAAAATCAAACAATTTTTATTTTAATGCATTAAATTTATATTTATTCTAGTCAGAGTATTTAATTTACTAAAGTGATAAATAAAATGCATTTTTAGTTGAATAAACGAATGTTTATACATTTATCGCATGCATAGCAAATTATAAATTTATCGATTAACTAGTATCTTGTCAAATTAATAGATTTTACTTTGCTTCAAAATTATTAATAAATAACGGTTTTGTTGATTCAATGATGGATATATATCGCATGCAGGATTCAATTATAATTCATTCAAAGCTTATTCTTATAAATTGAATGCCATTTAATTTTGAGAATGTAACATCCCTTTTTTAGGTAGTTATTTTTACTAAATCAGTAAAATTTTCTAAACTTATAAAAATTTTCGTAAGGTTTTTTTTAAGCAATGAAATTAAACTTTATAAGGAACATGCTAAAATTTTAAAATGATTTAAAGCATCTGAAAACAAATCAAATCGTTTGAGAAAAGTTCTTCTCAAGGAAATTAGAAATAAAGTCTTCTTAGACTGACTACTGAAATAACATTCCTGAAACCAATTCCAAGACCGTCACCACCAATCAAGCTTCAACATTGCTACCCCTTACATTACATCTTACCTTTGCATTTATTTGTAGTATGAGGTAAATACTAGCTTAGCAAGTACATCACCTAATCTCACAAAATCTTTTTCTTTGTTACTTTTGAAAAATACAAGTCATCAACTAATAAAACATTATATATACTTATACTGGAAAATAATATACTGTGGGCCCGGACATGATACCAATGCGCGCAACTCCGTAGAACCCGGGGTAGCTAGCCACCGAAATTCAAACGGACCAACTAAATACTGACTGATAGGGCGGTCTAGGAGCCCTTAACTATTTTCTAGTGGGTGGTCTAGGAGCCCTTAACTATTTTTCTAGTAGGCGGTCTGGGAGCCCGGTACCAATCTCTGAAAATATATAAAACTATATATATACTTTCTAAAAAATATATTTTTTTTTTCACTTTACATGGCTTAACAAAACATCATTTTATATCCATATAGAAGTATAAATAAAACTCACAAAACACATAATTTAGCAAATACTATATATATACTTTCTAAAAAATATATATATTTTTCTCACTTTACATCGCTTAACAAAACATCATTTTATATCCATATAGAAGTATAAATAAAACTCACAAAACACATAATTTAGCAAATCACGTATTAAAGCATATTCACAGATAAAATAAAACTCACAAAACACATAATTTAGCAAATCACGTATTAAAGCATATTCACAGATAACAAAATATTCACAGCAAAATGAGCATTCACGTAAATTTTGCATCAACATTAAACAGATAAAACAAAACTATTCATACGGCAGGTGAGAGATGTACTTACCTGAAGCCAAGGACAAAAATATTCGTGTTTGCGGATATATCGGTACCTTGATTTTACCGATATATCGATATCGGTGGAAATATCGATAATTTCGAGGAAAAAATAAAAAAATTGAATTTTTTTTTAAAATTGTATCTAACACTTTACATAATATTATAATGAATATTAATATATATTGAAGTTAAATTTCAAACAAAAAGATATGTTTACAACCAATATTAAGAGATAAACTATTATATAAATGTTGTCTCATATTGGTTTACATGTCAAATTACCATTGACAATTAATACATAACTTAGTAATAACATGAACTCCAGTTTGAACTCCTATGAGGTTCAAATGTATAAGATAATATGTTATTTTGAGTCAATACATGACCTAGTAATAACTTGAACTCCTATGAGGTTCAAATGTATAAGATGATATGTCATTTTGAGTCAATACATGACCTAGTAATAACTTGAACTCCTATGAGGTTCAAAATCTAGTAATAACTTGAACTCCTATGAGATTCAAATGTATAAGATGATATCCTATGAGATTCAAATGTATATTCAAATGTATAAGATGATATCCTATGAGATTCAAATGTATAAGATGATATGCCATTTTGAATCAAACAATATTGATGTCAACTTAAAATACTAGACCAATTTTCAGTAATGTGGATTGACCCAATATGGTTGACTATGTTGATGCATGCTTGAACCTCTATTGGAGATAACTTTCATATATTTCTTTACTTCTTCCAACTTTCATATATTTCTTTACTTCTTCCAACTGTGTTTTAATGAATTTGGTAATGTGGATTGACCCAATATGGTTGACTATGTTGATACATGCTTGAACCTCTATAGAACATTTCAGCTCTATAGAACATTTCAGGTAGTGGGTTATAAAATGAATTTTGACTAGACCAATCAAGCTGTGAAGTTCTGAACATTTCAGGTAGTGGGTTATAAAATGAATTTTTACTAGACCAATCAAGCTGTGAAGTTCTGCCGTGAGAATACGACGAAGATGTGAAGTTCTGCCGTGAGAATACGACGAAGATGTGAAGTTCTGCCGTGAGAATACGACGGTTGATAGGCATCGTAAGGATCATTATTCATATTCATTGAATCAAGACTCATCGTAAGGATCATTATTCATATTCATTGAATCAAGACTCATAGAAAGTGGCTTCCACTAAAATAAATAAAAAAACCAACAAAAACTAGTCCACCGATATATCGGGGATAAATTGGTGATATATCCCGGATATATCCGGATATATAGGAGATATATTGCAGATTATGTGTACTATTTACCGATAAGGATATATCTTCGATATATCGCGGATATATCCGGATATATCGGGGATATTATAACAGATTATTTTGTCACCCCATATTAATATCCATAAGCTGATGTTACGGATATATCGCGGATATATCCGGATATTTTCGTCCTTGCCTGAAACTTCTAAAACTTAAAAATATCTCAAGACTCTTAAACGCGTTCTAAGCCTTCTCAACCAAATCTGGTGGCCGTACAACTCTATTTTTCTAAATCCTTTCGCTAAGAATTCATGTTCTCCTTTCTTTCTTTTCTAAAGTTTATGATTTCTTCTTACTGTCTCTCAACTCTCTATTTCTCGTTTCTTTATTGTTATTTCTATTTTATAGATTTAATCTCAAACTTATCTTCTAGGGTTTGGACTCCCCCCATCATTTAGGAGTTTTAAAACAATTTGGATTCCTAGTATTTCTCAACTACGTACTTAACCTTTTTTTTTTATCTCCATTTAAATCAATTTTAAAAAAATTTAAAGATTTATTCTTATCCCACTAAATATTAGAGTTCTAAACACATAATTAATTTCCCCCTACAATACTATTAAATCCTGATAAGTTAATTAAAGTCTATTATTCATAAAATAGATATAATTAGAAATTTGGGGTATTATAGAGAAATTGGACAGTCTATACGTTGAATAAGTTTTGGATCTACACCATCATTGCCACTTTTTTAGATAAAAGTAATATAAAAGAATTAATCCATTTGAAATGGTATTATTCTATATTCATGATGTATCATGACATTTTAATTTTAGTTTTAGTATCATATAAATACAATGACGTGGTCTTGAGGTAGTAAATAATAATGTTATCTTATTTGTGAGATACATGATTCTCTCTCATTTATGCAGCAATCCACACACTAATATCAATCATTATCAACAAGTCTAATTGAATTCTTGAAGATTTGAAATGATGCAACAGGCTCTACGAGGAATTTAATCGGGATCTTGCAAATCGATGACTAGTCATTGTCTCTATTATGCTATCGAAAATCATCCAAATTTGAACCAAACACATCATTTATGGAGTAAATCACTCAAGCACTTTTCTTTGTGAGCCCACGCTCTTAATAGAAGGCTTGTTGTTCATAAAATTATAGAAAAAAGTCGATTAATGTGTAGGAACGATAAATCTATGTTCGAGAAATAACTCTGTTGTGCATTAATGATGGTTTCCTACAACTTACCAAATGAACACTAAATATATTATATTGTTCGAGAAACCCTAGTTTTTTTAATGCGGAACAACTAATTCAATGTATATTTGAAAGATAACTCTATCTATGCATTAACGAAGGCTCATAAAACATCTACAACTTGCCAAATAAGCACTAAGATATATTATATTTTTTGAAAAATTCTAAATTTTTTAATACCAAACAACTAGTTCAAATATTGTCGCTTTTACACATTAAAATCAACATTTTCTTTTTCAACTTCGGATTTGAATATATTAATCATCATTTTGGACATTTCCTCATTTTCTTGCTAGGATTGGAAATCTCATACTCCCAAAGAAAGGTCAAATCGACTTTCAAATAAACAGATTTGTGTAACCGAAAATGCTATTGACTAATATGTAGATATAGCACCTCCTTTTATTTATTCTTTTTTTTTTTTTTGATGCTTACATCAACTCTTGTTAGAAAAGGTTGATAAGTAGTCCTACTTATTTCTCATCCCGAAAAATTAAAAAAATGGTCGTACTTGATAGGTGCTCCATTCCCACGTGAAAATCCGAAAATGCAATGGATTTATTCTAGCCTCTTCAACTACTTATCTGATAAGTCGGAGTACTTATCTTCTTGGACGCATCGCTGTCTCACTCCTTAAATAGACACCTTCTACCCACCCTGGAGGAGGCATAGAGAGCAAACTGACACTCCTCTTTTAGTGAGAGAAAACCTGTCTAGAGAGAGAGAAAGAAAGAGAGGAAGGCAGCCAGTCTAGACCTTTTGTGTTCACTTCAATTCATCACTTTTTCTTTTTCCAATCAAAAAGTAAGCATCTCAATGCCCTTTTTGCATTTCTTTTTCTTTTGTTACAGCAACCTCTTTTTTTTTATTCTTTTCTTGTCGATTTCTGGACTATGTTTTGAATTAAATCAGATAAAGAGATATGAAAAGGATGATATAAATCATTCGATCTTATGTTCCGTGTGGTTTGTTTTTAACCTTTAGTTCTGATTTCCTGTTTTCAGTTTCTTTTTTTTTTTTTCCGATTTATCAAAGATTTAATCAGAAACTATTTTAAAAAACCGTGTTTTTACTCTGTTGAAAGGCTGTTCAAGTTGGATTTAATTATACTGAATTTCATGATGTAGAGCAATTGAAGTTATGCGAGTTTTATGATTGGTCGTAAATTTTATGATTTGTTTTCAATGTTTCTTACAAGTCTGCATATACATGTGTGTGTGTGTGCGCGCGCCTAAATCTGCAAGTTATTTAGTTGAATGTTTATATTATTATTAACATGTGAAGTTTTGTTGGAAGGAAAAAACTACTGAGAATGTCTCTGAGTAAAGACCTCGTCTTCTTGATGTTGCAATTCTGCGATGAAGAGAATCTGAAAAGAACAGCTCACATGTGAGTTGTGCTTCTACTTTTCTTGCAATTCTTCAGTCTATACCTCGTATCATTAACTTGCATTTTATGCCTTCTTCTATGATAGGCTTGAGCAGGAGACTGGTTATTTCTTTGATCTTAAATATTTTGGAGAGCTGGTGCTCGATGGCAACTGGGACGAGGCAGAGAAATATCTGTCAAGCTTCACTGTAGTTGAAGATAACAAATATTCAACTAAGATATATTTTGAGATTAGGAAGCAAAAGTTTCTTGAGGCCGTAGACAAGTAATATCATGATGGTTTTGTTGAACTTTCCTTTTAATTTCATTGTGTTATTTCTCACCTCGCATATGCTGATTTCTTGGTGATAGGAATGATCGTGGTGGGGCTTTAGACATTCTTCTCAAAGATCTTAAAGTTTTTGCACAATCGAACAAAGATCTGTACAAGGAAATGGCACAGCTCCTGGCACTAGATGACTTCAGGTATGGTGGTGTTGCCCACTAAACAACTATAAATAGCCTTATCTTTTGGATGACCTTTTAAAATGTGTTAGATATGAGTAAAGATAATGGAGGCGAGAAATACACATTTTGACAATGGGCTACATTCACAGATGAAATGTCCTACAGAGCTAATAAATTTTGTCTATTAAATTTCTTGAGTTTAGATTACGGTCATCACCTTTGTATATAGGTGGTCTTATTACAACACGTGTCAAATTTGTTGAGGAAATCTCTCAAATTGAACAAATAAAAAAAATGTCAAATTTTGTAGGTATTTCTTAAAAAGAGCATGCAGTAATGACACTTGGATTCTTAACAAATATATATTGCTAAGTAAATGGTAAACCAACAGGGAGCATAGCTCACTCGCCTCATATGGAGATACATTATCTGCCAGAAAAAAGATTCAAAAGGATCTTAGGACTCTCATTGAGGCGAATCCCCTTCTCCAAGGAAAAACAAGGTTTCCTCAAGTTAACAGGTCAAGGCTAAGGCGTCTGATTAACCAGAGGTAATCTTTTTTCTTTGCCTCGTTTCTATGGTTTTCTATTTTTTAAATTATCTGAGATATTTTCATTTCTTTCTGTTGAAGTATCTGAATCATTTCAATCATAAGTAATTTAAATGTTTTTTGAGGTATACATGTCTTCAATTCTGAGTAAACTAATTATAAAGTTATAATGTGCAGTTTGAACTGGCAGCATATTCACTGCACGCATCCACATCCACAGCCTCATATTGACACTCTCTTCACAGATCATAAGTGTCCTGGACCGGATAATATGCAGGATCAACTGAATGAGGATAGCACTTTGGTAAGATTTGGACAGTTGACTCAATGCATTCCTATATGTTGTCCTAAAAGAGAGGCTCGATAAAGCTTTAGTATTTTTCCTGTGGTAGTATATTATACTGTCTGATTCAATTCTGTATCAGCCCCCTATGGCCATGGCAATGCCTGCATCACCTCTCGTAGGCAACTCAACTTCTGCCGCATCCTCAGCGACCGAGTCTATAGTTAATACCTTACCTGTAAATCTTGGGAACCTCTCCTACCAAGGTGATATCTACTTTTTCTTTACAGTGTTCTAACACTGAATATAGAATTTCTTTTTTCTTTCTTTCTTTCTTTCTTTTGTGTGTGTGTTTGTGTGTTAGACCAAAATTCATATTGCATGTGTGGTAACTGCAGCTTTCGGGATTTCTCTTGATGCCTCTAATCTAAAGGTAGTAAAATCTCTTGAAGAGGTAACTCATCCTTAGGATAACAGTACTCATCACATATTTTTTATTCTGTTTAATAGCTTTCGTGATACATAAGGTCATCAGAATTTGAGAACAATATTATGCAGGTTGCTTCACCCACGATCCGTGATCAAGGTTCTGCGAATGGACCTCCTAGTGAATTTCCCAGGACTGTTGAACGAGTTTTAAATATTGGCTCTACCCTGACTAGCATGGATTTTCATCCTGTTACTGAGACTCTGCTACTAGGTTGACTATGCTGATTGAACCTCACACTTTTCCAAGATATTATGTGCTGAAAAACTCATGTAATGCCGGTTGATTCTTTCAGTTGGGAAAAGTACTGGGGATATAGAGTTGTGGGATGTCACCTCTGCACAGAAGTTTTTCAGGGGACAATATAAAGTTGGGGAAGCAAATCCAGTCTCGGGCGTGTTATTGGTATACCTCTTCTAATCTACTCCTTGATGGCACTTACTCCCCTTTTTTTATTATAGAACATAGATTGTATATTCATTTTTGTGTTATCAGGAGAAAATGGAGAATAACCCTGGCATATCTGTTAACCGTGTGCGATGGAGTCCTGATGGTTCTCTATTTGGTATACCTGAATCCTAAAACTGCTGCTTATCCTAGTCCTTGGCGACTTGAATTGTTTTTATTTAACACAAATTTTGTCAATAACAGGGGTTGCATATTCAGAACACATGGTACATTTGTACAATGGAAATGGCAATTGCTATGAGAAAAAATATCAGGTACTTATATTACTTTCCGTTTTGTTTTATTCCATGTATATATGTATATATATTATATTTTCTGATTGAAAATTTCCATCCAGATTGTCGCACATACTGGCAGTGTAAATGATCTGGCATTTTCCAAACCATACGACAGAATTCTTATGATAAGCTGTGGTGATGACAAGTTGATTCAGGTTAGTTTCATAGTGAGAAAGTTGATTTGTCTTATAAAGATTAACCGTCAATCTTCAATTGTTTTTTTGAAGGTCTGGGAAGCTGCTAGTGGAGCTAAATGCTATACGTTTGAAGGTCATTGGGATGCAGTGTACTCCTTATGCCCTCATACGAAGGAAAATCTTCAAGTGAGTATTACCATATGATGATCTTTTCTTTTTACCCATGCAAATGAGTATGTTGATAATCACTATTTTGTTTCTGTACAGTTCATATTTTCCGTGTCAAGAACTGGGGAGATTAAAGCATGGTTATTCGACAAGTTAGGATCAAGGATCACTTATGATGCCCCTGGCCTCAGTTGTATGAGAATGGCTTATAGTTCTGATGGTAAAAGGTAACTGACGGACCACTCAGCTGTCTAAATTGTTAACTTATACATGCTAAATTGTTCAAACATTCTTAGGCTATTTTCTTGTGGGACAAACAAAAACGGAGAGTCCTATATTGTTGAATGGAACGAGAGTGAGGGTTTTATTCTAAGAAACTACCTTGGACTTGGCAAATGTTCTTCAGCTATTGTTCAGTTTGATACATGTATCAATCGATTTTTGGCGGCTGGTGATGAGCATTTGATTAAAATTTGGGATATGGACAATTCTGAAATGTTAGCAAGCATTGATGCGGATGGAGGTTTGCCTGTAAGTTTCCTGTTGTATTTGCATTTTTCTATTTGCTGTGCCTTATAGATTGTTATTATCTGACTATTATTAGCATTAAATGGGGTCTTATAAGAGTGTTCTCATCTTTTTAATTTTGAAAGGCGAGCCCATATATTTGCTTCAATAATAAAGGCACTCTGTTGGCTGTTTCTACTGAAAACAATCAAATCAAAATCTTGGCAAATGATCATGGCCGTGAGTTGCTGCAAAAGCCTTCCGGATGCCCAAGAGAATCTTTCGCAAAGGTCGGTACATAAATCATTTTATAGTTCCATCTCAGAAAAAATATTATACTTACTGTTTATCCTTTGTAACAGCTATCTGTAGACACAAAACCTTTCACTCATGGAGCTAATGTTGTGGGACAAGATGGCACTACAGTAAGTCTGTCTCTAAATTGTTTGCTTGAGTTTTTCCATCTTTTTTATTTGGAATCACTATGGATCTAACAAGGATGATGGTGGGCATCTATTGCTGATCCAAAACACTTCCATGATCCAAATTAATTTGGTGTTTCTATAGGAAGAAACTCCGAATGTGTTGGTAAAGTTAGAACCTGATGGACATACAGAAATGGAGATTCCTAAAATTGTTGAAATTTCAAGCTGCCAATTCGTGCTGCTCACTTCTGAAGTTCATACTGAGAAGGTATGATCAACAGAGGCCCTTTATTATGGTTCTCATCACTCAATCTTGTTCACCAACTTTTAATGGAAAAAAAGATAATAATAATAATAGTCTAATATTTGATGGTTTCAGATTCGGAGACTGGTGTACACTCATGCAGGTGATGCCATCCTGGCATTAGAAGAAGATGGGGCTCTTCTACACTGGAGATGGAAAAAGAGTGCTGCTAATTTAAGCGGCCAGGTATGCCGTTTATCTGAAAGTCAATCTCTTGGAATTCTTCTTTTAGGAAATTAAAAGTTACTGATTCATGATCTGTGCGTGGTGTGTGCAGGCAACTACAAAATGTGACCCGCGACTATGGCAACCAAAGAGTGGATCGTCAATGCTCAATGGTATTCCTAAAAACAGCATGGAAGTGGTTACACATTGCCTCTCATTGTCGAAGAATGATTCTTATATCATAACTGCATCAGGAAGGTCCATTAATCTGTTCAACGTGATGATGTCCAAGGTAATAAATACTTCCACCAAACATCATGTTACTCTTTCTTTTGGGATTTCTTTATGGTAGTCAATGTGCAAATCTTATCAGTATGTCGTGCAAATACTGTGTAAGTAATTCTGTGGCTCACAAATCACAGAAAATGAAAAGTGCGATGCGACCGCCCCCAGCTGCCACCTGTCTTATGTTCTATCCTCCGGATAATAACATAATTGCTATTGGCATGGATGATGCGACCATCCTCATTTATAACATACGCCTGGATGAGGTAGTAACTAAGCTTAAAGGGCATTCAAGAAGAGTCACTGGACTTGCTTTCTCAGTGAATCTAAACGTACTAGTCTCTTGTGGCGTGGATACTGAGGTTAGTAGTTGTTTTAGTTTGCACACGATATCCATGTGTGCCTTTAATGATGATGACTCCATCCATATATTTTATTTGGGTGAGAACAGATGGTATTGTGGGATAGTGTTAGATGGGAGATAAAGAAAAGGACGGTGCTGCAGATTTCAATGGGTTGGCAAGCCTCGGAATGGTCAGAGACTCATATTGAACTCGACAAAGATGAGAAGCACTTTCTTGCAGTACACGAGACTCAACTTGCAATATATGAAACAGCAACACTGCGACGTGTGAAGCAGTGGACTATTGCCCAGTTTTGCACACGGGTGTCACATGCTACATATTCATGCAATTCCGAGTTGGTGTATGCTGTCATGACAAGTGGAATCCTGTTGATACTACATGCTTCAGATCTCACCCCAAGATTTGAGATTGATCCATTAGTATACTATCCCTCTCATTTCTGGTATGTACTAATTAACACTACCTTTGTTTAGTGCTTAAGTTGAGCAAGAATGAATCTCACGTTTGTTTGAATTGCAGTGCTGACCCTATAGTGGTAGCTGCTCATCCACACAAGCCATACCAGTTTGCCGTTGGCTTATCCGAGGGTGGAATTGTCGTAATCGAGCCCCATGATTCTCAACCCAATTGGACCATCCGCAATGCATGAATCAAATCTCTAAATCGACTCCATCTTTGGTGAATTTACTCAACAATGTGCTGCCTTTTTATTATTGCTATGGATGAATATTTGAAGACTATTCCTGGCATCACTCAATTATAACATAGGTCAGAAGAGGTGTTTTGGTGTTGGAGACTTTTTCGTAAATATTTTCTCTTCTTGTTCCTATAAGCTTGACTTCATTCGTCTTAATTTTTTTTTTTCTATTAACAAGAAATTTATTTTGAAATTCTAAACTGCTCTTATCCTCTAAACTTTGATATATGCACTTGATTTTTCTTCTCTTTCCACCCTCATCGCTGGACAACAGCACCTCTCTTTGGTGTGCTATATTCATGCAATTTTTGTAATTATTTTGTTAATACTTCGTTTCTTGAGCCTTATTTGAGATTATAGTGAAACCTTTATAAATGAATACCCTTAGAACTAGAAAAAAATATTCATTTACCAAGGTTATTCATTTATCGAACATTCATTTACCTCATTAGCCCAAATTTAAACCGAAAAAAATTATTCATTTGTCGAGATTATTCGTTTATCAAATATTTATTTATCGATGTTTCACTGTACTTTTCATCATTTACCAAATATTATTAATATTTATTTGGCTATAGTGTATGTATGTGATGGCTCGAATGCATTTATCCAATATTGAAATATCATATTTGGTGATTATTGTATGTATCAAATATTGGTATTGGTAATATATATAGTTAATGTATACACCAAATATTATATTTTTGCGATAATATAAAATCAATACAAAACATAAGAGGAAGGAAGATCATTTGCAATCAATTTAAAATTTGGGGTTAAAGATTTTAAATTGCATCACATAACTATTTTCGACTCCAGTCATTCTTAATGAAAGTTGAAGAAGTAGGGATAAGGGAGTTTGTATTCAATAAATTTACTAACAATATTCAATTTATATATTAATTTTCAGTTTTAGATCTAAATTTCTTAATAAATGACTCAACATGTGTTTTTTCAATTTGAGACTTCAAATTAAATTGAGTTCTTAATTTAAGATAAATTTTTATTTTCTTAAATATATTATTGATTTATTTGAAATTATATTTCAATATTATGAAATGTGAAGAGTTTTGATTGCTACATATTATGAAATTGATAGTAATTATTGCTGAAACCGCTAGTATATAAAAAAATAAAAGTATAGTATCTGTTTTAAAGCAAATTAAAGTTTGGGTGGGACTAAACACATCCCAAGAATTTCTAAGCACATGGATGGGGTGTGCTTAGAAATTCTTGGGATGTGTTTAGTCTATCCCTTAAAGTTTATTACTCGATTTAATCATAGTTTTCCCAAGAAACAAGTCATATATTCTTTTTTTAATGATAAATTTCATAACATGAACCAATTTATAAATTAGTTCTCAATTTTGGATCTAAATTTTAAAATGTCTTAATAAGGGGATCAATTTAACATTTTTTCTCAATTTAATGCTTGAAATTTTGATTGAGTTCTCAATTTAAGACAAAATTTTATATTATTTTCTATTTATATATTTATAAATTTATTTACATTTCAATATGTATTCATATTTTGGATAAATTAAGACAAGTTGGTGTGCTTTAAGAACAATTTTCACCCGATTTATCTTAATTTATATGATAAATATATATATAATTAATTTAATTGGTAAAATATAATTTATATTAAATTGATTAATATTAAAATCGATTTTCTATACTTTTATTCATATGATTAAGAAAATAAAAGAATCTTAATTTTTTGAATTGCATTTATAAATTAATATAAGTTGGATGAAGATCATTCCTAAATTGCACGATCTTATCTTAATTTATCTAAACTATATATATATATATTAAATTATAAATAATTTATAAATAAAAATAAAATTAAAATGTATCTTTAATTGGGAACTCGATTTAATTTTTAAGCCTTAAATTGAGAAAAAATGAAAAATTGAGTCATTTATTGAAAAACTTTAAAATTTGGATTGAAAATTGAGAATTAATCTATAAATTGGGTATTATTATAAAATTTATCCTTTTTTAATTCTTATAAAAGAGTCTTCTTTAAAAACTATTTTAATTGATATTTTTGTAAAATTATTGTTGTTAGCTTTATAATACTAAATTCGAAGGATAAATTGAAATAAATATTTACACGGGGTATTGATATTTTTATAATGTTTGGCCCAATACGCATTTCAATATATTTGGGCCAACAAAACATATCCCAAAGAAGTAGCCCAAGAAAAATTAATGATTTACCTGAGCAACGGTAACATGCTCAATGCTAAGTTAAAAACGCAAATAAAAAACTAACCACATGGTTAGAAAAACTACGCTCCTACCAGCTAAGCTAAAAGATCCAACGGCAAAAATATAACGCTGAAGTGTTTTAGTGTTATTTCTTGATTCTTTGGTCTTTTGAGTTTGCTATTTTGGATTTATGTCATCTAGTGAATTGGGTTTGAAATCTGGTAGGTTGGTTGGTTCGTTTCAAAGTTGCTCCTAAATGGAAAAAAGTTACTTTTTTTTAGGTGAATTATTATTGTTTTGATGATCACACATTGGAGTTTTTTTTTTTTTTTTTGGGCAAAATCTGTTGTGATGATTAAATGTACTTATTTTCTATCATTTTAAATATAAAATTCACACATATCATAAGGTGTGATGATAATATCATCACATGTAGAATGAAATTTATCGTGAAGAAGAAGCATATTTTGTACCAAAATTCTCATTTATCAAGAATCTAAATTATATACAAATAAGACACATGGCTTATGAAATGAGAGAATGACTTGGGTTGTGGGTGGAGTTGATTGAGCTAACCCACCCATGTATAGGTTGTCTATTTTTTGTAAGTAACTTTCTTTTTCTTTCTTTTTACAATTTTTTGTCTTTTAACTACAACCCTCTACAATCCAAGTAGAGATTGTTGATAAAGATGATTTAATATATCTTATCATAATTTGGAGCATAGCAAGATTAAAATCCAATTGATTTGACTAATAATTAGTAAATATAATTATTGAAATTCATCAACAATTCAAATAAACTTGAGAAATGATGTTAGGCAATGCCCTATATATGATGTTAGGCAATTCAACTTGTAATACAAATAGTCTACCCCATTTTTTAATTACTTTCATTTATTGACCTTAATAAATATTTCTGTAAAAAAAAAAAAAAAAATAGCTTCGGGTCAAATCTCGGCTGCTTCGTTCTGCCCAATTACGCTCTCTCCACCCTTTGTTGGGTCAAAGTTTCATTTTTTATCGATTTTAGGAGGGAGCCCTTTTCATCTCCAGGGTCAGTTCAGTTTCTTTTATGATCTTTTTAATTTAGAGCTGGTATTAATGGTGGATTCTCGTTTCTTTTGGCAGTTGTGTTTGCTCTTTTATCTCATGCTATTGGGTGTTTGAATTATTCGTATTGTTAAAATAACACACAACAATGGCTTGAATTTGTTTATCGGTTTTGTTATGTTGTGTGTTTGGGTTAAATTATGTGAATGCAGTTAAGAGATGTATTCATACTGGTGCATTTTTGTATTTGTTTCAACTGTTCTGACGAAAGATTGTCTTTTGACAGATTGTTGATCAACTAGTGTAGGAATTTATAAAGAGTATCGTCTTAAATCTGATATAATGTTGATACCCAATGTTTTCCATTAGCAGGTATTTGAATGTGGTGTGCGATGCTTGTGATTTCGTTTTAATCTTCTTCATTTTGTTTTAGGTGATAAAATCTGTGCAACTATTTCCAGATCTCATACTTCATTTCACCTGTTTGTTGAAATTAGTTCGGCTTGTGTAAGACTTGAGTTTGTTACTAGTCCATAATGATCAAAGTCAAACTGGTGTGCTGAGGGATTTTATTGTCATCAAATTTGCAGTTTTTTTTATGCTATTCACATACATAGATAGCTACTTCTTTGTCTGCAGTTGTGAAATAGCAGGGGTCTATGTGCCCTCTGGAGGTAGTTCTCTACTTTCTTGGGTACTACTAATTCGTCAAATTGGAGCATTGTGCACTTCCAAACACACATTTGTGTTCCAAATATGTTATATAACCATTTGAAGTGTAATGTTCCGCTTATCGAAAACCAAGTGTGTTTGTTGGTCTATTATTGAACTTCATTTTCAAATTCTTGTAGGAGGGCTTCTTCTATTGTGACTTTTGGTGTCTCAATTAATGAGACCAACTGAGAATGAAGATGGCATATTTACCCAAGCGCTATGTGATTATAATCTTGATGTTTATCTGCACATGCGTTTGCTACATAGAACGAGTGGGGTTCTCCATTGCATATACAGCTGCTGCTGATGCTGCAGGAGTGAATCAGTCGAGCAAGGGCATGATGCTTTCCACATTCTATTATGGGTATGCCTGTTCCCAAGTTCCTGGTGGTTGGGCTTCTCAAAAAATAGGGGGACGCCGTGTCCTCCTGCTTTCATTTCTTTTATGGTCTCTTACTTGCTTTTTTGTACCACTCGATCCAAATCGAACTACAGTCTTGGTCCTAGCTCGCCTGCTTGTCGGGGTGGCCCAAGGCTTCATCTTTCCTTCCATCCATACTGTACTGGCGCAGTGGGTGCCTCCCCATGAAAGGTCCAGATCAGTTTCTCTTACAACTTCGGGCATGTACTTTGGTGCAGCCATAGGTATGCTTGTGCTCCCCAGCCTTGCCAAGCATCGGGGCCCACAATCAGTATTTGTAACTGAAGCCACATTAGGAGGCTTGTGGGCATTACTCTGGTTGAAGTATGCGAGTGACCCTCCTCGTTCCCATCATCCAAAGGCTACAGCTGCTGGTTTTGGCGAATCCTCCTTGCTTCCAACAAAAAGCACTAAAGTAGAGAATCCAAAAATTCCTTGGAAAAGAATTCTTCTGAGCTGGCCGATATGGGCCATAGTGGTGAATAACTTCACATTCCACTATGCTTTGTACGTACTGATGAATTGGCTTCCAACATACTTTGAATTGGGACTGCAGCATAGTCTAGAAGACATGGGTTGGTCAAAGATGATGCCGTACGTGAACATGTTTATATTCTCGAATGTAGGTGGTGTGGTTGCGGATCACTTGATCACCAGGAGAATACTGTCTGTAACTTTAACGAGAAAGCTCCTAAACACAGTGGGTTTTGTGGTGGCTTCATTTGCTCTGATGGCACTTCCCATGTTCAGAACAGCGGATGGAGTAGTGTTGTGTTCATCAGTGACGCTCGGATTCTTGGCGCTGGGAAGAGCAGGATTTGCAGTCAATCACATGGATGTAGCACCAAGATATGCAGGGATAGTGATGGGGATATCTAATACAGCAGGGACCATAGCAGGGATTGTCGGGGTCCATCTTACCGGTCGGCTTCTTGAAGCCGCTAAGGCAGCCAACTTGGATCTCACCACTGCCCAGAGCTGGACCCCCGTTTTTCTTATCCCAGCCTTCCTCTGTCTCTTTAGTTCCTTTCTCTTTCTTCTACTATCCACTGGGGAAAGGATTTTTGACTGACCATTGCTCATACACACTTTAACATTAAATTATACCATTTTTTATCAAATCGCCATATAATTTTCTGTTTCTTATTGACTATTACATTAAAACAATGTTCATGGCATTGAGTTTATGAGAAAGTAATCGTCGGATGTTGGGGATGGTTCATTTTGTTACATCCATTTCAGATTCATGTTTGTTTTGTTGGAGATGGCTCATTTTGTTACATCCGTTTCAGATTCATGTTTGTTTTGAAGGTTCTATTACGTAATGTATATATAATTTTTCATGTTCATTGGTTTTGAGTTGTTACGAGAATGAAGATGGGATGTAATTTATTCTACAGCAGGAGAATCAATATTCCAACCTTCGGAGGAGAATCAATATTACAAAGTTACTCATGTTTGAATGTAAGGAAAGAAAGATGCTAAAAAATTTGACAATAAGTTAGTGCAAGAATTACAAGTGAGAGATGGGAATGTCTTCTTTCAAGCTTCTTCGACTTTGACTCTGGCAGCTGCAGAAGCATAACTTACACTGCTGTCTCTTGTGGACTTGCACTGGCTTGACTGTTCGTATCGAAGGAATCCAATCTTTATCATCGTTGAGCTATTCTTCAACATCTAGTTCACAATACGAAAGAGAAAATGTGGTTACCAACTGGTTCCAAATCTAATGAATATTTTAACATGAAAAGGGTGAAGATTTTTACATGAAGAAAAACACTAATTGGGTGTCGTCCACATATAGTATTCTCTGTTTCCAAGAGGTACTGCTTGAATGCATCTGGGTCTCCTGTTTCTATTATTTCCATTCCCCTTTTGTCTAATGCTTCAATGGACTTGTAGATTGCTCCATGCTTTTTGTCAAAATGCATGTAGTTGAACCTGGTAGACAATGAGAATCATGACTAAAGGCAAACGTGATAATATTTCAGTAAAATATCTTGACATCACAAGTCATACCGAGAACCCCAGTGACAAAAATCTGAGGACACGGAAAAGAAATTTGTGGGGTCATCCACATATTTTGCTAACAATCGGCCATAACTGGCTTCGCTTTCAGCACTTAGGGCACCTACCAAAATCGGCACAATCTTTACTGAATACCTGTATTCACTTCTTCCCAACATATTAGTTCAAAAAAAATATATATATATCAAAAGGACGGGGAGGGATTGTCACCACCAAAAGCATTACCCCTGGAATACTTTTACTAGATAGGGCAGATGCATCTCCATGCTATGTTCAGCTTCATCGACATGAAGATCCATTGATTCAAACTTTCCTGTGGCTTTTAGTTCTTCGTTGACTGGCACAGTGGTAAAGTAGAAACTAATTAAAGGAGGGATACTGGTACATGATATTGACACTACTTAGAAAGATGTCATCGAGCAATCCCTAGGAACATGTAAAACAAATGATTTCATAAGGTTCCTCTGCCAGTCTTATTTATCTATTTTACCAAAAAGTTGTAAACTTAGCAACTTCTTCAAAATTTTATGGTTTTCCTTTCCAATATCTTTGCCCACTATATATAGCTTCTATCCATCCCTGTCTAATACTGCAGACTGTTTTACCATTAACAAACAGGCATTAAATAAAAACCTAAAAATGGCACCATAGTACCTTCCTGATCAATTGGTAGGTCTCCTATGGGTGTCTTGTAGACGGTGGCTTTTGAAAGTGCACATCTTGGAGTGTAATAGTGATGAGATGGGCCAAGAAGAAACACCCTCGTAATGTTAGCAGGGTCTATGTTTCCAAAGGCATAGGCGGCTGCACGACCAGAATATGAATAACCTGCATGACTAAAAGGTACAAAACCAGAACAGAATATGAATACAAAACCAAAAAGCCTGCACGACCAGAATATGAATAACCTGCATGACTAAAAGGTACAAAACCAGAACAGAATATGAATACAAAACCAGAAGCCTGCAGGACTTAAAGGTACAAAACCTAACAACAATAACAACAAAAACAGTGGTAATCTCACTTACGGTGCAATCACACCTCTTACGTCCGAACATTTGGCAAGCCCACTACCTGTAAGCCACCCATCAAGCTCTCCACCTAATATTTTAGCTGAACAACACAGACAACCGTATATCACAAGCACAAATTCAAGTCCTCACATGTGGATAAACAAGCATTCCACATTTAATGAAATTAACTATTCTAGATAAGCAGCAACAACAACATCAAATTGCAACCATTAGAATCAAAAAGGGTAAAAAGAAAAAAAAAAGTTAATCTTGATCATGAATTAACTTAAAGATTATTCTTTTTTTCCTTTTCCTTTTAGCGGAGTTAATTATTAACACAGGTCTTCCAGTTGAATTCAATTAAAAGATAAAAAGACTTGGAGAAGCATAAGAAAAATCAAGTGATGAGAAGTAAAAGTAAGGTACTTACGGTTGTCGGAGTACCATGAACCAGCGTGAGATGGTCTTCTGATCTTCTCCATATATCCGTAAAGTGAAAAAACCCTAATCCGTGAAGAGAAAAAACCCTAATGATATTGAGGATCTTTCAGAGTGAATTGGAATACGAAGAAGGAAGATTAGATTCGGACGCAGAGTGTTAATTGGAATAGGAAGAAGGAATAGGAAGATTAGATTCGTAAGCAGAGGCAAAGGGCAATTCCTCTCTCACATTGTACCTATATTTAAATTAATTCTATCTGAGCTTTTATCTGCTGTACTTCACCCACAATACTTCTCTCTCTCAATTTTTTTATTTTCGTGACCAAAGATCATTTATTTTGTTTTCTATTTTACTAAAACATTTAGAATAGATAAAATTTTGTTTTTAAAATCAACCAAATTCTGGATAACATTCTTTGAAGCATTTTAATATTATTTTTTAAAACTAATAGAACTCTATGTCACGAATTTCATAAAACTTTATATATATATATATATAGTAATGATAAGCAATGTATATCTTTTTATTTTTTTTCCTTTTTTATTTCATTTTTAAATAAAAAAATTTCTTATTAAAATTTCTTTTTTATTGTAACTCATTTTTAAATAATTATTTTTTTATTCATGTCAATTTCTTTCTTATTCTTCTATCTCGTGTCAATTTATTTTTTATTCTTCTATCTCCACTTTTGTAAGTAAATTGTTAATTTCTTTAAATTATCAATTTCTTATCTTCCCTATCTCTCTATTTTTCAGTAAATTGTTAATTTCTTTAAATTGTCGATTTCTTTTACATAAGTTTAGAAATTGTCTAAAATTTTTATATACTTGTACATTTTTATAGAGTAATCTCAACCATCTATTTTTTTTTAAAGTGTAGATAAGTTTAGAACTTGTTTAGAAATTATCATTATGAATCGAAAAATATTAAAACAAATTAGTTTTCTAATAAGAGTGTAGATAAGTTTAGAACTTGTCTAGATACCATCATTGAAAAATATTAAAAATAAATTAATTGGATATTTATTAACATAGAAACAAATTGAATCATCTTATACATTTAATTCAAATTATTTGATCATAAATTTATAAAAAAAAAAAAGATGATAAAAACAAATGAAAAATTAGATGTTTGATAAAAAGAAAAAAAAAAAAGACAGTTCAATTTGTGATAGGTGAAGTAAGAAAGTTTGATAGCTGGCGAAAAGAATGACTGTGAAGAAAAAAAAAAATTTGATACTGGAATAAGAAACCGTGAAGACAAAAAAAAAAATGATACTAGAATAAGAAATTTATGATTATAGTGGTAAGAAAGTTTGATAGGTGTGAAAAGGATGGTTGTGAAGTTGAGTAAGAAAAGGAAAAAAAAAAAAGTTGATATTTGGAATAAGAAGAATATAGTGGTACGTAATAAAAGAAAAAAAAAGTTGAATTTGAAATAAAAAGAATATAGTGGTACGTAAGAAAAGAAAAAATAGTTGATACTTGCAATGAAAAATATATGAATATAGTGGTACGTAATAAAAGAAAAATAAACTTAACAAATATTTTGTTACATAAAACTTATCTATAATTAAAAAAATAGATGGTTGAGATTAACTACTCAATAATTATTGTATGAAACTTGTTTATAATTAAAAAAAAAAAAAGAATATCACAAAACTTATTTATTAAAAAAAAAACTACCTGAAATTTGTCTACAATTAAGAAATGACAACTAGAAGAAAAGAAATTGATAATATAAAGAAATTGTCAATTTATCGAAAATTTGAGATAGAATGAGATTTTGAAAAAAACATAAATAAGAAAAAAAAATTAAAAATGAGATAAAATAAGAAATAAATTGAGATAAATAACAAAAGGATTTATTTATTAAAAAATGATGATAGAGAAGAAAAGGAAAAAAAAATTTAATAAGAAAAGAATAGAACGGTACTTAAAAAGAAAAGATATATGCAGATTTGGCATTGCCAGATCAACAAAGCAGATTTGGCTCCTTGTCATTATATATATATATATATATTTTTTTTTTTTTTTGAATGTTGATATTTTATTCTTATAAACGTTAACGTTTTATAATAGCCATCCACGTCACGTATAAGCGTATCCTTTTTGAAACAGAAGAGATGTCCCAGGGCACACATGTCTGTACTTGCCGCAAGGAAGACAATGTCGGTGTCGGTGTAAATATCGGTACTATCATTTTACGGAAATATCGGGGGAATATCGGAAAAATATCGGTAAATATCGGAAAAATATACAGGCCATTATTATATCGATTACGTGAAAAAATGGAAATATCGGAGATATATCGGAGATATTTCCGGATATTTTCGTCCTTGGTACTTGGTACTCATTTTAAGAAAAAGAAAACATTAATCGATACTCCTTATTTACTGATATTTTTTTTTTCTTAGTAAAAGGGGAATATATTTCCAAAAGTAGGGCAAGAGAATTACCTCAATAGTACATCTTATCAATAACTCAAAAATACCTTGAAATTAATACAACGAATACTCACTTTTCTTGACACTAGACACCCTTATTTACTGATATTGATATGGTATCTACAACCATATCCAAATTGTTTATGCTAACCCAATAATACAAATAAATAAATAAAAACATATTGACTATTGAGAGTGGGTTTAAAAGCAAAGAGAAAGAAGAGATAACTTAGGGAGGAAATATGAAAGTTGAGAAAGAATGTAATGCAACGTACAAACAATGATGAGAAGGACTGCAATTTGCATCCATCCTCAAGGCCCAGGCCCAGGCCCAGGCCCCAAAAAAAAGAAACACTTTACAAATGAAATTCTATATGTTTGTTGTATTGTATGCTCTCAACAATCTGGATCCTTGAGGTAGAGTATTATGCTACTTCCCCAAGAGACCAATCAACTAATCAAACCACAACTTCACTTCACTTAACCCCAAAACAAAACAATACTATGCAATCCTGTCTGTCTAATCCAACAAACTGAAGCGTCGTGTTTATTCCTTCGCTTCAAACCAAACCAAACCAAAACATCAACTATCAACCACCTGCAAATTCATAATATCATCGGTCAATGTGGTTTTGGATCAACTTGAGCATAAAAATGCTATGACCAAGAGTGTGCTTTCAAACATTTCCAAACAGGTTCCACAACACTTATATAATAATAGTCTTTATACCTTCAAAGAAAGAGAACCATAATGAACGGAATAACATTTTATCTTCTCTCACTTACCATGTACCAACATGCATGCATTTCCTGAATGCATAATGTTCAAATATCAATCAGCAGGGATTACAACATGAAACTTCTTTCAAATATTCATCCATACACTGAAACCATTATGCTGGGAACATGCAAAGAGTAATTCCTTTTAATCTGCTCTTTCTATCTAACTGTACAAGTTTGCTAATACACTACACATGGAGAAACAGTTTCTTACATCTAAATCAATTTATACAATTTATCACTAAAGATTCACCATCACATGCACATATAAAACACACATGCACCCACATAGTCAGTTCTAGATAAATGCCTCAACGTGAGAGAATCTACAGTAACTCAGACACTAAAAAGGGGATGTGATAAAGAGTAAGACAAGTTACCTAAATAATCTGAAGGCAAGCAATCACGGGAGCATTTAGAAATAGTTCTGATATTTTGCCTCCTTACTAAATCACCATTATCAACCAAAGATCACTCAAGATGCTCCAAAACTGAATGAAGTTTTGAAGAGCGTCTTCTGAACAAGGGTTCCAGATGGAAAGATGCCACACCAGATCGCCATCTATCTGCATCATACATCTCATTCCACGCCTGCACTACCTCATCAACTTTGAATCCTAGTTCAAACAAGATATAGACAAAGCGTGAGCAAGTGCGAGACCATTCATGAAGTGAGTAGACAAATATAACCTCTAATAGCATAAAGCTTACCTTCTAAAGCAGTTTCATTCGAGCAGTGGTTCTTGATCATAACAGCAATATCTGTTGCTGATGCTCCAGCAAGTTCGAACTTTTCAACTGCAACCTCCAGACATTCTTCCCAAGTTGGCAGACTCAATTTATACTCCACAACAGAACGCTCATACAGCATTGTACCCCACAGGGAATAAATCTGAGACCTCATATTTGCTGCTTGCTCGGAAGCTTCATCTGGAGATACATCTTTAAATAGCCTATCCAACCCAAACTTTTGCAATTGTGCTTTATACTTTTCATATTTTGAGAGTCCATTAAGGCGTTGTTCTTCCATCTCTTCCCACATCTGCATCCCTTTCTCCATGCTGTCCTCAGCCTTGTTGTATAGCTCCATTATCTGTGCAGATGAGCCTATCTCTAAGTCAGATTTGCTCCCAAGTGCATAATACCAAGAAAGTTTTGCTTGTTCAAATTGTTGCAGGCCAAGTGCAAGAAGCCCTTCATAAAAGTCCGGCTTGGCTTTTAGAGCCTCCTCATACCTCGTTCCTGCCTTCGTATATTCCTCATGTGCCCATTGATAAGCAGCTTTAACTTGCACCAATGTGGGTTCCGCAGAACCATCTTCAGTCGCAATTGCCCTCTTCCTGGCCTTAGACAAGTGAACATTTCCCCAGTTAAACAAGGCTAAAGCAGTCATCTCTTGAAACTTGGCTGCAGCAATATCAAACAGCTCTTGTGCATCTTCACTTGTAACAGCATCTTCCATGGCTTCTGAATATAATTTTGTTCCTATTTCATGAAGGTCCAGGTAAGAATCACATTCAAACCCTACATGATCCTTGAACAGCCTTGCAAACTGGACGATCCAATCCTCAACACAAGTTGGACCTTTATCTACATTAACATTCGCTGAAACCACTAACGGTTTCTCATACCTTTTGTGAAGCTCCTCTTCGATGCCTGTTCCCTCATATATTGGTTCTTTGTCAGGAGTAACTTCAGCAATGTACAGTCTCAAAAAGCCTCGACGATCAGCCAGTCCCTCAGCTGTCCTCAGCTCATCAGTCTTAGTGACAGTAACCAAATCACCTTCTTGATCCTTATACTTGATGAGCACACCCTTCAAACTGGGAAATCTCTCCACAACTATGTCCCTTACCAGACGAATATCACAATTTACTGGTAACTCTGCCCATCTTATATCCTCCCCGTGAACCAATTTCACTGATTTCATGACAACCTTTTCTTCCTTAACACTTCTTTTCTCTTCAACAACCACCTTATCCTCGGCCTTCTTTTCCTCAACTTCATTCACATTCTTTTCCTCAGGTTCGTCAACATTCTTCCTGTCAGGCTTGTGGTGCTTTTTTTTTTTGCCCTTCTCTTTGGCAATTTTCACAGAAACAGGTGTATGAGCAGGTTCAACATGATTTGGGGGCGGGACAATTTCCTTGTCTTCAATCTGCACACCAGTTTCTTGAATTGTCTTTTTCAGATTATCCGCAATCTCCAATGCAGTAACATTATTGGATTCCATGCTCAACACAGTAGTGACATCTCTTAAAGCCAGGTCAAGCCTATTCAAGGCCTCATAGCATCTTGCCCTCCTTAACAGAGCCTTGCTGTACTTGGGAGCTACTTCAAGAGCCAGATTGCATTCATTAACTGCTCTGGGGTATTCACCGATGCCCATTTGCATGTAACAAGCAGCCATGTTGGTGCGCAACGATGCAACATCGATATGGTTAGATGGCAGCAATTTGAGGGCCTTCTCATACTTCAACATAGCACCCTCATGATCACGTTTCTTGAACAATCTGTTGCCTTCTTCCTTCAATTCCTGAGACATGGCGATAAACACGGCAGTGTCTTCGTCAATTGCCTTGGAGCTACGTTCCGAAGCTTTGCTCAGCTTTGCGTTTCCGTCATTGGATTTTGATCTTATCTGGCTTTTGTTCTTCGCAGTAGGCTTTCCCATGATTTTGATTTCACTCTTAACAAATGCGCAGAATCAAATGTTCAATATGGCAAAATTCGAATGAAAACTCACCTTAAAATACGATTCGGTCAATAAAAATTGGACTATGAAGGTTACATCAATCAAATGAATCAGTAATTCTCACAAGAGAATTGACTCCGGATGCTTCTGAAAACAATCCTTACGAAATAAAAATGAAATTAAATCCCAAAAATAAAACTTTGATGGCTCAAATCGACCGTGGAGCTAGAGATTAAAACAAATCCTTAAAGTAATTAATAAAGTAAAAATTAAGGCTAATAAATCATACCTTGGAGAGCTAATCCTGATTAATCAGTGATGATTAGGAGCGAGCTGAGGACATCGGAAAATGAAAGAATATAAATATAGAAAAAAAAAAAATAGCAAAAATTATGCCTGTAAATAAGCAGGAGATGTAAAAGCCTGAGAATTAAGGCAGCATAACAGAATTTCTGGGAAAGTCAAGAAAGGGATGTTTGTTTAGGGAAATAATTAAAAATCGTCCCTAGGGTTTCTAATTTCCTGGGCCTTTTCCGGGCCAGCCCATTCTCCAATTTAATGGTTTGATTTGAATTATAATGATGCCGATATGAATTATAAAACTAAAAATGAAAATAAAATTATAATTCAAAGTCTCATATATTTATGTATTTATATTAATATTTATAATATAAGAAATTTAGATTTGGTAGTCTTCAATTGTAACGCTGGTTCAAATCTTTATAATAAGTCATAATATTGGAAATAACAATGCAGGTTGATGATTTGGTGGCTGCGGGAGGGAGAGGCAGAGAGTTCAAAGAGAAGACGCGTCAATAAGAGAGGGTGGGGCCACACTACCGACAACTTGATAGAGCTGGAAAAAGCATATTCCACGTGGATACTGCTTGCCCTGATGTCTTTTTTTTTTTTTTTTGTCAAATCACAAAAAGATAATAGTACAATGGGTGTGTCTCAAATCTCAATTAGCATCTAAAGATATCAAAAGAGACACAACAATGACACATGATGCTATTGCTAATTCAAGGAGAGTGTGGTACACAATTATATTGAATGGTCAACTTTACTTGCGTCCAATCTCACTTCACCATTTCATTTATAATCTATAACTCGTATAATTTCAAAGTTACAACTGGTTCATATCATATCCAATTCAAGAGTATACATCCAATTCCAATATGCTACTAGTTCTCAGCCTGTCAGAGGACAAGAACCATATGTAGAATTGCAATTGCTCTACAAGTTCAAAAAACACTGCGGTCGGATTGTGGTGGGGTCGATCAGGAAAATAACTGAGAAGTAATCGAATTGGCATTTGAACAATGCCAACAGCATGACAGGAAGCTAAAGATACCTGCCTCGCTGGGTTGAGCCATATCTCTTTCTCGTTTGTGCAGAACTCTAACAAACTCATCAGAACTCAAACTTCCATCTTCATTTGTATCGAAAACATAGAAGATAATATCAAGGACATTGTCGCTGAGAGAGATCCCACATACCTGTACACGAGAGAGACACATCAATAAACTGTTTGTTTATAGGGAGGCTTGTTGAAAGATTGATAAATGAAGCTCAAGAATCCTCAATGCAATGAATTGCAAATGCAGGGACTACACAAGCACAGAAGCATCAGCCTTCCAATTTATAAAAGCCACATTACCATAGAATATCTGGGGTCATTGGGTTGTAGTGTCTAGACTAGGCAATCAAAAGTTACTATTGGTCCTAAACAAGATAATTGCAAAAGACAAGAGGTGAACAATTTCCATTGCTATTAAGGTCAACAAATCATTTAAACAACATAAAAGGCTGATCAGCTACATGCTAAAGATTAACTGAAGGGGCAGTAAGCAAGTGCTCAGGATGCAAAAGGCAACACAATTAGGTACACCTGGAGGTCAAAGTAGGTGAAAAGGAAAGATCGGAATTCAAGGTTGAGCATTTAGAAAGGACACAGCAAAGAAATAATCGAAGCAAAAAAGCTGAGTACTTGGGACCTACTTGCCAAGCAGCTCGTTGTAGATCCTTCCTGGTCAACAACCCATTTACTTGTCCAAAACTAAAAAGTGCCAAAGAAAAGGGCTGCAACTTTCTTCGCAGCTCAGAAAAACACTTAAATTCCTCAGGTGTGATGCGAATATTGTGAATACGTGGATGATTGTCTATGTCGTCAACACGACCAAGCAGCTTACTCAGGTGTCTCAAATCTGCTGATGCAACCATCGACAGTGCAAAATCCTTGGCAGATATAGTTCCTCGTAACTTGTAGTCATAATGAGCAAACTCCAACTTCACCATCTGTAAAATACACAAAGAAAAATAATCATAATAATATCATAGTGCATCAAAATAAGGGAATTAATTAATTCTATTCCAAAAGGCAAATATATGATTCACTTTGTAACTAAATCCTAATTACCGGAGTAGCCTTCATCAAGGAATGCCTTGCCTATTTCAATCTCTAAGATACGAGGATCACCCATAAGTCACAGGGATGGGACAAAGTAACTCAATAAGTCAGATTGAACTTTCATTTATATATGTCAAATTGTGCTCTGCATCTCTGATGATTTTAAGTCTACACTAGCACGGAAAATATCAGCAAAGCAGATACAAAAAAACCAAAATGCATAATTGCATGAGATGGTGCCAGAAGACAAATGAATCAGGCAGTGGGTGTGCACAAAGGACTTCAACTATGTAATGATGAAAATAAGATGCAAATTCTTAAGAAGTGAACCGCCCTATGTCAACTCTATATCTGACTTTCTAGATGGAGGATAAGATGTACATACTTCATCATGAAGATCTCTCAAGAATTGGACGAACTTATCATGTTCTAGAAGACTCTTGCCATCTCTTCCAAAGAAGTGCTCCAACAAACCTCCATTTTCTACTGAACCACCCAACTTATGCCCTGCTCGAAGTCCGTCGCAGTGGACAGCCCCTTGCCTATTATGAGCTCGCATCAAAGTCATCACTTTCTTAAATTCCTCTCTGTCTATTTCGCTATTACAGAAAAAATTAAAACATATCAATTAGGAGCCATTTGAGTGTTCCTTCAAGATATAATAACTTTGTTGATAAAAATTACAGAACAAAGGGAATTTATATTAGTTGAAGCAAAATAGGCACCGAGCTGGACAATGATGGCACAAGTTTAAACAGGAAAGAAGAAAAAACCCAATCATGTTTATTTCAATGTTTAAAGTATGTATGAAAGTTCAGTTGAAAGACGGTAGTCCAACAATTTGAATCAGTACCTACCCGTTGCAGTCAAGGTCAAACATCTTGAATGCTACTGAAAAGCTTGATTCAGGAATACTGAGAAGTGTAACAAAGAATAAGTACCTGTTGAAAATTCATCAGAAAACTTTAGTCCTTATGGAGCAATTGTTTCAAGGAAAACTGCACAATGCAGGAATAAAATTGTGCAGAGCAAAAGGCCAAATCAAAACAAAACAAATAGAAGGCGGAGAAATCACAAAGAAAGAAAAGACAAGATACAATACCTAAGCCTCACACCACACTGCTCACTTAACCGATATGATTCATGCATTACATGCTATTTACATACTATTTGTTTTAACTTTAGTGTTGCTTAACTCATTTTATACCATATGTCATACTGAATCATTGAATATAATCCTGAAAACCCATTCATATTGCATGTTGAATCTTAATACAGGTGGTGGACTATAGAGAGAAGAAAATTAGGTATCAAATGCAAATCATGTCATCTATAGGTTTTTAAGAGGTGTGTCATCTTGATCAAGTACATGTCTATATGCGAATCTCATTTTTGAGGATAACTAGACCTAAGATACTATAATTCAAATATGAGATAAGAAGAATCATGGATTCTTAACACTATTTGAGCAGAAACACCAAAATTAGGTACGAAATTGTGGCAATCAGGTTGGCGTGGACACTTGAAAACAGTTAAGAAATTAGCACATAGATTACCCTACTGAGCTGAACAGCGATTGATCTAGGTCAACTCGGTTAAAGTGAATGAAAGTTACAAAGTCATATGTAGTCAAATTAGGAGAGAGAATGTGACATTGACACGTTTATTTTTAGTAAGCTGGCTAGCTCAAATATCTTATGCCAGAAAATCCTATAACCTTTAATACTATAAGATGAATGCAAATAAGAAGGTTCATAGATCTGTACCCTATTGGTTCACAAACTAACCAACCAAGTAAATTTAGTTGTTTACTTGGTGAAAACTGAATGAACTTCAGAAAAATTAGCTCTCAAAACCATGTAAGGATCGATTGGTCATTTAGCTGCTAGGGTGTAACCAAGTGAAGTAGGACAAAAAATATTTGATTATATCTGCAAGATAAGTATCAAAATCGAATTTTATCCTAAGAGAACACCTCGTGCTTACAGCCTGCAAAGCTAGCACCTCAACCTTCTTCATGCTTAAGCACTCTAGCACAAACACATAGGTGAAGCCCATTAAACAGGTCCTAAGAAACTCCAAGTGAAAAGGGAGGCGAAAAAAGCAAAGGAATTGCAAGCTAACAAGAAGAAGCTGAAGACCTGCGTAGGTGAGAGCACTGCCCTGTCTTTTATACCGAAGCTATCATACTATATTTATATTTAGCTAATAATGAGTAGGTATTACACAAGACATCACACCTTTATAACACAAACTACAAATGAGAACATACTCTTTGAACGATATTAGACCATCACTATTCATGTCAAAGAGCATAAAGAACTGTGATGGCTCACAACGCAATGCACCAGGACTCCGTTCCCCTCTAAGATATCCATCTCTAACAAGGTGTGACTCCGATGGAGGGAATACAGGAACAAGTGCTCGCATCAGATCAGCTGGTGTCATAAAAATTTCCCCATCATCAGCACATACAGATGCAAAATACTCAAACACCTGGAAGGAATCTAGTCAGCGTGATATTAAATTACATAATGTGTAAAATCAAGCTAGGTTCCTAAAAAAAAAAAGGGAAAAAATAACAAACAACAACAAGAGTAATCTAACCCCTTGTTTGTTTCAGAACTGGAGAACAAATTTGTTCTCTGAGTCTCAGTTCCCAATTTGTATTTGTTTTACAACCATCAGTTTTGAATTCTCCCACCACTACAATATAAATGCACTCACTTTTTCTGATATAATAATATAACCATACTGACTATTAATGATATACTAATAACTACACCCATTTTTTCAATTCATGATTTGACATCTTTACTGAAGTTTAATTCTCTCAATTCTACAACAAACACAAACTCTTACTATCCAAATTTCCATAAACAATTTTCCCAATTCTCAAATTAATAAAGCTCCCCCATATCTAAAACAAACAGGGACTAAGATTCTGTAAAGGACCACAAGGTCGTCAGAGTTAGATATAAGCAAGAAAGAAAAGTATTATGTTCAGCCACCTTTGGTCTAGCTACTTTCTATGGATTTGAGCAAGATGGTAAGACACACAATCTCCTCTATTTGGGAGTGGACTTGCAGCATAGCAGATTGACATTCTCTGAAAGTTATTCACCTGAACTTGATCAATTGATTCAATTATGTTTAAAACAGAATGTTTAGCTATATCTGTTCAACATCTAAAACGCAAAGGTAACATCAACAATTTATCTGCAGCTCAAACTTTAGTGTTAATATCAAGTAATGCCGGTATCACCTCCAATAATTGAATTCCTGATGATTCAAAATAAGCTGACCCGTATACAATGTGTGGTACAAGGAAAACAATAGCTAGTAATGATCCTCAAACTTAAGGAGAGTTCTCAAATACCAGTTTTTGAAACTAATAGTAAACTTAAAGATATCATTTCTCTCCCCTCCTTTGGCTGACTAGAATACCCCATGCAAAGTTCTAAAAATCAATATGTACTTATTTTCAAAAGAAAACTATTACAGTAAGATTAAAGCTCAGAATTATTCAGCTTCGCTTCTCCCTTTAGTTGATTAAGAAATTAAAGCACTATAACTCACGATGACGCTCCTTCATAACCCAACTATGAATATTCAGTGAATGATGTACAAGTACAACAAACAAATCAAACTCTATAACAGGTCAGTTTCACTCCAATCACTTTAGCCCATATTATCTACAACACTCCAATGATTCTTACAACAGAAAAACTCTTCTATTGAGTGAAATTGAAAGTGAAACAGAGCTCGAACAATTACCTTCTCCGGAGGACTCCGCATCCTGATGCGTTTCTCGTAATTAAAGAAAATTTTCCTTCTATATGCTTCTGTGCATCATAAATCGTCTAAAGTAAATACAAATTCTACAAAAAGCAAATGAACATGCATAATAAATAAATCCTCGTGAGAAATGTCGCCGTCCCCTTACCTCCAAATAAAAACTTAGAATCATAATTTCTATTTTGCAGGGAAGATTCTGAAACACCGGAGACGGCGGTGGCCGGAGCTGGAGGGGGACAATCAGCGAAGGTTACATTAGGAGAGTCGGCAGAAGACGAGGAAAGGGCAAGGGTAGAGCTGGAAATAATTCCGGCCGAAATCCATCCTAGTATATTGGCTCTCCGATTGTCGTGAGAACTGCTCCGGAAGTGTGCAGATTCAGAAGGCGGAGGGGCGGCGGAGAATACGCGTAATTGAAACCTCTGGATGGTGGAAAAGCGGTGGATCGATGGAGAGGATCGCCGGAGAGCAGACCAAGAAGACATGGTTTTACCAAATTTGTTGCATTCAATAAGACTTTGAATTCACGATGACTGAACAAATAATAATATGTTAAAGGATAAGACATGGTCATACAACGTCCATTCATTAAATTATAATGAAACTTTAAATGTAATATATTATCCTAATTAAAAAACAAGCATATAAATAACAAAAAGTTTATTTAGTTACTCCATAAGAAAAAATAAAAATCCAGCAAAATTTGAAAAAATATAATTATTTACATATTTTCAATAATGTTAGTATATCACCGCACAATGAAAAACCCGATTCGTTTGGAATTGGATCCATTTTTTCTGAACCATTGTTTAAGTTGAATATGATTTTATTTGCAGGTAGAGTCAATATGTTACAAAATTTTGCCATGCTTGCTTTTAAAAAACTCTCCATGGTGTCATCGATAATTTTCAATTTTATAAAATTACAAAATGCAGATATATACAATACACAATTTTGTGTGCATTCTTAAAATGCGCTTGTTTGATGAGAAAAATGGAAAATTGATATCTACATAATAGTGAAAAACATTATCATTAAAATAATGTAAAGAAAAAACATTATCATTATTTTAGAATGGATGAAGAATTAGTTTAATATACAAATTAGGAGATGAAAAAGGAAATAGGATAGAATTTTGGGTATTTAAAACTCAAGTGAGAGGAGCAGGAATAGAGTGATAGATAGAGAGGTGGAGCGCTGTATTAATTATTCATGCCTTGGAGTTTTCAACGGCCATTATCCGAAACGCCTTTTTATATATAAAGTCCAACCATTTAATTCGTCTTTTATTGCCTGATATTCAAATTATTTCCTGTCCTTATCTCTAAATTAATTCACTTATTTAAGACATAGTTCCTAACTTCTGTCCTAAATTCCTTCGTTAATTGGAGTAATGGTTAATACTACCCAAAAATTTATAACAAAAAATCAAAATACTCAATACATTATAATAATATTTCAAATTATTCAAAATCAAGTTAACATTCTTAGATCCTACATAAAATGTGCTTTTGTCACTCCAATTTTATTAATGTCAAATCATTTTCATAAAATCGTGTCTTATATCTTTAAGTTTTAGTCCGGATTTAATGGCTAGAAACCTCTCGCGTGTCTCAAAAAATACTCGTATTTATACTTGTGATCTGGTGTGAGAGGTATAACAATTGTCATGTATCTACTAATACTTAAGATATTTAAAGAAAAAACCAATCCATATATCTATATGATTGCGGATCCGGTCCATCGAAAATGGAATTAGAGTTTCAGGATTTATTGAAGAAATAATTAAAAATATTTACAATATTGAATTTTCTATACCTAACGAGAAGAGAAAATCAAGAAAAATGTATTCGAAATTATTTCGAGATAAAACAAGTGCAGGATTTCAATGACATCCCGCAAGGATTGGGACATGATTGTTCCAGACACATCTAAGGTCACACAAGACCTTAGGGAAGTCCAAAAGACCATCATATATTATGGTGGATAGATGGAGAAGATGTGTCGATCTCTAGTTGAAATCAAACAAAAAGTTTCAGATCTAAAGAAAGAAATCACAGATTTGAAATGAAGGTTACCCAGAAGAATAGGTAGATCGTGGAATGAACGTTTCAAAGATGCGTTCAGAGATAAACCAAGCATTCCCAAAGGAAAGACTACGGAAGTCCCAAAGTTCAAAAGCTACGAGGAACTTTTGCTTGACTTCATCAAACAAGTCTAATGGAAGTTTTAAGAGTAGATATCTCGTAATTAATCGAATCACTTTCCAATTTAGGAATAGTGGATCTGGTCAATCTCAAGATGAATGATTTTATCCCTAAACAAGAAGAAGGGAGTACGAGTGCTAAGATACACGTTCCCCAACGACCATGGAAGCAGGATCAAGTCGATCATAATGCATTTGTGGCTCGACGCAGGAGACGACCAGGATGGGATAAGGCAGCATCTAATAGCCCTAGGGAAATAACGATGTTAGAGCCAACACATCCATTCGGGTTAATGCTCACAACTGATATTCTCGATTTTAGGAACATGGAAACCTTGATCGATGAATGGATGGCATCATTAAAAGTTGTCTCGTCGGCGCTGGACATAGATAAGGACCAATTCAGCAAACTTGTTGAAAATAGTCTACAAGGTTCAGCCAAGAAAACATGGGATAGTACGGAGGCTCATATCAAAGAAGAGATCGGATCCGGAGATAATATTTATGAAATTATCAAAAAGATCGGTCACTTGCTCAAATTATTCTTCATCGGAGATGGATACTTTGATGAAAGAAAAGAAGAAAAGAATGGAAAATATACACAAACTTTGTATGCTCTCGAATTGAGAAGTATATGTTATGCGGACGAATACATCTATTGGTTCCGCAAATATTACTTCCAAGCTCAGATACCATTAAATGTTGCAATAGAAATGTTCTTTGCAAAAATATGTAATCCTTGGAGAGAAATGTTTATACAAACCTATAAGATACCTCCATGAAGGATTGATTCATTGGCAAGAATGATGTCTTTCTTAAAGAACAGCATAAGAAAGTGGTGTCATCAGGCGATACTACAAAAAAATAAGAAAACACTAAGAGAATTGGTAAAAAAAACTCCTCTTTGTTGCAACAATAATGATTTTCCAAGCATTATTGGAGAACCAAGTCGCGAAAGATATAGAAAAAGAAAGAAACACTTCAAAAGAGAGTTTCGATCTAAGTTCGGAGGATCATACAGAAGGCATTTCAATCAAGGAAGATCATGGTGGTCCAAATCAAAGGCTAGATCTTACAAATTTGGTCAAAAACCGGGTCCTTTTAGGTTTTCTTCACAAGGATCTAGATCTACAGGGAAGTCAACAGGAGGAACATCAAGAAGGAGAACTTTCAAAGGAGCTCACACTCGAACCAATAAAAGTTTCAAAGATTGCAACAGCTGGACATGCAGAGCGAGAGGTCATATTTCGCCAAACTACCCACAAAAGTAGAGTGAAGTGCGCCAATTCGAGCCTACAACCGACATCCTTGATGCGGTCTACTATGGTGATTTGGTGTCTATTTACTAGTTTGAGGATATTTTTTCAAATGAAAGCATCTATGAAGAAGAATACAAGTCAGATTCAAATGATTTCTATGGATCATCTACAAAATCAAACGAATAGCCACGGCAAATAGGAAGATTGACCCCAAACCTCGAAAAGTGTATCAGGATTCTTTTCGAGAATGACCATCTCAATCAAGATGATGGAAAGAATCATGTGACAGGATTCAACCTTAAGTCCATACGACGGTTTTAAAATTGGAAGTCTAAACCGACTCTGTAACCAGATAGGGCTAAGACAATGCAAGCACCATATTATCTACCGGGTGAACTCAAGTGAGTTTTCGATTCCCATGGAATTAACCGGTAATAGAATTGATATGCAGCTTATTCCAAAAAAATAATTATTGAGGAACTAAGTCGTATCAAAGAAGAAGTAATGGTTACTATGAAATGGATTCATATTGGAGCCATTGAAGTAGTGATTAAGGCTACCTTCAAAAAAGAAATTGATTTTGAATTACATTTATCTGTGATGGATAGAAGAATCAATAACTTGTGAGATAGTTATCTTGGTACAATCGTAGGAAAATTAAATGCGGGCAAACTTATGTTTGACATACATCCTAGAATTGCATATAACCTAGCAGACTAAGATTTCAGTAGAGTCTTAACCCTTCATCAGGACTTTAAAAGAACTGATTTAATAAAAGAATGAAATATACCATATTCTATCACGTATAGAATTGCATATGCGCTTTCCAATACATATCACTCAGATATGTTTTTTAGGAAAGAGTATATAGAAATTCCTAAAATTTTCAAGGAATTTGCTAAAGTAATGACATCAGACCCAATCCAGATACCTAGGATAGGGGTGTTAATTTGCTAATTGAAGATCATCCGATTCTAAATAGATCATTAAGGTATGATTCTGAGATTAGTAATAGAATATCCTTTTCCAAAAATAGGATTCTATACCTAAGAGGGAAAGAAATACATGAGGATTTTAATCCACATAAGATCAGGGTAAGAAATGTAAAAATGAATTGCCCTGAAGAATGGAAAGAAATCTATATTGTTTTTGATATATTTGAAGTGGATAATTTATTTTCTTGTGATGAGATATATCATTTATAACAATCGAGTGTTAATAGATATGAAGACATGTTAGAAATAGCAGGCTATCAAGTATCTGTTACAGGTAGTGCAGGTAGAACTAAAGATTCTATGACCATTGGTCTAAATTTCCTTGAGGAACACAAACTATGGGAAAGAAAGAGAAAATGGATGGAGTTCGATCTTGATGGACACACAATCAGGGTAGAATGAAGAAACCATTTTCTATTTAACATGTTAGGGTTGCGTATAGAGAAAGAGATTGAAGATCTCTTAAAAGAAAGAGATAAGTTGTTAGACATTATGAGAAGTATGCAAAATCAATGTCTAACTCATCATATGCAAGATATGATAAGATTGCAAGAAGTTATGTTTAAGTTTAATCAAACAAACTTAAGGATAATCATGTTAGAATCTTGGAAACATATGAAAAAATATCTAGACGATTCTGAATGACGAGTGTTTTCTTCATATACATATCCATTGGGGTATTATATGATCAATATAAGATAGAGTATTTTGCAGCTTATATTGACTCAGGTTCAGGCATTTGCACAGCAAAATCAGGAGTTTTTCCCAGTGGAACGGTGGAAACTTTACCTCTTATTCCAGGAAGAGATTTCTCCCGAAAAATCCTAATACTCAATAAGGGTATCCGAGAATAAAAAATAATGATCGGAAGAGCTTTTGTTACCCCTTGGTACAAAGTAAGAATGCCACCGATCTATGTTTATGATACAGGCGCTGATATTTTGTTAGGAAATAATTTTATCCAAACATTTGCAAAATATGAGCAGGATAATCACAAGGACCTGTTAACCTTTACTACTAACTGTGGTAGTTTGATACAGGTTTTGCGGCGAGAGAAAGCTTTTAATAGGATTATGCTTATTAATTTTCGCAGGAAACGTGGTGATAATGATTCCAAGTTAACTCATCCTAAAATGCGGGATAAGAGAAAATTTGGATAAGCTCTTTTGTCTTATAGATAAGAGGGGATGGAAAAGGCAAATGAAAAAGTTATTTAGTTTCTGAAAAATGCCCTACGAGAAGGACCACCTCAGAATGACATTGATGAGAAAAGTTTATTTTCCCTCAAAAATGTTAAAAGGCTAATCTAGAGGAATTTCAGTAAGAATCATTTAGCCTGGTGGGACAAAAACCAGATCGAAGCAACCCTAAAGGTAAAAGAACAATACAGATACGAGTTGGTTCAATATAAGCCGATTCAGATGAACATTGAAGATCAAAAGGATATGTAAAAGATTATTAAAGAGCATATCGATCTCAATCTAATCGAAGCAGGTATTTCTCCTTATAGTAGCCCTGAGTTTTTGGTAAGAAACCATGGTGAAATAAAGAGAGGAAAAGTAAGGTTAGTAATTAACTATCAAGATATTAATAAGATTACTGAATTTGATGGTTATTACATTCCAAGTAGAGAACACTTAATCGATTGCATTAAGGGATCAAAAGTGTTTTTGAAATTTTATTGTAAGTCTGGATTTTACCAGATTTAGATAGAAAAAGAGTCGAAAAATTAATTATTTTTTCTACACCTCAAGGTCAGTATATATGGAATGTACTTCCTATGGGACTTGCAAATGCACCCTAGTTATACCAAAGAAAGATGGATAATCTTTTCAAATATTATTTTGAGTTTATGTTTGTTTACATAAACGATATTTTGATTGTCTTTAAAAATATGAAAGATCATTTAAAGCATCTTGAGATATTTTCTAAAGCATGTCATAAAGAAGGATTGGTGTTCTTTGAAAATAAGGTAATAATCGGGGTTAATAGAATCGAGTTTCTCGGTGTTATTATTGACCATGCAGGTATTGAACTTCAGGAACACATTGTGGAGAAAATCTACAATTTTCCAAATGTTCTTAAGGATAAGAAGCACCTTCAAAGCTTCTTAGGCGTGATTAATTTTACAGGTTCATTTATCAAGGATCTAGCAAAATATCACAAGGATTTTCGCCCATTATTACAAAATGATGAAAAGACCAAATGGAAATGGGAAGACATTTATTTCCAACGGGTTTGAGAGTTAAAACAGGTTTGCAGTAACCAACCGAAACTTGCAATTCCTCAAGACGAGGATCAGTTAGTTGTCTATACGGACGCTAACGATTTTCGATGGACAACAGTACTCATGAGGAAAACAGCTATCGGTGAAGAGTCGTGTAGATATACAGGAGGGTTGTTTACAGAACAACAAGCCAGAGTCTGGCATATTAATGAGAAAGAATTATTTGCTGTTTGGAAGGCGTTTAAAAAATTGCCTTTATTCTTATTAGCAAAAGAATTTACTTTAAAAGTTGACAATACAAATGTAAAAGTTTTTTTGAAAAATAAACTTGAATCAAAAATAAAAAAAGCTCGTATTATCAGGTGGCAAGCAGAATGTCAATATTATTTATTTGATATTGTCATTGTGAAATCTAATGAGAATGTTTTTGTAGATTTCTTAATAAGAGATGGACATCCTTGATGCGAATTCCATCACAGTCAAATCAAGACACCTCAGGAAAAACCTTGAGGAACTGAACAAGGCATTTGAGTTGCTTAGGATACGTGCCAAAGCAGCTTCATATGTTCAGAAGGCAGATTTGGACAAAGTCCAAGTAGCTATACAAGCTTCGTGATTGGCCCATCTCAATTTATGGAAAGCATTAGAAGGGTCTTGCACAAAGACGGGTTCATCATCTGTAAACAAATAGGGTGTTTTACACCTGAAACGGGACATCCTGCAAACAAGTGTTTTTCATCGGATACCGGTGAAAAGGTCGATAACGTCAAAACAAGTATTTTATCGGTCTCCGATAAAAATATTAATTCAAAAAGTCAGGAAGAAATTCCAGACAACCTGAGTCAACCCAGCACCTCTGGGGTAAAAGAGGGGGAGGTTAACCTGAGGCCACAGACAGGCCCAAGATAGGTTAACGCTAATCAATCTGTTTCTCCATTTCAGGTTTACTAAAGAATATGGGAGAAATTGGTTACAAGAAATAGATCAATCCAGACAAAATTACTGCCGATTGGTTTGGAAAGTATCCAAGGCTTTGGATGCTTCGGGTGTAAACCCACAAGACGTTAGGGACTTGTTTGACTTCGAAGCAGTTGCTTCAGTATTCATGACCGCAACTAGCTTTTTGAAAATTTCAAAATCATCGGAATGGATATCGACCGCTGTGCACGATTCATGGCATAATAACCCACATCTGGGTAGAGGAGATACATTGGAGCTAAAGATTATATCAGCCGCTCCAAAGATCACAGGCAAATCGTCTCACCCAGTTTTTCAGTTTGTAAGACTATCGAGGCTAGACATGGTGGCGTACAATAGAGCCGAAATACCACCATCAAATAATCATTTAGTAGTCGTTTTTACCGAGAAAGAAATATTTACAAGACGAGCTTGGGGATTATGAGTCTGTCTTACTGAGATGGACAAAGTAAAGTACCCGTTCAAGATTTTCCAAAATTCTGTGAATAGGTCTTTCCTGTTAAATTTAATGACAGGAAATACAATCAGGTTTGCTGAAAGCCTCTTTGAAAATAAGAGGAAATTAATTTGGGAAAATAAGGTTCCGACAACTGAACAAATAAGGAAAAAGATATGTAACATGGTACATATCGGAAGGTGGGAAGAAATAATATGTTCTTACTGCCAAGCATAGGAGAAACCATTGTTCGGATAGAGTTTCAAGGTTAAACAAGATAAACCCGATTTCCTGAAAAAGAAGGGAAAATGAAAGGGTTTTTAGACAATAAAACCCAAAAATGTAATAAGAGAAAACTAGTCTAGACTAAGACTCGATAATTCACAAGTATAAATGTATTCTATAAATGTAATAGTATAGGAATACATTATAATAAGTATCGGATGCTAATTCCAGACAGGAGACAGTGGCCGAACCCGCCACCTTTGAAGAATCAGCATCTCTGGCTAAAAAACAAAAGTGGAGGACCCTTTCACTCAGCAAAAAAATTGTTGCAGACGCAAAAGGACAACGAGGCCACCAAACTCGACAATAAATGGTGGAATGTGCACTTACCTAACGATGGGTGGAAAATTAAAGAAGGTTAGCCCTATACCCACTAACCAAGTGGAGAGCAAGCTGGCAAGGCAATAATGGATCCACACAGGAGTACATTAGCGCCTATAAAATGAGGCATTCGGCCTCAGAGGAGGATGATCAATTTCCCACAACACTTCTCTCTAGAAATCTTCTTTCTAAGTTGTAATAGTTAAACTTTCAAGCTTTCCCGTTCATGGGGGTTTCCCCTTTCGAGTTTAAGCTATGAGTGGCTAAACAGGTTTTCTCCTCCATAGGAAGAGAATAATATATTGTAATATAGTTTTATTTATTTCTTCAATAAGAAAAGAAGTTTTTGCCTTCAAACATGAGTCCAGAAAATTTATGTTACTGAGTAAAGAGTCATTCAATAGTGAGTCTTCCCGTGATCCCTTTAAAGGTAGGTGATCGTTGAGAAGAGTTGCGATCTGGATTCTAAGAAAAGCTCGGTTTAGAACCATAGACTACGGGCGAGTGGTTGGACCTGCGATCCATAAAAATTAAACCGATTAAAAAAGAATACAGAGATAAATACGGGGTATGATTTATAACTCAGTATTATTTTATTTAACGGAAGTATGTTGGCTTGATTATCAAAATCAAAAAAAGATTAATCCGGATTAAATTTATATATGTTGGATTGAAAGTTTTAATTTGCTAATGAAAAGTTTAGTTTTTTAGTAATTAATAAAGGTCAACAAGAATAATGTGATAATATTGCAGAAATTGGATAGAAAATGATATTATAAAAAAGTGGGTATTTTGGTATATATTATAATGATAGTGGGTAAGTTTGGTTGGTGCCCCTCGTTAATTTGTGGGTATTTGTATTAGATGCTCATCTTATCCACCTATGATGGACTCTTGTCACCATTTTTTTCCAATGTATGTATTCTTTGTATTCTACCAACCATTGTAATTGTTGATGTATAGGTGAACTACTAATAATCTTGATCACCTTCCTAGCAAGTGGGTTAGTGCCGTATATCGTATTGAAAATCTCATATCATAGAATGTATCGAAAATTTTAATATGGAATTTGATATATTAAAATTTCATATCATAAATAGTCATATCGTTTGATATCGAAAATATCATTATATTGAAATTAAAAATATGTATCGAAATTTCGTTTTACAGAAAATACCAATATATCAAAATGAAAATATTATATATTTTAATTAATATTAATATTTTTTATATTTTGGTATAGAAAATTTTAAAATACCATATCAATATTGTATTGAAATTTTCAATGTATTCAATATTTTTTTGATACAATAAGTATGGTATTTTGATATTTTTCCGTACCCCTAGACCTTCCTCTCAAAAGATAACTAAACACTAAAAAAAAAAAATCTACCAAAAAAATTAATTTTTCATTTAGTGAAAATTTTGAGAAATATATTACCTGTTGTTTTGATTTACCAATAAATATAATCATTTTATACAAATAATTGTACATATAAAATGATTTCTTCACTGACGATTATTTTTGATGTGGAGGGGTAATGACTTGCCCATTTAAAATTTTAAAAGATTTACCATATCTATTAAAATATAGAAAAATAAGTTATGGATTTTAATTGTCGTGTTGTCCCGATTTTCTTTTAAAAGACATTCAATGTATAAAAATTAGTTGAGGACCTCGAAATATTTCACTGGAAAAAGATGTGCAGAACTATGTAAATTTTTTCTTCCTGAATTTGAAAATTTATATTAAAATTATAATTTTATTAAAGATTGTGATTTTGTTTTTCAATTAAGCCCTCAATTATCTTTAAATATCATTTTCCCCGATAATTGTTACAGAATTAGATTTGGCAAAAAAATAAAAACAAAATTCAAATTGCTTAAAATATGAAAAAGAAAAAGTATAATCTCAGAAAAAGGATGGACAACTAATGTATTAAAAATTGAAAGTGGATGGTAGGCCATAGTGTTTTGGGTCTCATCCTATTGCAGTCTGTAGATCACATCAACCTTATCTCTTGCGGATAACATCTAGTTGTTGGAGCTTTAATTCTCAACTTCCAACTCATTGAATAACCCATTATTTAGCTTTAATTCTAATTTTGTCATTTCAATTTCATTTCTCTATTTAGTTTTAATTATTAGATCGGTCTAACTTAATAAAGTTTAATTGAGTTGAACATTAACCGAGTAGATTGATAGATTTTTGTTACATCTTTGTAAATTTATTCAACTTAATCCTACGTTTTATTATATTTTTTATTATTTTTAATTAATATTATATGTAATATAGAGTTACTATACTTATATTTCATGTGTGATGATAATTTTGGAATAATAGATTAAACATAAATGTGTGATAAAATATATTGCTTGAAATTTACAACTATGATATGCAGCTTTCAAATCTCATAAAAAAAAAAGAACAAAATGCATTGAGTTATATATTATTATATATGTTTGATGAATTTAGTTTAAATGGATTTTTAACCATCGATCTAGAGTTGTACAGTAAACAATTCAGCTAACCTGTTACTAATTAAACTCTGTACAATTATTATTATAATGTACAATCAATTTAAGATAGCTTGCAGATGAAACACACATTGAAGCATAATGTAATCAATCAAGTAATATATCAGATAAATAAAAATGATAAGTAAAATGATAAATTTCATAACAAAACTCAATTTATAAATTAGTTCTCAATTTTAAACTCTGATTTTAAAGCTTTTTAATAAGAGGCTCAATTTAATATTTTTTCTCAATTCAAGGCTTGAAATTTAGATTGAGAATCTTGAAATTTAGATTGAATTCTCAATTCAAGATAAAATTTTATTTTTTTAATTTATATTTATAAATTTATTTATATTTCAATATGTATTCATATTTTGGATAAATTAAGTTAAGTTAGTGCGCTTTAAGAACAATTTTTATCAAACTTATCTTAATTTATACGAAAAAGAAAGAAAAAAATATAATTAATTTAATTCATAAAATATAATTTATATTAAATATTAAAATCGATTTTCTATATTTTTATTCATAAAATTAAGAAAATAAAAGAATCTTTATTTTTTAAATTGCATTTATTATATATATATAAATTAGTATATATATATAAATTAATACAAGTAGGATGAAAATCGTTTCAAAATTGCACGGACGTGTCTTAATTTATCTAAGTTATAAATACATATTAAAATATAATAAAAAAGAAAAAAAAATGAAATTTTGATTTAAATTGAGAACTCAATTTAAATTTCAAGCCTTGAATTGAGAAAAAATGTTAAATTGAGCCTCTTTATTAAGAAACTTTAAAATTCAGGTTCAGAATTGAAAATTAATCTATAAATTGGGTCTTATTATGAAATTTATCGTAAGAAAAAAGTAAGAGTATTATTTTTTAATTTGAGTATGACCTCATATTCAAAATTCCTAAATTATCTCTCCATTATAATCCTGGGTAAAGAAGGAGGATAGGTTAAATTTGTGTGATTAGGTTAATTTTTATGCAGTTTTCATTCCCATATAAGATATTATGATCCGATGCGTATAGTATTTATAAATATCTGAAGATAACTTATTGTATAAGTTAATCATGGAAATGAATTGTACTAAAATAAATTATTCAACCAGCTATAGAGTTGTTGGTTTAGATGACCATTCTACCAGTACATATTTGGCCTTATATTAAATCCAAAGGTTGGAGAAGGTTTTTTTAGTCTCATCCAAAAATTTAAAACTTTTATAACAAACATAATTTAGCAAAAAAGAAAAAAATGAAAAGAAGAAGAATCATCTTGATTTAATAAGTATATGAATTTAGTTTCACATGAAATTGATTAGCCTCGGGTAGGTCAATGGTAGCTGTTATTCTGGAAGTTTAAATGAATAGATAGATAATACATAATGTGTTGCCAAAACGACTCTTTCTGCCCGTTTTATACTCATAATTTTGCGGCCGTTGGATCAGATTAGATTCAAAATAGCGGACCCCGCACCCGCACCGAACTAAACCTCTTTTTTCCACCATTACCCCTAAATACCGCCTTATTTTCGAATTCTGCCATTCCCCTCACCTGCTATAAATCAACCCTTTCACACCAGCTATGTTTGCCCAACTGAAGAGCCTCGGGGCACTTTAGAGAGAATACAATTAAAATCGCCCCTCCCCTCCCCCCCCTCTCGAAATATTTCCCTTTTTCACAGATTTTAAAAGATGGCTGCATCTTCGAGAAAGTCAAGCGGACCGGTTTTACCTGTCACGTCGGCTTTCCAACGGTCCGGTCCATTGCGCAATTCCTCGATTATGACGTCAGATGCGTCGCGTTATACGTCAGGGCCGTCCTCATTTGCTTCTTCCACCAGCTACTACTCTTCGGCTCCCTCTGCTGGTTTCTTTACCCAGCGCCGTTCAGCGTCTCCCACGCGCGTTAACCTCCACGGGTTGTCGCCACCGCCTCCGACGCCGTCCGTTCGTTTCGCCATCGACAGATCGAGATCTCCGCGGCGTTCGATTGCGGCGGCGCCGCGTAACCAGGTCGTTCAGAGGGGAAACGCCAATATTCCGAAAAGGACGTGCTTGTGCTCGCCTACGACGCATCCAGGATCCTTTCGGTGTGCTATGCACAAAAATGGTTTCGGAGGCGGCGGAGGGAATCACTCGTTACCATACTCGCCCAACCGGTTGAACATGAGAAGATCGGCGATGACTAATTCTCTGGTTCGGATCGGCACGGTGGAAGGGGATCTGATGAAGCGCGCTTTAGCGGCTTTGATTCGCCCCTCGTCGCATCAGCAGCGCCGTCGAGCCGACTTTCAGCCGCGATCGAGCCGTCTATCGGTGATGTCCAAAGCTTCGGAGCTCTGATGAAATTCACAGAAATCGCAGGTTTGGTTATTTGATATTGTTAAAGTTGTCTCTCCTGTTCGGATCTGTGAAGATGACGAGGTGGAATGCCGGCGGCTTTTTAACTCCGGCGAGTGGTAACACCTAAGCAAGCAATTTTGGAACAGGGGAAGGCTGAGATTTCTCCCCGTTGTACATAGATTTCAAAATGAAGAACATATTGGACGTTTAAAACAGCATTCATCATCCCAATAAAATGAATTTAACTCATTGAACTCGTCTTTGCAAACGAATGGGTTTTCGGGAACACAATAATTCAATCTATAACTATGAAGGATTAAGTGTTGGGTGTTGTTTCAGTTGGTGTGGTGGTTTGTGACGATTTGTGTGAGATCCATTCAATCTCATCGCTATTCCATTGCATATTTCGTGTGGTTTTCATTCTCTCCGTTCAGTTATACGTTTATTGTCCGTCGACATATCCGTTCGCCGTCCGTTTATGGCATCTTTCGTTGTGAGGTAATTTCCGTTCATTTCATTTTCTTTTTCATAGTTTATTTATTATTATTATTATTATTGTTATTATTTCTATTTGAAAATAACTAATTTATCTCTCTAGTCGACTTTAGACTTGTGCAGCGTGCGTGCAGGGATGGAGTCATTCTCTCCAAATCAGAACTCTGAAGTTTGCAACTATGGACATTGACGAAGGGAAAAACCAAACGTTGTCGTCTTGAAAAAATGAGGCATATTTTTAGCCCACTGTCTCGACATCGACTAAGGATGAAAGGAAAGTTAAAAAAAAAAAAATGGTAAAAACTAAAAAGTAAACTTAATTTGGAATTAAATACATAATGAAGGTGAAGAATCTCGTAGAAGAAAAAAGAAGAGAGCAGTGTGATGGGAAAATGGAAGCCAGACTGGACTTGTGTGGAAGTGGGCCAGGTTTAAGACAGCTGTGTAGTTGTGGGGCCCACTTAATTCTATGGGAGACAAAAAGTTTAACCAGAACATTATGGTATTGACTTTATCTCATAAGAAAATATTGGATGCGGAGTGTTGTGGAGGAGAGCGTTGGGATGGGGTCAAATATATTATATATCTATAGAAAAAAATTATTAAATATGTAAATAACTAATATTAAGAGGGGCCATTTGCAAATTAGATAGATAGCCCTTGATTAGTTAAATTTTAGAACCTCAACCTTTGAAATGGTCCTAGTTTTCGGACTTGTCCCCAGAGCCATGAAAGGGTCGGAATTTAAATTAAAAGACAACTTGGAAGAAAATGAAGAAAAGCAATTTCGAAATTCACTTGGTTTTGTCTTAAAATACATGCTAAAATTTGTGAGGATGAAATGGATGATAATCTTCCAACATAGAGAGATGCATCGATCCAACATGGAAGTGGGATTATGATACCAATAATGAAACAATCCCAACTGCTAACTGAATTCAACCTAATTTTTTTTTTGCTTTTAGTTGAGTTTTTGAACGAGGCTCCTAAATTTATTTTTTAAAGCAATTTGCGAATCCAAAGAAAATAAAAACATCCAAAATATGTATATCATGGTAGAAAAAGAATATATTAAAATTCATACTTGGATGAGTACATGATACTAGAAATAATAAATGAAAGTTAAAAACTTTAAGTAGCAACCCACGATTTATTTTAATAATAAGGATTAAAAAAATAGAAGATACAAATATGGATGAGTATTTCAAGTTGGGTAATCACAACAAAATCACTAGAAAAAAAAAAAAACTAAAATTATGAAATGAAATTTACATGAAAATGGAGCGGTTATATTTAATTGGGGTGGAAAAGATAAATAAGGGAAATGAAAAAGGAATAGGTCCACTTCATCTTCAACACCACGTCTCTTTAATGAAACGTGCCGACCTCCTTACTCAACCATCTATTATTATTATCTATATCCCTTTTCTAATATGATGTTTTCCCAACTTCAATAAACAATCAATATATCCAGCTTAAACCCTATTACAAAACTAGACATCCTCAATTTCAACACACTTGTCTAAAAACGCCATTTATTAATAATATACAAATAATAAAACAAAAAATTCCCAATGTTTTTTTGAAATAGCCCACAAGACGTACGGACATAAAATGGACCCAGCCAAGAAAGAGTTGAATTAAAGCTGTCATAAATTCAAACATGATGCCACAAATATTTACAGCTAAAGTCAAGAAATCAAACACGAGATAACACAAAACCAAAGGGTATAGAGAAGTGAACAAGTAGAATTCTGTGCATGTTGGTGTCGATCTAGACATGCTTATTATCTAATTGGGAAGCTCTGGGAACATGGTCTTTAGTATAGACGCGATGCCGCCTCTCTCTTCCATATATGACCCAAAACACTAGAGACAGCATCACAGCAGTAGCTACCATTACAAGCCCGATATAAATCCACTCACTGTACTTTCGTAGCCCCGGACAATGTGTATCCTCTATCTCCGTGAATGTTTGCCTCACAAAAGTACAATCTTCAAGATTAACCAGAAAGGGACCATATTGATACAAGGCATAGCTCACATTCACACCAGCACCCATCTGGCTATACATACCTGGAGTGAGACGCCCCGTTGTGACACATATGCCATTTCCTGATGCTTGGCACACGTACCCGTTCAAAACCTGTGTTGCATTGTTTAGATTCACTTCACCAGCTGCACATGCTCGCTCACTCAGGTCTGGATTAAATGGATTGCATATTTTTGGCACGAGTGGACCCGATTGGTTGTAGTAGAGTGGCACTAAGCTGGGGGGGAAATTGTTGTTGGAGATATTAGTGATGACTGTATTCATCATAGTGACTAGCTGGGAGGTTACTTCCTTGCTTCTCGTCAAGGTCTCTTGCGCGGTGGCATTGTCCACGCAAGGCAGTATGTCGTCCAGAGCTGTATGAGCAGTGGGATATTGGACCCACTGCTTCATTGCTACGCAAGTATCTCCTGTCACGCTGAAAGGAAAACCATATAGTTAAGTTGGAGGATGAAATTGCAAACGAATTTGACAGATACACATTACATACTTGTGGAGGAGAAGAAAAATGGCACACAGTATGAATGTTCCAGTTACAAGAATCCATCCAGCAATCACCAAGCTGCAATGCAACCACAAATGGAAACATGATCAACCAGGTGGTTACTGGTGCGTGTGTGTGTCACTGTGAAAAAAGAGGTCTACGAAAACTCACAGGTAGACAAGAAACTGCATGCCAAAGATTGAAAACACTGAAAAAATGAAATCCAAAAGTAAGATTGATGAAACAACTCATGTATTAATTTCCTTCAACTTCGGAAATCAGAACAGGCTTTACCAAAGCCAAGAAATGTTAGCAACAGCATAACGGCAGAGAGTATGATAAGAGCCAATCTCCTGCAACAACAAAGCAGCATTCACTTTCTAGAGAATGTGACATGACATCAAATAAAGTAAAAAATATAACAGGCCATCATCACTTACACGGAATCAATTAGATGTTTAATCTTTCTAGAATTATCTAGTGTTTTATTGGAGAGGGTGTCAGCAGAAGAGTTGATCTTTTTTTGGATTCGATCGATGTCCCCTTGGACATTAGGAGGCAGAAACATTTGGTCGACATTAATTTGCTTGGCAGCAGAAAGGTATCCTGATACATTCCTAAGACTCTCGGATGTAGTATCAGCCTGATACACAACATACTCCAAAGTGTTTGTAGTACTGCTATGATACTTCCCCTGCCCAGTGTACAAGACAACACATCCAATACTGCAAAATTCACTACCAATAATTAGTTTTACTTTATGACGACTGAGTAACCACAAATATAAATAACCATGACTACCATTACTACTACTCCATGAGAGATAGAGATAAACATAGAGAGAGAGAGAGATTACATTGCAGCAATAGTGAAGAATGTGAGGAGAATGAGAGAGAGAGCATAGGCAAATCGAGAATAGCCATAAGGCTCCTTTCGACAGCAGCAGTAGCAGAGACATATGAGAGACAAGCAAAGGCCGAAGATCACAAACCAGACTGCCCCAATAACAAATAACGGAGCTGCAGTATACGCCACCGACTGCAATCCAACATCAAACTTATTATATCAATCACACGATTCTTGATCCATACATTACAACCAACAACACAGTTAAAAAAAAAATCGATCTTGATATGAGCATCATATTATTCATCTAACCTCCAAAGAAAAACACTAAACTAAACTAGACTAATTGCAGAAAGTCCTCAATATTTTCAATAATTCACACTCAAAGTTGGCAGCTTTGGAGAAACTTACAGCCCAGTAATGGCGATTGCTTATGTTCCAGCCACCCCTGTACTTTCGAAAATTATCAAGAGGGTCCTTCCTCGATGTCCTCTTTGCAGCCAACACCAGAGTGGAGTTAACTTGTTCAACACTTGAAGAATTATCACCAAGAAATCTTTCAATTCTACCCCAGGGTAACAACACCCCACCATATATCCCTTCATAAAAATCCCATAAATGTTGATAACCAGTAATATAATTGAAGAAAAACCTAGCAAAACAGTAGAAAAATTACCTGAAGTTTGGTAAGTGGGAAAAGGGGTCTCCTCTCGAAACGCGTATGAAAAGGTTATTGAAGAAAGAAGTATCAGAGAAGCTGTTAGAAAGGAGAAATGCAGATACCTGAAGAAGCACTTCATTGTATTTTGCAGAATGGATTATGCTTTCAACTCAAACTAACTGGTATTTGCTGAATCGTGAACGGAGAGTGTGCCGTTTTCAAATCTTTATTTTTTTTCAATTTTTTGTTTTCTTTTAGTAATATAAAGAAACTCGAATTTCAGATCTTTTACAGTCTGTATTGCAAAATGTACCAATAGACAAATTAAATAATAATTATGTAAAATAATTTATGTGTTTTGCTTATATCATACAAGAAGATGTCATCATATTTTGAAAGTAATTCATTCATATGAGATCAATGTTAGTTTAATTATATGTGTCTCTTTGAATCTTTTTATACACGACACGTAGTTTTTATGTATCTATATTTACTTAATTATCCATGTCTCTTTGAATTTTATTAACAAACAATTAAGTATTTATACGTATAAATATTTGATAATTATTATAAAATAGAACATTTACAATTTATTTTCCAAGGGTATTTCGGGTAGTTCCTAAAATGCCCTTGAGAAAATTTCAAGTTCCTCGCTGCATTTATGGGTACACCACCTTTTTTTGCTTTTATTGGTAATAATCAATATACTTTGATGAATTGGTTGAAAATTATGAAATACTAATAATTAAGAGTTTTGACAAAAGCCATTTCTAGATTGGAGGTTTTTTGCCTGATTAAGACCCCATATCACATTTGATGTTGCTCCGATTTACCGTTCGTCTTCTCGGGCTGAAACTCGAAATCTCGAATCCAAAAACCTGCAAAACAGACACCGGGAGGGTTCCCATCGCTCCCGGCGATGGGACTCCGACGCTCAAGTCAGTCAGATTGCTCAAATAGATCTCTCAAATTACACAAGTGTGTGTATAATTAATTATGTATGTATTTTATACATTCTCCCCGTTTAAAAGCAAACATAAAGAGGGTATTTATAGACTCCCTGAGTAATTGTAATAGGAATAGGAGTCTCAGTTGTAGTTTGAAGTAGGAATCTTAGTTGTAGTTGAAGTAGGAGTCCTAATTTCAGTTGAAGTAGGAGTCCATTTATTTTGATCACATCAGTACTCCCCCCTTTTCATAGTGTATGTTGACATACACTAGTGGAGTTTACTAAACTTTGAAAAAAAGATGTGAGTTTCCTCCATTATAAATAGTTAATCACATAAGTATATCTGAAAGAAATAAACAGACGTATTTATTCGAACATTTAAATGAGACATTTCAATTTAATCAAGACATTCTGAGGGAACATATCAGTTCGCTTTATCAGTTCGACATTTCGAGGGAATATATCAATAAGACATTCGCTTTTATAGTTAGTTCGTCAGGACATTCATTCTTTTAGTTCGCCGGGATATTTCGAAGGAATTCATCAATCAGTCTACTCCACAGGCTATTCCCAGGGAACGTGTCAATCAGTTCGTTCGATCAGGACATTCCATGGGGATGTATCAATCAGTTCATTCCAAAGGAGTTCATTAATCAGTTCATTCCTAGGAAGGTTCAATTGATCAGTTCGTTCGATCAACCCCTCCAAGGAGAATTCATTCAGTTCGATCCTAGGAAGGTTCAATTGATCAGTTCGTTCGATCAACCCCTCCAAGGAGAATTCATTCACTTCGATCCTAGGAAGGTTCAATTGATCAGTTCGTTCGATCAACCCCTCCAAGGAGAATTCATTCAGTTCGATCCTAGGAAGGTTCAATTGATCAGTTCGTTCGATCAACTCTTCCAATGAGAAATCATTCAATTCGATCCAAGGAAGGTTCAGTTGATCAGTTCCATCGATCAACCCTTCTAAGGAGAAATCATTCAGTTCGATCCAAGGAAGGTTCAGTTAATCAGTTCAATCGATCAACCCTTCCAAGGAGAAATCATTCAGTTCGATCCAAGAAAAGTTCACTTGATCAGTTCCATCGATCAACCCTTCCAAGGAGAAATCATTCAGTTCGATCCAAGAAAGGTTCAGTTGATCAGTTCAATCGATCAACCCTTCCAAGGAGAAATCATTCAGTTCGATCCAAGGAAGGTTCAGTTGATCAGTTTCATCGATCAACCCTTCCAAGGAGAAATCATTCAGTTCGATCCAAGGAAGGTTCAGTTGATCAGACCCTTCCAAGGAGAAATCATTCAATTCGATCCAAGGAAGGTTCAGTTGATCAGTTCCATCGATCAACCCTTCCAAGGAGAAATCATTCAGTTCGATCCAAGGAAGGTTCAGTTGATCAGTTCCATCGATCAACCCTTCCAAGGAGAAATCATTCAGTTCGATCCAAGGAAGGTTCAGTTGATCAGTTCGTTCGATCAACCCCTCCAAGGAGAATTCATTCAGTTCGATCCTAGGAAGGTTCAATTGATCAGTTCAATCGATCAACCCTTCCAAGGAGAAATCAATCAGTTCGCTTAATCATTAAGTATAACGACAATCATATAAAATCAAATAGAACAAAAAAGACACTGCAATTTAATGTGGTTCGGCTAAATTAGCCTACGTCCACGGAGAGTAGAAATTTCTCACTTTATTAAGGTAAAAGGAAATTTGAGTTTGGTAGTTCTCTGTGATCCTCTGATATTCACCATGTTTGTTATCTCAACGTCTTAACTCAAAATTTCCCACAGACGGCGCCAATTGATGTTGCTCCGATTTACCGTTCGTCTTCTCGGGCTGAAACTCGAAACCTCGAATCCAAAAACCTGCAAAACAGACACCGGGAGGGTTCCCATCGCTCCCGGCGATGGGACTCCGACGCTCAAGTCAGTCAGATTGCTCAAATAGATCTCTCAAATTACACAAGTGTGTGTATAATTAATTATGTATGTATTTTATACATTCTCCCCGTTTAAAAACAAACATAAAGAGGGTATTTATAGACTCCCTGAGTAATTGTAATAGGAATAGGAGTCTCAGTTGTAGTTTGAAGTAGGAATCTTAGTTGTAGTTGAAGTAGGAGTCCTAATTTCAGTTGAAGTAGAAATCCATTTATTTTGATCACATCAACATTAAATCTTTGTGAAAATTATAGGTAATATATTTTATTATTCAATTCAAATAGTGATTTCCAGACAAAATTGGAAGGTGGAGTTACTGGAGTAGTTTTAAAATCCTCACAATTATCTTTCTGTAATTCAATCATATTATTTAGTGGAATCAAATCAATTAAGTCAAAGAAATTTATTTGAAAATTCTTAAAATCTAAACTACCACATAACACGTGGCTGGGTTACCTTGAGTAGTTGTAAAGCCTAGAGGAATGTTTTGCCTCGCAAATATGCATTAATATTATATAGGTTTTTTTGTTTTGTTTTTTATATCAGTTAAAGATTAAACAAATGATTGATTATCAATTTGGAATTAAAAAAAAAAAACTATGAACTTAGAATTTGATTTTCTTATCAACAAAACTCTTTCTATATACAAGGACAGCATATTGTGTCAAAAATTTAATAAATTTATTAATTTTATTTTTTATATAACGAGAGAATTAATTCATCACATATGATCGATGAATGTATTGGGAATTGTCCATAATGAATATTTTAACATTTTCGATAACGTAGAATAATTAAATAAATTTAATGAACTGATCTAAGCATCCATTCATAATTCATATTTTTAAGTGATGGATAGAAGAATTCCAAAATACGATGCTACTCTGTCTCATTTTCTTTTAATTCAGCCAACAAATCTACACCGCAAATGACGAGGATTCCAATTTTACAACTTTAGTATAGTTTATCTACAATTAGTCTTCACAACAATCGCAAATATTAAAATTTCTATGGCCATAGATTCATTCAACTTATTATCAATCAAGTGTTAGGAATTCAACATTTACAAATCAATCTTCTTGATAAAATAAAAACAAATAATTGAAGTAATTTTATGTTATTTGAAAAGGAATTGAATTAACTGAAAAGGAACGTGGAATCTTTAGAAGGCGTGGAATAAATAAGGAAAGAATGCATTGACATGTGGATTCTGGAAAACACTTGTAGGGTTTGGCTAAACTAATACTAATGTAAATAGTTATTATTAATAAAGAAAAAGGAGTCAGATATTTGGTGCTGTCACAAAATAAAAACAAATACTCAAATACATCTGTCTCTCACACTTTTAAACACTTTGCATCGTATCACCTCTGCTGTCACCATCTTTTCTTTATTTAACAAATACCCATTATTGAAGTGATTTCAAATCACTTTTTTTTTTAATGTCAAAATTATGGAAAATCTATTTTCAATCTGTATTAAGTTAAAAATCCAACGTTTTGCTAGCAGATCAAATCGTAGAAAGATGGGCCTACATCTGTGGACTAGCCCACTACTAAGATGGGTTATGAGGGCTTTCTTAATGGACATACCCATCCAAATGTAAATAATTCTATAGCTTAATGGACCTCATCATAATCCATACAACCTCACTTTGATTTTCTACGGGGGTTTCCTATCAATTCAGATCTGTACATATTTTAATTATAAAAAAAAATGAAGAATTTTTTATTACATTTTTTAATATTATTCTTTTATATGTAATATTAATGTCAAAAAAATTATAAATATTATTATTTTATATGTAATATTAGTGTCAAAAAAGTTATAAACATCTTGAAAATTTGAATATAAGAAAAGAAATAAAGTTATTGACAACTCAGAGTTAAAAACTTTGGAACGTTCAGTCCAAAAATATAAAAAAGTTATACAATGAAATATAGTTCTAATAATTAATTGCAGGAATATCAAAGAAAAAAAATCAACAAAATTATAGAAATTGGAAGGGAAGAAAAGGAAACTCACCAACACCCGTTAATATTATAGGATAAATTTTATTGCAAAAATTAGTTTTCTATTCTAAAACCAAATTTAAGAGTTTTTCAATAAGAAACTCAATTTAACATTTTTTCTCAATTTTAGATTTGAAATTTAGATTGAGTTTTCATTTCGAGACAAAATTCCATATTTTTATTTATTTATATATTTACTTATATTTCAATATATATTTATATTTTGGATAAATTAAAATAAGTTCGTACAATTATGGAACAATCTTCATCCAATTTGTATTAATTATATTCAAAAAATTAAGATTCATTTATTCTTAAAAAAAAATTAAAATTCCTATAAATATAAATAAAAAGAAAATTAAATTTTGTCATGAATTGAAAACTCAATCTAATTTTTCAATCTTAAAATGAAAAAAATGTTAAATTGAGTTCTTTATTGCCAAATTTTAAAATTCGAGTTTAAAATTAAAACTAATTTATAAATTGGGTCTTGTTATAAAATTTATTCTTAATTTGTATTTAATCACCGCATAACATCTCCAATCAATTAAGAATATCACCTAACAATTTTTTTTTTACATAATTTTGCATTTCAAATAACGAACACAATCCTTTCATCTGTAAGCTCTCATAAACTTTTTCAATAACGAAAATGTATAAAAACAACTGAGAATAAGTTGGGATATTGTAATCATAATTAATTTGGTTATTTACCATTCTGACCCAAACAATTTTACAAATATAAATATCGTAGACAAGTCAGGCAGGTTGATTTATTTAGTTATTTGTGGTTGACTCGATTTGAATCTCAATTCGATTAAATTTATATGGATTTGAGAAATGAAGTTAAGAGAATTTAAATGGAGCACACAAATCAATACCTTAAGCAACGTAGTTATAGTACGGTTGTGGCAGAGTCTTATTGTTGAGCGTGTTAAAATAACAGAAAATTGGGCTTGACTTAGATTGGGCTTTATTGAAGCCCAATTGGGATATTGAGGCATTATTAAAGTTTTAATATCCAAATATACAGCGTCATTATCGGTTGTTGCGACTAGGGTTTCTGCTGCTGCTCTCTTCACCATTGTCACACTTCATAGCGCGCAGCCATGGCGGAACAGGTAAATCCTTCGCTCGATTGTGCGCCGCCCCGTTTTCTCTTTATCTCTCGTGCTCCAACATGTTTATAGTTACGAAGCGAAATATCTGGTGGATTAAATCCTTTCTAAATTGAATTGATTTGCAGACTGAGAAGGCTTTCTTGAAGCAGCCAAAGGTGTTCCTTTGGTAAGTGATGTTTTTTCGTAATCATAGACCTGTGACTGCAATAATGCTTACAGATAATCGATCTGTTAGCGAACTTGGTGGTTGAGCAGTGTTTTATCGACTGTAGGAGATTTCTTTCATGGTTGTTACAAAAGGGTTTCTGTTGCATCTAATTGTGATCCAAATTACGCTACTTGTTAAGAGATGTAATGCGTTTGGTTTCAATGTTGGGTGATGTTACTCTTGATTGTATATGTAGCTCGAAGAAATCCGGGAAGGGTAAGACGCCTGGAAAGGGAGGGAACCGCTACTTTAAGAGCGTTGGGCTGGGCTTCAAGACACCACGAGAGGCGATTGAAGGTCTAATTTTGTTCATTGTTTGTGCTTTTCATTTTTTATTTTCTGTAATGTCTTCCAGTTCATAGAAATAATGTTACAAAGCTTGAAATATTTATCTTTCATGTGTTTTTTTGTTTGTCATGATTTTTTCTATGTTTGGACGCATGGTAGTTTTTCTTGTTTTGTGTTATTTACCCTCATATTCCTTTTGAACTGATCCTCTTTCAAGTTTATTTGAAATAGATTTCTCCCCATATAATTAAGCAATATTAAGGAATTGAGTTTTACTGAATTTTTTAATTAAGAAGCTATAGTTTTCGATTTTAAATGTTTGAGGAAATGTGGCGCTGATTTATCAATCGGTTAAATGTGTGCTTAACCTCTTGTGGTTTCATGCAATTAAACTGTGTTCATCTCTTGTTAACTTGATCTTATTTGTTATGGCTTTTAGTATTGAGTTTATCATCCTTCAATTTTGAGTATTTTTGACATTAAATCTTTTACAAAAATCTCTCCCCCCTTACACCTTTCATTTATACTTGTGTACATATGTACTTTTGCCTCTTTTGTTACTTCCTATTGAGCATCGAGTCTTCTTTTTCCAGCAACATACATTGACAAAAAGTGCCCCTTCACTGGTGATGTGTCCATCAGAGGTCGCATCCTTGCTGGGACCTGCCATAGTGCAAAGATGATGAGAACCATCATTGTGAGAAGGAATTACCTGCATTGGGTGAAGAAATACCAAAGGCATGATTTTTTTTAATTGGGAGTGTGTGAATTTGGTATTGTGCTTTTGTTTATTTGTCTGATTGTTTAATGTTAATTTATAGATATGAGAAGAGGCATTCAAACATTCCTGCACACTTATCTCCATGCTTCCGTGTGAAGGAGGGTGACCATGTCATAATTGGCCAATGCAGGTTGGTATCTGATCTTCATCATCAATTACTCCAAAAGAACTTCTTATACTCATTTAACATTTATTGCCTTGCAGGCCAAAGAACTTCTTATACTCATTTATAATGAATAACATTTATTGCCTTGCAGGCCCTTGTCTAAGACGGTGAGGTTTAATGTTCTCAAGGTCATTCCAGCTGGTTCTTCTGGTCTTGGGAAGAAAGCTTTTACAGGGATGTGAATTAGGCTAGATCTATTTTTGTTTTTAAACCAGACTTTGGAAGTATGAGTTTTGTACTTGTGTTTTTTTCAGTTGGAACCATTGCCATTGACTTTACTTGGACAACTTAAGTTTTGGTATTTTGATATTTATACGGTTTTAATTATTTGTTTTTCTGATGTTTCTCATGTGTATCCTCTGCTTTAATTTTCAAGAGCTATCATGTTTGAAGTGTAATCTTTCTCAAAGTTTCAAGCTCATGGTTTGTGATATAATGTGTATAGCTATGCTTCATGACATCGATAATAACTATTAGCCTAATAGTCTTCACCTAGTTAGTCAGTGTTTGTAAGCACTGGTTTTTGCTTCTGTGATGTATACTTAAAAGTTAGAATAATCTGCCCTGACCTCCTTTTATAATATAGGAATAAGAGTACAACTTTATACAGTGTGATTATTATATGGCTAGTGTAGTGGTTGTTACCATGACATGACTTGAATGATGAAGTCCTTCGGTGCTAATTGCTTTGCTAGCCGCTTTCCCGATTGTGAGTGCATAATTTCGTTGCTATTTGTATTCTAATGCAAGCAGTTGATGATTGACATTGTGACATGACATATCATTAGTAATCTTGTTGAGAGATGAGGTGTTCATTATTTGAAATTAAAGAATAGGTAAATGCTGTGAATTGCATATCATAGTTAAGCGTAAAAGAGCAATGGATAAAATTCAGAAATACCGGTCAAGTAATAATCTAGGATGGCTATCTTTTTTGAAACCAACTCAAAGTATCATGGCTATTTTGAAATCAACATATCCGGCCCGTTGAAGATTGGGCCTGAGTAAAAGACCAATCTTTTGTGGTTAATGGCAGGGGCAGGGGCCCATGTCCAGTCACTTTCCCGCCATTTGTGACCCCATTTACTCTGACACCTCTCTACGCTTTTTTCCCATAAAAAAACACAAGAAAACTTTCAATACTCGCCGTATGAAATCCTACGCTTCATATCTCACGCGGAAACGATCCGTCGGTGTATATCTCGCCGTGTAAGAACGCGCATCATCGCTCTTGTTTGGTCACCTCTTTCTCGAATACCTGCGTATTTAATATTATTTTCCCACTCTCTATCGGACTATCCCGTCATCATTCTCTCTCTCTCTCTCTCTCTCTCTCACACTGAATACACTGCTCTCTGCATTTCTTTGTATGTATATACATCCGTTTGTATCTATTACCCCTCGTTTTCACTCATTCACGCAGCCTCTCCTCTTTCTCTCCCTTTAGCTGCCTGAGTTTATATATTTAGCTTTTATTTTGTGTTCAATTGATGATTCTACCGTTATAATGGAGGAAGGTTAGGATTTTCTGCATATATGAGATGGAGAATTCGTGGCAGAGCAAATGTGGATCATTCTGGCAACAGTCGCAGCCGCCTTCGTCGCTTGTGGCTTCGTCATTGCTTGATTCTCACACTCAGGTTTCTTGCTTTCACATGCGCGCAGCATTCACTTCTATTTCATGTTTCCACACTTGGATTTTTCTTGCATGTTCCGTGTCTTTGATGAACTTTGCGAATGAATTTTGTTAGCTTTTGAAATGTTCCAAATGTTGTAGCATGAGAATGTTGGTAATTTGCATGAAATGAAAAATTTACTTCGGTTCTTGCACAATTTATAGCATACGGTGTTACTTTGCTTGGGGTAGAAATGTAGGATGATAGATGCTATAGCATGTAAATTGAGCTGGTTTTGTTGTTGGTGGATTCTGAAAATGCTGCACTGCTGTTGGTCACAAGTGGTATGCAGGTTTGACTTCAACTTTTAGGAGCCCATACAATATTTTTCAAGGTATACCCAATTTTTCTTATTCTGTGTGAGTTTCAGTCAGCGGGGTAGGTTTTAGGAGGATCAATGGGAAGGGAGATACTCCGTTTGTTATCACTTGGTTGTATCAAATCTCTTTACTTCACAATCAACCCACCACTTCGTTTCAAATGTAATCCCTTCTTTAATATATAATTATCATTTCCTTTGTAGTTTGAGAGACTCAGAAATGACTGATTTGTGTTCCTTTATAAATGAAAAAAGATATTCTGTAACTCCTTTTTGGATTCAGAGGATATATCTGATATATCTCATTAACATGAGACATTTTTTTGTGGCCAACTAATTGAAGAGACAATGATCAAAGCTTAACGAAAGGGAGTCACTGACTTTTTGGTATGTTGACAACCTCGTGGATATCAAAAAGTGCATAAACTTTGGTAGTTTGATGAACTTTCTAAATGCACCCTGTAACGCGAGGCTAATTTTTTGTGATTTTCCCTCTCCGAATTTGACTTATGGATTCTGAACTTTTTGAAATTAAAATAATTATCTCCTCTAACTTTACCCCTCCATAGTTTTCTAGTGCACATTGTCATCTATATTTGCAACTTCTGCAGGAGTCAATGTTGTTAACCAGTGGAATGATTCATGAGCACATGTTGTCCAACATGCATGGTCTTGACAACTTGGGCCATGCTGGTCTTGGTGCTTCATTTTTATCTCTTGTATCAGGGCCATCTTCACATGTGCCCTGTGATGAGCAGCATCAATTGGATCCGAAGCCCGTCTCTGGCCCCAATCTAGTTTCATCAAATTGTAGGACTGCTGATGGCTTTTGTGGAGGAAGTAAAGTTTCGGTCATTCCTGGTGCTTTCCTACCAAATTTGACTGCTAGAGATGCCTTCTATCCTCTTACTTCGTCTAATTCCAATGTGTATTGTAGCAACAGTTCAGCGGTACTTCAGGCTACGAACTTAAATTTTCAGAAATCACCGGCTGTAGCATGTCATAACATTCATGAGAAAGACAAAGCAAAGAGTTCTTCTCAGGTTGGAAACAACAACACCAATTCAGTCTCTGCTAACAGCTGGAAGCTCCTAAAGTATGCTCATACAACATCTTTGCATGTAGAAAACAATATTTCTGCTTACCATCATGATTTTAATCCTTCCAGCAGTTCCCTCCGAGTCTTTTGTTCAGGCACAAGTAAGTTTTTTATTCTTTTTTGGCTAAAAATGTTTTTTTGCAAGACATTTCATCTACACTAACTGGATTAATGATTTCAATAGGCGGAAATTTGCTTCTCAGTGATGCTGGACTGCTTGGAGTTGTTTGCACATGCCATGGTTTGTATATGTCAATTTCTAAATTCTCAGAGGTAATAATCCATCATGTTTTGCTGTTTGTGCTAATTGTTGATTCTGTGCATCAGTGAATATCCAAATTCTTGCTCCTGTAAAAAGGTATTTAAACTGAAATTGTTTAGCAGCATTCAGGTTGCTGTGATGTCAATCCTGGTTATGCAGTTCGTATGGACAATGGACAGACTTTAGCTCACTGGTGGAAGACCTTCTTTTCCAAAACTGGGGTAGGTAGTTGACTTCTGTGTTTTCTTAGAGCATTAACCTGTGTCAAAAGATGCCCTCTTGTAAAATATAGCATAAATTAAAGGAAGACTATATGATTTAATTAGTGCCCTGGCTTTGGAGTTCTGAAGGCATATATAATATTCATACTTGCCCCTCCTGCTAACTTCCTACAACAGGTTTCACCGAATGTTTGCATCTCAATATATTTTAGAGCAATATTCCAATTACTGGCATCCTGTTCTGAACTGAATGTTTTAAAAATCTTTAGCTCCAATATATATTTAGAATTGGAACTGCAACGATACAGATATTGCGAGCATTTGAAACCATAATGAAACCAATTTCATCATTTATTGTTCATCAGATTAGGGTATTGGAAGGTCAGAGTGGATGGGATTGGCCTGAAGGCATTTCATTTGCCTCTGGTTTGACTAATCATCCTATCGCTAGTACGTCAAACAGTCCTGCGCTGTTGAATCAAGTTAGCCCTTTGAAGGCTTCAGTAAGCTGCGGGCAGAAAATGTTCAGTATGCTAAATTCAAAGGACAATCAGAGTTGCAGGAACATTGTTGATAAAAACACAATCTTTGAACGAGACAGAACTTCACAGGAATGCAGCAATTCGATTTTCAAATACTTCATGAACAGTTGTCATGGAAACCTGCAGCAGCATGCAGCTGGTCAACCTCAATGCGGACTGCCAAACTTATTTACTGCACATACTGAGAGAGCTTCTCAGTCCTCCAAACTTGATTTCATTTGTGGAGGAAGTGCAAATTCTTTCCCTGCCCTGCCTAATACACAAAACTTGAACACGCCGTGTAATGGCCGCAGTGTTGGTACTGAAACTAGTTTTATTGTCAATAGGCCAGGAGTTTCTTCCAATATTGAATTGAGACTTGGGCAGCCACGAGGACAAATTCAGACATTGGATACCAAATTTCAACCTGCCTTTGGATCTGATCTGAATGGCATGCATGCAAAGAGCTCAAAAGTGTTTTTTCCAGACAAGCTTCTTCAGAAAAGTACGTCATCTTTATTTTTGGTTTTGCATTATCTAATTAATCTTCTTGAGCCCTCAAATGTATTGTATTGACTAACCCGCTTAACCTCTTTGTGATGCAGCAGGTAATGAATTGCAAGGAGGTGGGTGGACTCTACAGTATGCTGATATTGCTTCATGTACACCTGAAAGAAGAGGATCTATTCAATTGGGGCATTCATGCAATGTAGGTGGAGCCTATGGTGCAAAAACAGATTGCCAGAAAGATCCATTGAGTGTTAGCTTGGAAATGACCAATGCAAACTCTCTGTTGCTTTCATGTTTCAAAAACCCTGGGACAAAGGAGCAAAGTGTCACTGCTATTAACAGTAATGTCAATGAGAAACAGCATTGCAATGCTTATGCTTCCGGAAGTGAGAAAATTTGCCACCCTTGGAGTTCAGTAGCTGCCACTTTTAATGGATTCAGTATGAATGTGACAAATGCTCAGGTTAATGTGAACAAGGGCAAAAAAGTGGAATGTTCTCTGAATGGCTTGCTTGGTGCAGCTAAATCCAATACCGAATTCTCCAAGGCATTTAAGGAAGATAAGAGAAATTTTAACTCAGTTTTGGGTGAGACTTCATCCAATTATTCATCTGCTTTTCATGAAAAACGCCTCAAGCCAGAGCTGATGCCTGCTATGGTAGTGGATGAATCATACAGTAGACACATCTTAAACAGTTGCTCAAAGATCTCCTCTCTCTCAAATATTATGCATTTCAATCATGATCGTGTTAAACCTATCCAAAATTCCACACCTTCCAAGGAAACGCCTTTGGGTTTCAGCTCCAAAAATTCAGTTTTTGTTCGTAATGCAACTCCAACATTGTTAAAGGAAAAACCTTGTGGAATAAAAAAAGGTTTGCATTACGAGAGTGTGGAAGTGCCTTCTGTGTGGAACATGTTGGAAAGATCTAATGGAGAAAATTGCCCTGCATCTCTTAGAAGTCTCCAAGAGTGTGAGACAATAAAGAACCCTTATGTACAATCTCCGTTGACTATTGTGCCATCAATATCAAAAGACCACTCAAATTTACTTGATTCCTCAAGGATGCCAAAGATTCCAGAATTTGGGCCAACTTTGTCTGGTACTATTTGTTGGATGGACCATAATAGTGAAGGATTTGGCACTGTAACAGGTAATTCTTGTTCCATCACATGCAATATTTCAGCCTTTTTATATCCTTGTGTGATAATTTTTTCTCACAGACTGCTCTGGTGAAGCACCAATAGCATGTAAATATTCTGAGCAATTTAGATTTATATAATCTCTCCAATTTCTCATGATGACCAGGAGGATCTTTGCATGCTGAAGATCCGAATCTTCCTCCTGTGGAGCAGCTTTTTGTGAGGTAAATGTTATTAACTAATCTTTCCTTTTTCTGGGTTAATCAGCGTCAGGTGGAACTGCTATGGTAGTTTAGCTCCACATCTTTATGCATATGAGTAACTTAGCCTAAAATTTACTAGAGGTGCCCTCATCAAAGAAACCACATGCCTCAAGATTTATGATGAGAATGAAGTCATTTTTTATAAGAATTCTTTTTCTTCTGGAATGCAATTGGCATGTTCAATAAATCAGATTGTTGTTCATTCTAGTGATATACACTAGAAGTATTCTCAGATTGGTTCCGGAAAATGGTAAAACCAATTGGGGGGGGGGGGGGGGTGGAAGCTGGCCCAATAACAATTGACTCAAAGAGTTATATCTGGTAAAATATTTTCCTAGAGTTGCAACTATTTTCAAGCACCATGTTACTAATAAATGACTATGTTCCTAACTGTTGTCCCCCCCCCCCCCCCTCTCTCCAAATTTGCTTTACTTTCTTGTAATAATAAACTGCAGACCCAGGGGACCTGAATGCGATTTTAATCGTAGCAAGAAAGAGCATGGCTCCCAAGATTTACCATATGCATTTGTACCTGAAAAGTGCAGCTCTGCTGCCCAGGAAAATTGTTTGGAGGGAAAGCAAGTCTTGATTGGTGAAAATTGTTGTAATTTGGTAAAACAAGGAGGTAGAAATGGAGCAGACACAAATTTACTTCACTCGAAGTTGAAGGAAAATTGGAAGGATATTGCTAAATCTTTTGAAAAAACTGAAAGTTCCGTGACCACAGATGTTAAGAATGCTGAATTCCGTTCTTTTGAGTGGAGAGATGTGCCAAAGAAAATAATGGGTAGTTGTGGTTCGACTAGGAAAGATCAACAAGTTGGTTCATATAATCAACTTGTCCCTGCTGCTGATGTTCTTGCTGGATTTGCTCTAAATATTGTCCCCTTGAAGGAGCAAGAAATATCTAATATCTCTTCTGGATGTTCTGCTCCTGATGTGACTCAATCATCCATTGAGGTTAGTAAGAATGATTCTTCTACTGTTGAAGGTGGGAACATCAAAGCCACAAATAAGCTTGTTCTGGATGAAGGATCAGGAAATGACAGAAGCTGGCCAGCTGATGGTGCACTTGATAATGAATGTACTGATTTCTTTGGATCTGCTTCATTTATCAACTTGACCAAGAGAGAACCATCCAAGGTATTTCCTAGAAAGCGATCTCTTAGTCTCATTGAAGAGATTAGACTCCAAAACTCATTACGATCTAAAAGCTCACCATACAAGATGAAGAGAAGCTCCGCCGTTCAGGAAGAGAGTGATCGCTTACCAAAGTTTGAGCTAGGTCCTACAAAGAGGAGGAAAACAGTTAAATGGATGAAGTTGGACAAACCAGTTCTTGTCTCTGGCCAGTCTTCCATTAATAACAGATCCCCTAAATGCACTGAGGAAGTTGAGCAGAGCTCCCATTCATTCTGGGAGATGCAGATGCCAGATGGAAATGATCGAAGAAGTCTCAGCATTTGTGCAGATGCCATTGTGCAAAGTTCGAAGCAGAGGAAATCTGCATCTTCTGCTGCCAAAGGGATCTCCCAAAGAAAAAATTTACATAAAGTTTATTATCAACTAGAGCAGCAGACAACTGAGGCAATTAAAAGCTCAGTGGTGAATGATACTTTAAATGGTTCTGTAATATTAAGTAAGAAAAGGTTAAGATTTGATGATGCTTCTGCCCCATGTAAAGAAATTCAAGAAGTATGTTGTAATAGTTCTGAATTGACTGCAAAACTGACATCATTTGGTGGCGTAAGCAATTCTCTAGGTAAACCTAAATTCTTCAAATGGGTGACCAGGCCTACTGTGTTTGGGAAGTATGGGATTATTTCTAATGGCAACCCATTGAAACCAGCAAAAATTATTTCCCTGAGGAAGGTTCTCGAGAATGCGTCATCTCATTCAGCTAAAAGCAACAGGAATGCTGATAATAATGAGAAACTAATTTCCACATCAGTAAAGGTGAAGAAGATGAGTGTTAGACATGTGAAGGAAACAATTTTGAGTGAGAAAGTTCTAAAGAGTCAAGTATCAAAAGGTGGTACTGAAAATTTACATCCTATTGAATCAGAATGTTGTGGCAGGAATGAGGACATAGAGATAGCATCCTGCTCTACAACTAATGGAAGTGATAATCTGTCATACACTTTGCAGAAATGCAACAATCATGGCATTACTGAAAGAAAACCTGGGGTTCAGCTGAAAACAAAGTTCAAGGAAGGTCGGAAGCGTAGCCTTCATGAACTCTTAACCAAAGGTTGTTGTTCTGAGATTGCTGTTCTTCAGTTTTTAACCCTCACCCCCCCCCCTGGTGATTACAGAGCATTTTACTTTGAAGTATATGTTGTCGTCAATGAAGTCCCGAGAAGTGTACATTATTGACTATGCGCTACCAGGATAATTTATGGTTTGACCAGAATGAAATTTTGCTTCTGCTTCATATTGTAATTTAATTTCTTTGGTAATTTTCTTCCAGGGAATGGTTTCAAAGTTGTCAACTCTTCTGTCTCATGTCAAACAACCAGCAGATATTGTGGTGAGTTGATGGAAAAGGCTGTGAAGGGCAGAGCTCAAAGAAATGAAATGAATAATGCTATGAGGTGAGAAATATATGGTCCAATGGTGCTGTTCAACTTGTATAATGCTGATATAGTAATTCCATTACATTTGTGATCACATTAATGAACTGTTACTCTGGAATTATATAGATGCTCAGAGAAGCACCAACCTGAATATTCAGACATGTTTTGTTGTGTTTGTGGGGGTTCAGACAGAGATGGATACAGTCCGTTGTTACAGTGCAACAGGCTCTTTATAAAGGTATATATTGCTGCTGATTCTTCCTTGTTCATTTTTTCTTTTGCCTCTCACTTCCATGTTGCCCATATATAGTGCCATTTCATGTTTATACATTATCAAATCTCATTTGCATTTTTGCACTTTTTGAGAAGCAGCATTGAGTCAGCACTTTCAAAAAATTTCAAATAATAATTTGGTAAATAGCTTATTAAAATTGCATGACATACTTTTTCCTAAGTGAAACTACAAATAAATAATAAACAAACAGATTATAATATATTAAATGGCCTATTTTCAATAAATAAACAGGATATAATATAGCTATATATATTATATTCTTAATGACCTATTTTCAATAAATAAATTAAACATTTGTACCAGCAGTTGATCAATGATGGAAATGATGTAGGTAATTATTTTCTTTATATTGCTTCAAATGCAAATTATCCGGTTCTGATCACAATAGGGACTCCGAAATGAGGCTGAAGCTGTTGACCCTGAAAAAGTAAGCTTGTATGGAAGATGCATGCCCTGTGCTATATCCCAAGATAGTGATGGTGAAAGTCTTCAACCTGGAGAGAAGTTCTTGACTTGTGCTCGGACTGAGGTATACAATTTATGAAATCAGCACATATATACTGCTTTTCAGAAGCCTGGATTTTCTTACTAATGTTTAAGGCTTTACACATTAGGGTTACAAGGGTCGAAAACGAGAAGGTTTTTTGCATAATTGTCCTCAAGATACAGATGGAAATGGCGGTTGCCTTGTTCCACAAGAGCAACTTAATGCTTGGCTGCATATTCATCGGCAAAAGCCACAGAGGAAAGGACATCCAGCACTCTCTACTTCCAATGTTGAATCTGACTGCCGGGTTGGTGTTTTAAGTATTGGTAAAGCAGATACCTCAAACCAGTGTCATGGGATATCTCGTCTGATAGCTCCTGATCTGTAATGTTTTGCAGAAAGCATATGCTCGGTATAAGCAGTCAAAAAGTTGGAAATATCTGGTGGTGTATAAATCACGCATACATGCTTTGGGTCTCTACACATCTCAGTTCATCTCTCGTGGGGCAATGGTCTGATCTGGCTGTATTTCTTAGTATAAAAATTAGTGTGGATGATCTTAAATTTCAATATTGGTCCTTTTCTTCATAGGTTGTCGAGTATGTAGGCGAGATAGTGGGGCAGCGCGTGGCAGACAGAAGAGAGAAGGAGTATCACTCAGGAAAGAAGATACAGCACAAGAGTGCCTGTTATTTCTTCAGGATAGACAAAGAACACATAATTGACGCCACTCGCAAGGGTGGGATTGCCCGATTTGTGAACCATTCATGTCAGGTAGTTATTTCATCACAATAATCTATTCTAAATGTAACATTTTGCATGCAGCCAAGAAATTGTTTTACCTCTTCCAAACTAATGTTGTGATGATAGGATAGGATATCCTGCATTTCATTCAACAAAGCATGAAGTGTTGTCCTGTGAACTTGTTTCTACCATCTTTCAACATCTATTGACAACTCTGCTTATGTATACTTATGTATACTTTATTACTTCTAGTTCTCTATCCGAGGCACCTGACTTACATTTGTTTTTCTTCTCTTTATTGCCTCTTGTTTCTTCACCAGCCAAATTGTGCTGCTAAAGTGATTTCCGTGAGGACTGGAAAGAAGGTAATATTGCACTGCTACGTTGCTATTACTCAAGAACTTGTTGTACTGATCTGAACTAATATTCCTTGTTTTTTGACAACATAATATATCAGTATCAGCAACGAGTGATGGTTTGATGCATGTGCAGGTTTTGTTTTTTGCTGAAAGAGACATATACCCTGGGGAGGAGATAACCTATGATTACCATTTTAACCATGAAGATGAAGGTCAAAAAATTCCTTGCTACTGTAATTCCAATAATTGCAGGCGTTATTTGAATTGAGAGACCCAGCCTGTTCCTCGCTGCTATTGCAGGCGTTATCTAAAATCTATACGATTGGTTTTGTGAATGATTCTTACCTCCCTTCTGGCAGTTGAATATGGTTGCAATAGAGATATGTGTATGTATATATTATCCCAGCTCTTGCTTGAATACTTTTAACCACTCTTTCACCCCTTGTTAAAGATAAATCTGCATATTATTTCGTTCCAAAATGAATTTACAAGTTTAATCCTTTTGATGTGTGTTTAGTAAGTAGACTAGGCTACGCCATTGAAACAAAAAAAAAAAAAAAAAAAACAAAATATGAGAAAGAACTCTGCATGTGTTGTAGCCAGGCTCTATAACAACATATTTAGAGATCCAGAAAGGAGTGAAGCCGTCAGCATCTGCATATATATCTACAGACTGGAACACTGTTGAATGGTAGCAATCTGAACTTGGACTTCAGGAACCCCAGTTGGGAATATTTGCAGTGGCTTCATTCACCATTTTCACCAATGTAACCTGTCATCTCATAAATTGTTCTCATTAGAAAATCCCATCCATCCTTCCAATACGTATTTATATGATAGAAGATGTATATTGATTAGGAATGAGAAGGTAACATACCACACTTTCTGGTACTCCAGGAGGCGGTAAAGAAAGATTTCTTGGAGGCCATACACTGTCGTATGATCTTTTGTCGAATCTCCACTCTCCAATCTTTCCATAAGTCATCTTACCCTGAGGAGTAATATTTATACAATTATGCTCTACCCCCATTCCCTCCGATGAAGCAAATAAATGTAAAAAGAGGAACACACATGACTTAAAAACTGGCAAAAAGGAAAAAAAGAAAAAAAAAGAGAGAATACCTGCAAATCATAATCGCATCCATAAGTATAGTGGATTATGTAAGCCTTTCCGATTGTTGTATCCCAAGGAGGCTGTAGAGAATTTTACAAGATAGACAACTTTATGGGTCATCAATATAGTATGAGCACGACAAATTATAAAAAAGAGGGATGAAAACTTAGGGATACAAGCCATACTATATCAATGTGTAATGGTGAAAGTGGAAAATTTTCATCTAAAAGGTGAAGACAAGACATGCAAAGATGACAAATATTAATACGCAAGTAGGCAACAACAGTGTATGTGTACTACAATATTATAGCTCCATCTACATTAAAAGAGATATATTTAGAACTTGGAAGTAGAAACATCAAGAATAACAGCAGAATTCCTGACCTGAATCATGAACTCCTTGTACAAAATGTTACCCACACCATGCAATGCTGATGCCACAGCATAAGCATACCTACACTCACAAAAAAGAATAGTTCGACTTAGAATAGCCGAAGACACTTGACTGTCAATCTCAGAGACTCAACTTACATCTCGAGAACCCATCCAAAAGCTTTGTCTGCTTCAGGATCCTTCTTCATTGCTAAGGAAACATTCATCCAGGTAGGAGCTATCTTTTTTAAAGCCTCCTGTTATATTTTGGTAAAAAATTATGAACTACTAAATGTCCTTACAGAAATGCAAGAAACAGGGTGAAGTTAAAGCCAAACAACTTTCTGTAACGTGAGATACCTTTCTAACAATGACAGGGGAATTTCCAATGGGATCAATGTTAGTTATTGGTCCATTTTCCTCAGGGAAAAACTTTCGTAGAACAGTCTCGTATTTCTTAGGCTCGATGTAAAAGAAAGGAAATGCAGCTCCGAGGCCATCTCTTGACAAGTTTGGAATAGGTTTGACCAGAATGTGGTCTGGCTCAGACATAAATATGTAGCTACATAGACAAATGAGAAAAGGATGATCTCATTTAATAGCAGATATCAATTAGAATATCTAAATTATCAAAACTGTTTAATAAGAAGTCAAATGACATGCTTTCATACTCTTCTTCGATATTTGCTTGTTGAAGCCACTGCACAAATGCCCAAGGCCTGTTTAGGACTATGTAACCCTGACATAAGAGAAGAGGTACGCTGGATCAGTTCTACTGATGGACAAAATTATACAACTCTAAGATGAGCATGGACTGTGATTCTCCTCCTTAAATCAATCTGTTTTTTTCAACCAATAGTTCAAGTTGATCTATATTAACTATTTTTGTTCCCGTCACAAGTCTTAGCAGTATAAACCAAGGAAAATATAGAAGAAACATTCTAGTTTTGAGGAATAATGAGTATAGATAAGCATATTTAATGGCACTTGGTCTGAACCTGTCAATGGAAGACGAATAACTCTGATTATGCTGAGTTAATGAAAGACTTTAAGATGAAGAAAATAGTGCAGCACCTTGTGCAAAAGAAATATTGTAGGATTTGGATTGGTAGACAGACAGTCTTTGCAAAAGTCTTAACAATAGGAAAGCCGAAAATTGGAACTCCAGCATAGTTAGTAGAATCCGAAATTGTGTGTTAATTTATAAAACCTAAACAAAGCTAAAATATAGGAATGAAGAAGAGAGAATTGAGGAGTGGAAGGGAAGTTAACCTGATCCATGCCGTCGGGGAGGGGATTAGCAACAAAGGTGGGGATCTCAGCCATGAATCTGTCGGGTTTGCCATTGTGCAAAATTCTGGTGAAGCCCCCCATCTCAGAATCGGGGTGCTTTTTCCTCTGCTGCTTGAACCAGTAATACATCACCCTGCACTGCCACGTGTTGTAGATCGAGTCCGAAGAAGTAACGGCCGTGTGGAAAAGCCTACGCTTGCTTTTGCTATTGCTATTACTATTGCTTGATGATGAGTCACTAGGCATTTTGATGATGGGGTCCACCACAGCCGAAGAAGACGAAGAAGAAGAAGGGTTTGAGTTGCCGGGAAAATCTTGCTTGAGAGATGCATTTGCTGATATGATAATGTTATATGTTATGAGTGCTGCTGAAAACGTGATTATCAGGCTGAAGAACAAATTCCCACAACCCATTTTTTTCTTTTACTCTGGATTTTGGGAGAAGAAGAAGCAGCGTTGACGACGGTGGAGTTGGTGGAGGCAACTGGCAATGCGCAGCTTCTGACTTTTATTTTACATTTATTTCTAATTTTCCACTATTATTTGCTTTACGCTTTTCTAACCAAGTGTTTATTGGGCTTCAAACCTTATAATAGTTTTAGGCCCAGGCTTGGCCCATCATTATTTTATCCACTCAGTCGGTCAACATTGCAGGTCCTTTCTATGCTTGTCATCTTTTTCTTTTTTTGTTTATTTGAAGATATGCTGAATGGGTGGGTATAAACCAGTTGGCTCCAGATTTTGTTCACAAATGGCAACTACATCACCAGTACCACCATCTTTGCTCCATAAACTCAATCAATCACCCATATTTCATCCTCCCACCAAACCCCACTCCACCACCATCGGGAGGAGATCATCCGTAATATTACTCACAACCTTTCTCCTCTCCACCAAACCCGCTGCCGCCTTCGAATTCAGAATGACAGTCCCCGACCAAACCCTCCAGGAAGCAGAGTCCGGGATTCAATCCCACGCAAAGACCCTGCTAAATGTGAAGGATTTATTAATGGCGGAATCATGGAAAGAAGCGCAGAAATTACTCCGAAAAAGCTCATCCTTGTTGAAACAGGATATCTACACCATTATCCAGGCTAAACCCCCCGGCGAGAGGCCGCGGCTTAGGAAGCTTTACTCTGATTTGTTCAATGGGGTGACTAAACTGGATTATGCAGCTCGGGATAAGGATAGGATTATAGTATGGGAGTCTTACAACGCTATTGTAATAGCACTAGATGATATCTTGTCTAGAGTTTAAATGAGATCAACTCCATTGTACTTTGATAATGGTAAGACATGAGAGATAATTATCAACTTTTGGCAAACCAGAGCCACAGGCCCATACAACCCCGAAGCTATGGATCAAAACTAGTGCTAATAATTATCAATTGAGTGATGAAGAAGTTGGATAGATATATCACACATAAACTCCCCTTTCTTACTACTAGATAGATATTATTATTATTATTATATCCCATGAAATCAATCAGGAGGATCAGCAAGACGCTCATCTCTCAACTGCTTCTTTGATATGTGGAAACCGATCCGCCCAAGATGAATATCCTGCATCCAGTTTTATCACTGTTATCAATGTTCCACTGACATATCTGTTATTCAAAGCAACACCCTACATGCATACCTGACCTAACTATCTGATGAAGATCCTCCAACTCCTGTATTATAACAGGGTAAGAATTTGCCAAACTGAATAAAGAATATATATCCACGCAGAAATAAGAGACACTTTATTACCTGACCACAGGTAACCAAACTTCTCTTCATGAGCTGGGATAGAGCAATCAGGTCGTCAGTGCTAAAATCTGGATGGTGCAGAAGAACATCCTCTGAAGTTGAATCAAGAACTAATGAGCATATGCTAGATGCCATCATAATAACAGATGGCTCCTCAGTTGTGTCTGCATAACCACGATAGCAGCCCAATGAGTTAAGCAAGTAAACAAAAGAACTGAAGGAATAACTATGGCATGTGGATACCATGTATGTAGACAGCATTTCATTAAGTAATAAAAAAGGTAAAACATACAAATGTATTGTTCAAGAGTCAAGATCTCAAACTACACAAGCATACCTGTCCATCCTGATAATGCCCGCAAAAGCTTGATAGAACAAGGAATTTCCAAGGAAGAATGAACCTGCCCACTCTACTCAAGGGGGAAAAGAAAAAGGAAAGTGTGACTTCAATTACATAGATCTCATTATGTTTCAATGTTGAAATGCAACAAGATAATACCTTTAGAAGAAAATTTAAAATTGTATCACATGCCAAGAATAGAGTACTACTATCATCAATACTAGAGCTGCTTGAATCAATAAAACATATAAGGAAGCCAACAACCTGCCACAAAATTAGAAAAGAACAAAACCAATAAATCAACAAATGGTCTCCCCCAATGAAGATCTTCTAAGAAAACAATGCTGAATATAATTTGAAGTGAATAAAATCAACTGGAACCAAATATAGATATACAGCAAACACGATCTTACAGCTCCAAAAGCGCCAGTGGAGGCAATCACTTTACATTCATCATTCTTCATCGTTATTTGACACAGCATAGGGAGCAAAAAAGAGATAGAGAGAAAAGGACTGTCATTTAAAAACATATATCAAGATGTCAGTCAATATACGCAGAAGTGGAAGGCCAAATACTTTTTAACATGTGCATCATGAGATAGGTCAAACCTAGACTCATCTTCCCCTTCCACTGACAGCATATAATCAAGAAGTCCCTTGACCTTCTCTTTGCATGCATCAGGAGCTTCTGCAAGATAGCTGACATGCCAGTGCAATCACAATATCACACATTATTACTAAACTAATAGTTTGCACCCATTTATGCCACTAAGTTACCACTAAGCACATAGAATCATCTGAAACATAGAATCAGAAATAGGAAAGATATTTTCAGTGAGATGATAACTTATTTTTTCTGAAAGTCATTGAGCAGTAATCCTTTTCTTAAAATATGAAGCATTGTTATATTATTAGACTATTACTTGGTTTACAATACAAATAAACTATATGGTAGCACCTTGTGAACTTGTTTGCCTTTATACATGCCTTAACATTGTACATTTTTTTGTGTCAATCATAATGTAACACGAGCAAATAGAAGCATGTCTAGAAGAAGTTGAAAGCTCCCAACACAAAAAAGAAGGCATCCAATCTAACTAAATTCAAAGAATCTATTAGTGAAAAGGAAGAGGTAACAAGATAATTGAAGATACCTCCCAACTATTCTAACAGAAGCTAAAAGGTCATTCCCTTTTCTCTCCCCATGATCCTGCAGAAAACATGATTTACAAAATAAACAGTGGTAGAACATAACTTTAATGCTTAACACCTAGAAATACTCTCACCTTCGCATCTTGCAAATAATCAAGGACAGCGCCAATTGTCTCATTAAGCCCGTCAATCATCTTGGTGGAAGTGCTATCATGAATGATGAATGTTGAATCTGATTCTGCATAAAATTGGCATTGTCAGCTAAATGTCAACAACAGGTACAGACTCATATACTTTCCTCATAAGCAAAATTAAACAATAACATGTTCATAACTGGTGAACAGATGCTTGCAATAAATGATATATGAATGAAAAAAAAGTTCTTCAGACCAAAATTACTTTGAAGGCAACACCAAGCGTTTCAGAACCAACTAGTACTGGCCATCTACCAGAAAAGCACCTTGCAATTCCCATAAACAGGCCATCCATACCTCTATTCATTTATCTGTGTCTCTATAGATTAGTCTTAGTTCTATCCATAAAAGATACTTTCCCAAATAATCTACCAAATTAGTACACCTATTATCACCTCCTAACAACTTCTCTTTGAATAGAATAAAATAGTTAAGCTTCAAATTCTTTATTTCAGTTATTAAGAATTATAGAACAACAGGAAAAAAATGTTCTACATAATTCATGTATACATACCATCATTTTCACTAAAATTTGCGAAGAGTTTGATAATCCTTTCTACCAATGAGAAGACAACACCAAGATTCCTTAGCTTTTCTAGAAAGACTTCAGAATTTGGAGGACAGTTTTTAGAGGCTTCATATTTGAAGTATGCTAGCTCATTCAAGATCACAGCAATCTCAACCCTAGATGACTCCAATACAAGCAGTATACATCTGGAAAAACACAGTAAAACACAGAAAACTATTAAATTAAATTAATACAGGAATATTTAACAAAGAGATGAGAAGAACAAAATGAAAATCAAAAGGCCACTTTCACCACTCACCGATCAGCAGGGAAAGAACTTTGTGCACCGGGTAAGGTAGCTGGTCCAATTAGCCATTCCTCACCAACAATGGATATGACACACTCAGCAAGAACGAGAGCCTGAAGTTTCTTAACAGGATCTGACAAGATAAAAGAGGGCTCTCAACAGCTACCATAAAAAATTGCTGGCCGTTATGCCACTTTACTTCTGATCAAATATAGCTGTATTTCACTATATTTTAAAGAACATGTAACATTTGCATCACATTCAATCATAGGATGTGTATCTTTAAGTGAATATACCTACTCGGTTCTGTAAAACATCCATGACACCAACACGGATGCTAATTGACCAATCATTAGTCATCGAACGAAGCGCTGCATGTAAAACTCCCTAAGATCACGTAACCATAATAAGAATCAGAAAGATGCATTGGGAAAATGAAGAATCATGGGCTGCAGTTAATATGTTAGCAGTTACTTGAGCTTAAAGAGCATGCTGGCAGTAATGAGATTTGCAGACCACCACAAAATAAAACCGCAGTCAAACTCGCAGATATAGCATCTGGGTGCCATATAATCCTAACAACCAAGTATCATATTGCAATTTAGCCGAGATTCATTGTGCTTCAAATAATAAATGAAGTATTAATAACTTTTATGGAATACAATGTTGCACAAACTACATGGAATTTACAAGAAGCTAAATAATAAGTGGACATTGTCGAGAAGATATCTATAAGCAGAATTTGGGCATAAGCTTCATGCATTAGGGTAGAAATTGGCATAGGGCTTTGACATTGCAATTCTAAGTCCATTTATGGGACAACTGCAACTGTGCAGTATCATCTTAATCCAATGAATTAAACTCCTGAAAATTATAACCTAATAAATACTTAATAACTCAAAAAAATGAGGAAGAAGAGTAAGGTCTGGCATGATTCAACATGTAATATATGGTTAATAGTGGTGGGATGTTTACTTTGACTCAAGAAAACATACAAATTACAAGGACAACACGCAATTTCTCCTTGAATGAGAGACAGAGAGCTCAAATATAATTAAAGTGTGCACCTTAATGTTATTATAAAATAAATAGTCCGGAAGGTAAATAAAACTTCTATACCGAATGACTTGAGGATAGTATAGTGGAGAGGAGGTGAAGCGCCTCAAATTTCAAAGCATTGTGTAGTAGCGCAAATTGCTTTGCTGTTACAGACACCTGGAACAAAAAAAAAAAAAAAGGAGACAAGAGTTCCATTAAGATAAATAAAAAACAAGGATAACTAAGTTAAGTACCATTCCAAAACAAATAAGAAAGGTGAAGAGAAAATGTAATCACCATCTTTGATAGCTCTGACGGGTGACCCGAATAGACTTTTTCAGAAGGCAGCTTGCTTATGGTCAATTGAACAAGTTTCATAGCAAGCTCCATAGCATGAGAACCTGCAGCATATTTAGCATCAGTCACCGAGCAACCAAACATTAACAGTTTCTACATATATTCATCGAGGATACGACTGGGGCCAAGCTTTGTGCAAACAAAAAATGGCCTGGCCCCAATATGATTAGCTGAAGTGGTTTTATCCATTCCAATATCACAAAATTAGCATGATCTAGCATATTGCATTTAACACGTATAATCTGTGAAATAAAAGCCATCCAATAAACCTTTGCATTTTAGAGGATCAATGCATTTCCAAAACGATTCAAACTGATTACCATCTGGTAAAATAGGCATTTGAGACGCCAAAACATTCATGCCTCCTGATTCACAGAAAGTTATGACTCCATCCACATGAGCAGTGGTCACCAAAAATAGAAATTCGTAGCATTCCTCACTAAGAGATAAAGCAGATCTGCAATCCCAAACAAACATATAAATCAACTCAGATCAAGAAGGGTGCAATTTCTACAACAGGTATCTAAAAAGTGAAACCGAAAAAGTTGAGTACTAGACTTCAAGCTTGCTTTTTGATGTGTTAACTAATGACATGCCAAGAATTAGATTATGTAACAGAGTGAAAGACATGCATTTGACAAATGACAGGGTGTGAAGTCAAAAATGCACAGAAACTTCAACTAGAAATGCACAGAAAGTGAAGGAGAACAGACAGTCTGCACCAAAATATTGCATCTGCTAGTTCTGAAATATCATTAGGAATTTCAGAATTACAATTTAAAACCTCCTTATTCACGTAATTATATTAGTAGCTAATGACTTGCATGTTCACAATTAGTTCTTTAAACTGAGAGGGAGGGGTTCGTAATATACATACTCCTTAGACATAACCTCCAAAATAAGCGGGACTTTCGACAGCATATCATCAGTAGTAGCAATTTGAGAAACCCTAGCAAAAGCTGCGAGGACGGTCACAGACAACCGCAAGTAAGCCTGGCGGTTGGCGTTATCACCTCCACCGTTCCCCTTCCCCATTCCTATTAGAAAAACAAAAATGCAAAACTGCTGTAATGAATGTCGAGAGAAGGAGAAGAGGAAAGTTGAAAGATACCGGTGATTAATAGGCGGTGGAGGAAAGTGGGAGCGATTGCGTGGTAGACATTGAGAATAGTATGTTGATCGTCTTTGTCGCAAAATTTGGTAACTAGAAGAAGACCAGCTAAGCGTTGAGAATCAGTTTTTCCTCTGAGTAGCTTCATTATATCTTCCAGTGATGGTGAGGAAGAAGATGATGATGATGGAGAGAGAGAGGAGGATGGCGATGCTTCTAGAGCAGAAAGCGAAAGTTGCTCCATTTCAGAGTTGAATGTTTACAGAGAAGCCTCAATTGACAACAACTTTAATTACACGTATGAGCGCGAGGGAGAGGTGTTGCGCTGCAGAGGGGAGGAGAAAGAAGGAGAGCTTTTGAGTCTAGGTGATTCCAGACAAATACATGCCCGGCCCGCTTCTCTTACATTTTTGGGCCCATCATCATTTCAATTCTGCCGAGACCAGCCCACTGAAGTACACTGCAGTAGTTAGAATTCGAGCCCGCAATTTGCCCAAACATTTAATTGTGTCGGATATAATATATGGTATAATATTGCAATTTATCGATATTTATATGCATATATCATCATATATACATCTTAATTTTGTAAATCAAATTAAGTTGTCATGATTGTTGATCCTTGATAATATTATACCGAACACATTGTTTGGTATCTTATTTTACTTGTATTTATGAAATAATACATTATATTTAATGTGGATTAGTGGTGTTATTTAATACACGTGAAATAGAAATGTGATGATGTTAACCGGTTGATATAATGAAGTGACCACAAATATGATATATACTGTAATAGTAATGTTCCTCCGCGAGTTGAGCATATATATTATGAGCATGCAGGCGGCCGTAGATTCCTCCTCCACCTAATTTGCCTCTCTCTTACAAATTTGGTTATTTTTTGCTACAGTGGATTCATTGTTGATTTCAATGATGGGGGAGGAGGAGGAGCAGGAGAAGATGATGAACCTGAGGGCTCGGCGGAAGAGATCGTCGGTCGGCATCGTGAGTTGCTTCACCGGACACCAGCGCCGCGCCTCCTTGGACGCCTCTTCTAACGTCGTCAGGTCACCATCTTCATGGTTTAAATCCTGTAGGAGCAACGATTCGCCGGGAAAGTGCAGCAACTTCATCTCACGAATGGCACGCCACCGCCGCCATTCATCGGCCGATTTCAGCTACGATCCCCTCAGCTACGCCCTCAACTTCGAAGACGACCAATTTCGTGCCTTGAGCTTCAATGCCAGGTTGAGGAAGACAGCTTATAGTAATCATGATCACAATTTGCCCAGGTCGCCCATGAATCGGGGTGGTGGAAGCGATGATCTGAGGAGAGGATTTGAGGCGCTGTCGGCGAGTCTGATGAAGCCCACCCGGAGATCTAACAATACCGATCAGGAGGGAACATCAATTTCTTCTAATCCCGAGATTCTAGCCCAGTTATGTTAAATTAATCTTTTTTGTATGTAATATTGAAATTGATTATTTTTGTTATATATAGCTTATATCTGAATAACCATGACATGTTTCGAGACAATCTTGTATTGAGTAATTCAACTGCAAAGATTATACATGTCGAAACCTTTAACCAATATTAGTAGTGTTGCCATTGTCACCTGCACCAAATTATATATAGAATTAGGTGAAGATGAAGAAGAAGGATTGCTGTGGGTTATTATCTGCCACCAATCTCTTCTTGTCCTCCTGCAATACTATTACAAACATCAATCCAACACGTTATAACTACCTCTTCCAACACTTCCAATTTTAACTTACTCTGGATATGGCCACTTTGCTCCAATATGATTTTGCTCAAATGCCCATTGTGGGCAGCTTTTAATATGTCAACCGATGATGTGTAATCATCTAATCCCCTCGTTATATGAAAAGTAAAATTAATAGATGCATTAAATTTTTGACACATCAACCGTGACACATATTAATGTGTCCACGGTGGGTAGGTGAGTAGAATTGTGCTCCAATAATTCGACAAATATAATTGATTCAGTTAAATATAACCAATTCAACTATATATAATTAATATTTTAACACAATTCACATAATTAAATATTCATATAAATCTAACGAATATTCAATATAATTTTCAATAATTCAATATAATCTAACGATAAATTGACAGTATTTCAATGCATGCATTATTAATCTATCAAGTTTTCGCCTCTTCGTCTATACAATAAAACAACATGTAATTCGATAGCATTTCGACGCAAGCATTAATCAACAAAGTTAACTCTTCGTCTTTATAATAAAACAACATGCAATTTCCAACAATTCAATAAATATACCAATCCAACTACATGTGATCAATATTTAACACAATTCACATAATTAAACATTCATATAAATCTAACGAAAATTAAACAATAACATTTTTTTTTATCTAAGTCAAAAGTTTTATTACTACTATCTATTTTTTCTTTTCAGCTTTTTGGATTGCTATCGAACCTAATTTTTAACACTCTTATAGTAAAAATAATCAAAATAAAACTTGAAAATACAATTTAACTTAAAACAACAGTCGTAGTGCATGAAACATATATCAAAAATGACTCACTTTGAAGCCAAAATTTAACCATAAAATCAATTTCATGATCTTATTGGATTCAAATTGAATCAAACAAAATTGTTCAAAACTCTATAACAATTTTGTTCACATTGGACTCAAATCTAATGGAAATCATGAAAGTCACTTGGAGATGGGTATTTTTCGCTAAAATAGGGACTTTTAAACTTTGTAATAATTGGACATGAGACATGGTGTATTACTAGGTTTTTTTAGACTACAAGGAAATGAATAAATTAAAGCGATTATTTTAATTAGTAGGTCACTTTGCACCAAAAATCAGGATATTATTAATGAAGTGGGCGCGGGTAGTTCATTTTTGGGCTCTTTAGAACATAATAATTAAGTAGGTTTGATCACGTGATCAATCTAATTTAAATCTGATTTAAAGGAAAAGGAAAAAAAATGAAGCATATGTTAACAACATAATAATTTAAATCCGATTTAAAGGAAAAGGAAAAAAAAACGAAGCATATGTTAACAACATAATAAGTAGATTTGATCATGTCGTTAAATCTCTCTCTCTCTAATCACAACAAAAACGTTGAAGATATACATAGACATGAGCCTTTCATTGCATTATATGTGGATGCTCATAATATGCTATTTAACAGATTTAACACTCCCACTGTCTCTCCTAAGAAAAGAAATATGATGATTCAGAATACTGCAGTGTCTGGTCTCCATATATATATATATATATATATATATATATATATATATATATATATATATATATATATATATATATTGTCTTTAATCAAATATTAGAATACATTGATACTCATCTAATATTACCATCTATCCAGACAGTGAACCAACTCGATAGGAATCTGGGACAACAGACAAAACATAAGGACGGGCACACAACGATACAACTCCGAGTCCGATTACAAGCTTGGAGATTTGAGAGGGGTTAAATTAAGCTAGCAGAGGCACATCCTTTCTTACACTACACAGGAATCAAGCATATGCATTTCTGAGCTATTCAAATGAATGCTCTACTCGTTTTACTCTCCTCGTTTGTGTTGAGAAACAGGTTGCAGTGCACAGTGAATGTTTATACATTTACATCAACAAAGAAGAGAAAAGACAGTAAATAAAGTCCAAGAAAACATTAAAAATCCAACCAGAATTATAAACAGGGGGGAAGGTAAATACATCTCGTAAGAAAACAAATGAGGTGGCATCCAGTTCATTAGTTTAAAACATACTGTACCCGTCATCCTCGTTCGTCCCAAGATAACACAAAATGGCCATGATGAATATGGAAAAGGATGAGAGCTCCATTGCTAGTGCTCCCCAACCAATTACACCAGCATGCTTTAGAACAACCGGTATGGCAATGCTACCAACTACTGAAGCACCAGTCAGAAACTTAGATGCATCTATCCAACTGTAACATTGTTAAAATACAATGAGTTTATAAAAAGCCCAGAAATTTCTTTATAAGCATAAATATGCACGATGTTGGAGGTGGAAAAATAGACTGCTAGTTGGTTCAAAGAGAAAAAAAAAAAAAAAAAAAAACTTTACCCACTGCTCGATTCAGTATAGAGAGAAGACGTGTCGGACCCAGCAAAGAAGACTAAAGGCATTGGTAGAAGTACATACATTAATACTGCAAAAGCAACGAAGATATATTAGAAAAAAATTCAAAAATCTCAAACTTGTTAGCGTCTTAAAACTGTAAGCTGTAAGCCCTTAATATTAACCTCATGATTAGTTTTAAGTTCAAACATTTCTAAAAATGCAGATAAAAGATCCATTCATTTGACCAGTTAACAACACATTTTCAACATGGCACATATTTGTTTCGGGCATTAGCACAGAAAAATGCCTAGAATCTAGCCAAGCAGTGATGTAATGTATGAGATTAGGTTTAAGAGAAAATTCACATTGATTTATGACAGTGCTAGTAGCTTTTCCAATAACTCGACTAAGCAACTTTCCACAAAGCAAGAATGACTGGGAAGTGGCCATTAATATAATTCATTGTGTCTTAGTCTAGCAAGTGAGGCCAGCCCAGTGTGTTCAATGCATGACAAAGCAAGTTCACTACTACCATTTATGCAAATTGAGGCATATAACAATAAATTTTGTGTACGAACAGTTTGGCCACGGACAATCAGATGCAGACAAGCTATGAATGTTTACACAGTCAAATGCCTCATATTTAAGAAATACAAGTGTTATCGTCAGTTATCTAGGAAGGAAATGCAAGGAAGATATCCACATGAACTATACATCTACAAGGGTGAGTCTATGCTACATGGGTGGATGTATGACGTGTCAACTTAAAAAAATTCAACTACTATTTTTTCTTTACCATTTTCAAAATGACACATGACACACATCCACAAGTGTTGATACACAACCAATGGGGGTAGCATAGAATCACTCACATAAACAACTTTCGAGTTGCTATACGCACCAATACTAACAAAATCATTATATTTTGCTCCCAAATCTGAAGTCTTCAATTATGTGTCAAGTCACATAATTTTGTTAATAACTATTCAATGTTTGTCTGTTCGTCTTGGGAGGAAGTTTCCAACCCACAAAGTCACTTTTGACTATGAGGTAATTTTCACAATTCAATGTAAAATTGAAGGAGGCCATTCTAGGCTTCTGAAACATACACAAACCTAATCAAATTGGTATATATGTCTTTTTTTTTTTTTTTTTGAATCTCTAAACTATATTACACCTTTTTTCATCCCAAAAAGGAAAATTTACCCCAAAATTTGGTTTATGCAGGAGTGTTTGGTAACTATTGACAAATTCACAAGGCATCTAGAGGATTTTCCTAGATTTGGGAAATGCAGCTTCACGCTTGAGATCCATACAAGCAACAAGCATAGAAAAGGTGACTTTTTTGAACTGTCCTATACATATAAGCAAAAAAAAAATTGCAAATAAATACCTGCTAACATAGGCCACCAATTATTGTACAGAGCGCATGCCTGAAAGAAATCATATAATCAGAAAGAATGACTGTAACATACAATAAGATTTTAGCAAGTTAATGAGCCAAATGCAACTGAGACCACAGGTGGTTAGAGACCAGTATTTGCAACACAATTCCCCCTGAAACAAGAATAGCTAGCATAGCGAGCTTCCCAGTCTGAAAGCAAGCTCTTAGATAACGAGGCAAGTCCGCCATTCTGGCTAACTGAAAGAAAGACATTGTAAAATATACTGGGTATTACAACTCCTGGTGAAAATTAATCTGTTGCAGAGCATATGTCTAGTTCAATAATGCAATTATGTCGAAGCAGATATTTTTCAGGCCTTCCACAGAAGCTTACTCGTGACTTGTTATAACAGTTCATGAACAATTTTAGTTACATAAGCATATCCAATGTCCAATATATATAGGAAGACTTCATCACTTCCATCAAACTAAGACGTTACCATAATGGATACCACAAACATTGACATTCTAAGCTCAAATTAACTAGTTCCTGAACTTCAGTAACTAGAGATTAGACAGTCTACAATTCAAGTGAAGATAAGCATGAATACAATCCCAAGAACAAACTACAACCAAAAAAGAAGAAGAGAAAGGAACATAATTTCATGATTAATGTCAGAGACGGGTTATTCTTAAAAGACTTCTTCCCACTGAGCTAATAAATTGTTCTCAAGTAAGCCTATCTTGTTCAAGCCTTTAGTCATGGTTCGTTCACATCGTCGAAATATAATTTGATTCAATATATTGTCACATCTCGTAAATAACTAAAATCATGAATTTGATCGACCTACCCATTCAACAAAAAAGCATGAATTTTGGTTGGGTTACAATCTAAAGAGGTCGTCCCTCTCCCTATTAGCTGAGACTTAAAGACAGACCTTTCCATCTCTATAGAAAAATTATGAGAATACGGAGAGATGCAGAGCATGAAAAAACATATCCATTCAGTGATGGGATGGGTATTGATGAAAACATACCTGTAACAATTAGGGTAGCTAGAGTTGGAAATCGATCAAATATAAAATTGTTTACTGGCTTTTGCGAATTTGATCGACTGCTTTGCTTTCTTCCTTTGATCTATTAATCATTAAAATTTACAAGGGGAAAGAAGATGGAGGGTTGGGTCAAATTGCTTCTGATTGATTTACTAAATCCAGAATTTTGATTTCCAGCACTAAATCTAAACCAAATTGGGCCTTTATTTTTTATCCTTTTTTTTGTTTTTTTACAATTATTTATATGCACCATATGTACGGATCCAACATCAGTGGAACAAGATCGATCTAATTTGAGGGTATATTTCACTCATTTCATGCGTCCAAATCCTAACTCAAACTTTAGCTCAAACCATAGTTTTGCAGTTATATTGACATAATTTTTTAATTTTGCGAGCTTAACCTTTTAATTATATCCGCATAATGTTTTAGTTAATGTCACATAACCTTTTGCAGTGCATGACAAATTTATAATATATTTGAAAACTTTTATGTTGTAATAATATAACATTTATATTGTAATATTATAACATTTATGTTGTAATAATATAACCTTATGTTATTCTTTAAGTACATAAATATTATGATATTTGTACATAAAAATTGTACTAATATAACATAAAGATTAAATTATTATAATATAAATATTTCGACTATATTACATGAATTTTTATGGTGAAAAATATATAAATTATTAACTGAAAAAGTTATGAAATATGTACATAAATGTTAGATTATTACAATATAAATATTATATTATTATAACATAAATATTATAATATAAATTGAAAAAAAAAAATCTGGATATGGATCCAAGTTAAATCGACATGATCCATCCACTTGATGCACATAAACACTATTTTATTTTATTTTTTTTAATCTTTGCTTCCCAACACTTGCCTTTTTTCCTTTTTTTTTTCTCTTCATTTTTATAAACTAGTACTAGTCTATAGTACCGGTAATACTATAATATTATAAAATACATATTAAATTAAAATTAGCATATACATTATTATTCATATTTTTATACATGTATAATAAGTGAAAATATAAGAGCATATTTAACTTGATATTTAAAACCTTATAAAAATTTATAAAATGTTCCCAAATAAATTTTTTTTTAAATCTTTTATTTGAAAATATGATCATTAACAGTTTATAAACTATTTTTTTAGAAGACTCCATTTTATTTATGAAATAAAATATTATTTTTATAAAATACTTTAAATCTAATTGTTTTAGTTACAAAATTATCATACTTGATATGAGTTTCATCATCTCTTTTTCAAATCAAACACTTCAATGCTAATTGCACAAAATAAGATATATAATAAGAATTAAGTACATAATAGTATTTACTAAAAATATTAAATTTCTTTAATGCTAATTGCACAAAATAAATTTATCTTATCTATTATTTATGTACGTATTAAAATATTAAAAAATGTTTTAACAAAAATAATACAGTTATTAAGTAGTTGTCTATATAATATTTTCTTTCACCTTTCTTAGATAATCAAGACATACTCTTTTAGTAGATAGACAATCATACAATATATTACAATGAAGTTTATTTAAATTATACAAAGCATTGTTTTATTAAATATATTGTAAATAAAATAATTAGTGTATTTTGTGTATCATATAATTAGTTCAGATGAAAATATTATTTAATATTCGTCCAGAAACTGATCATATGTATGTGTAAATAAACAATATATTTAATTGGTGTAGTACATCATTTGTCAAATGTTTAGCAAAACCATTATGTACTTCTTTGCTCGACTTCCATTATATATCACGACACTATTTTATCAACATATAAATTCATATGATACAATATTATAAATATATAATTTTGTGAGACAATTATAACCAGGACCCATTTTCTCACATTTGTATTCATATGTAACTTGTTGCTCAAATTCTTTTAGCACAAATAATTATATTAACGTATACTAATTATATATTAAGTTTCATAATCACGCCATATTATAAGCATTAGATAGTAATTATAACATTTTGAAAAGCAAATCCGACTAATCTCATCACATTTTTGACAAATTATTGTGTAAAATTATCTCATGAATTTCATTTCGCGATACATGGTGAAGTTGACTTATAAATTTTTGTGAGATAATTTTATAAGAATTATACTCGTCGTTCAAATTTTTTTAGGATAAATTAGTGTAAATTTTGCGTATCATATTGATATTTTAATGTTAATTTAATTTTTAAAAAATCATATTAATTAATAAACTTTTTGAGTTTTCAAATTTAATGGAAATTTATATAAATTAATATGATAAATTATACGTTTAACATTATTCAGTAGTCTTTTAATAATTTTAATTAAATTTTAAAGTATATAATATTTATATTTGTGAGACTGTATAAATGATTAAAATACAATATTTTGCAATACATTCAACTATAATATATTAACAAACAATTAATATATTTCCTTTAAAGAAAACTGTTATTGGTACCGCACTGAAACTGAATCAACATAAGTAAATGAAAATATTTTTTTGGGGTGGAATTGAGTTTGCTTTTCATGATGAGATTCTTACCGTTGTTTTTCCTATTGAAGTGGCTAGCCAGAAACAATGAACATATCTCTGGCTCAAGTCGGATTTAGTCTTTGTTGTTATCCTCCTTAAATTGACCTATATTCCTTGGTATATTCGTAACAGATGGATTATGGCTCTTCATTTGCTTGAAGATTTTGAGTTCAGAATTTCTCATATTTATCGTGAAGGGAATCAGGTGGCTGATAGATTGTCTAAGCGGTCGGTTGATTTTGCCCCGTTATAGGTTTCTTTAGTGCAGGGCACTGTTTTTCCTCTATGTAGTTTTTTCCCACGAGATTTTGCTATATAGAGGTTTTAACGAGACTTGCTCTTTCTCCTCTTGTATTATCTTTCTTTTTCCTTTTTTAATATATGATTTCACATTTATTGAAAAAAAAAATGAAAATATTTTTGAAGATATTCTTGTTCCATTTTCCTATGTACTATTCAAAGGGAAAAAAGTTTGATTCAATGGAAAATTAGATTGATTTGTTATGGCATTTTCAATGATGGATTTATTTTAATTATCTTTAATTATCAAATTGCTATAAATTTTAATCATTCGATTCGTTTTGTTTAACACAAGTTATTCTTTAAGGATAAATTTTATAATAAGACCTAATTTATATATTAGTTCTCAATTTTGGACTCAAATTTTAAAGTTTTTTTAATAAGGAATTCAATTTAATATATTTTTTTTTCAATTTAAGATTTGAAATTTAGATTCAGTTCTCAATTTAAGACAAATTTTTTTTAATTTATAATTATAGATTTATTTATATTTCAATATATATTCATATTTTGGATAAATTAAGAACAATTTTCATTTGACTTATTTTAATTTTATAAGAAAAAAGAAAGAAAATAATGTAATTAATTCAATTCATAAAATATAATTTATATTAAACTGATTAATATTAAAATCGATTTTCTATACTTTTATTCGTAAAATTAAGAAAATAAAAGAATCTTAATTTTTTGAATTGCATTTATTATATATATATTAATACAAGTCGGATAAAGATCGTTCCAAAATTGTATGAACTTATTTTAATTTATCTAAACTATATATACATATTAAAATATAAATATAAATAAAAAAGAAAGAAAAAGAAAAAGAATTAAAATTTTGTTTTAAATTGAGAACTCAATCTAATTTTTAAACCTTAAATTGAGAAAAAATATAAAATTAAGCCCCTTATTAAAATTTTTTAAAATTTGAATGTAAAATAAAAAACTAATCTATAGAATTAAGTCTTATTAAAAAATTTATCATATTCTTTAATTATCATTCTTAAGTTTAGTAATAGTTTTAAAAACATCACTTGATATCTGTAAAAATAATACTTTTAACTTAACAATATCAACCGACTATTAATCGACATTGATCTAATAATCAACTATGTTAACCCATATTGAATGAATTGGATCCACCCACAACTTACATATTTTTCGACTGCAACAAAGATATTAGGGCCTCGATGGCCCGATATCAATTTAATATTTTTATTTTCTCCCAATATAAACACAGAGCATCCTTTGTCCCTCAAAAACACAGACGGGCCATTTTATTTGGCAATAAACCCACCGCGCTCTCTCTCTCTCTCTCTCATCGAGGGATTTTCATCACTCAAAACATACAGTCGCCGGAATCTCTGTTTCCCATTTTGTTTAACTGAGAGGAGTCACACAGACGGACCATTGATTTGACAGGTAAACTTCAATCTCCCTTTTTACTGAAGAATGTAAACTTCAATCTCAATTCAGTGAAGAACACTTTTAATCTCGAATGTAAACTTCCACGTAGAAATGGCAAGTCTGGTTGAGAGACTACGGGTTCGATCCGATCGAAGGCCTATTTACAACCTCGATGAATCAGACGAGGAGGCTGATTTCGTGAAGAAATCCGGGGCGGCTCCTTCTTCCGATAAAATTGAGAAAATCGAACGCCCTGATGTGGTAATTCCTCATTCCTCTTTGTTTCATACACTCACAACTCTTCTGCTTGCTTTAATTTATAACTCTTACCTTTTTTGTCATCTTTCTCCTCCTCAATTTATGCATTTATTTATATGTTACTCTATCACCCCCTCTCTTGTTCTTTGCATTGCAGATTTATTTTCGTTCTTTGGTTATAATTTTTAACTGGGAGCACCATCAATGTCACTCTTCTTTGTTGGTAGTAAAAAATAAAAGAATGTACAATAATTTCGTAAAGACTTATGACTTTTTATGTTAATGACTTTTTTAGGTCGAAGATTGTTAGAGTTCACAGTTTCATGTTAAATTAATAAATAAAAAAAAATACTAAAAAAACTTTCCAAAGTAAATCCAATTCTATTTTTTAGATTAAGAGAAGTAGGAGTATATGCATCAACCGAAATTAAAGAAGAAAAAGATTCCATAAGAAGCAATCACCAATGACATAATAATGATTAGGCTTAGGAGTTGCACGGGTCAATCAAAATAATTACTGAAAGTCGTTCCATTCGACATCCTTAACAGTGTGGTGGATCAAACACTTTGTACAAAACACATTAGTTGTCATATGTGACTAGTGCGTGCTCTACCGCAACCTTTTTTGTTTGTTATATATAATTTTATAATTTCCATGCTGGAGTCCTCCATGCATATCCTTTTAGGGGCCTTTTAGGGTTTTGTTGCTGTTTGACTAGATCTATGTTTGTTTTAGTTTTCTTCCATGTTTTTATTAAAGAAAATTTCAATTATTTAGACTGTTGATGCATGAGTTTTGGCACTAGAGCTGTCCTGGTTAATGGAGATATCAAAAAGAAGATTCAATAAATGAGTAATCAATTATGTGCCGCTGTTTCAACTGTTCTCTCTCTCACAAACACATGCATGCCCGTGCGCTCAGTGGGGATATGTCAAACGCCTGTTAGTACACGTGGCAATATCCTGTTACTTCTAAATATTGGCTGTAAGGTCATTGTCTATGCACAACATACACAAAACATATGTTTTTAGTAGCACTCTGATAAGGAAAAAATATGATTTAAATAAGTGGTGCCTTTACCTTAACATATTTTAATTATACACATGACCAAGAGAAGTAACAAAATGAAAAAATGTTGTCATAAGATCAGATGACAGTTTTACGCATTGTCTGGGTTTAAAATATAATGACCAAAAAGCTCAAGAATCTTTTGTCAGTGAATCTAAGAGTTACAATTGCCTTTATGGTAATCTAGAAGCGCTTACTTTTTAGTAATATTTGGGTTAATTGCTCTAGTTACAAGACATCTTTATGGAATAACTCAATCAATGCATACCTTATATTTGATTGAGTTATTTAATCACTTCGTCATTTTTGTTAACAGAAGGAAGGTTTATGCCAAGTTTGTGGAAGGGATGACGATCTTTTGAGCTGTGAAACATGTACTTATGCTTACCATCGCAATTGCTTGTTGCCAGTGTTAAAAGCTCCTCTACCCAGTAGCTGGAGATGTCCTGAATGTGTATGTTTCTTTTACACTCCTAGTGAAGGATTAAATACTAAAAACTGAGTTTTGAGTCTACATCGTTCTTAATGTGCTTTGACAGGTGGGCCATCTGAATGATCTTGAGAAAATACTCGATTGCGAGATGCGTCCAACTGCTGTGAATGATAGTGATGCATCTAAGCCGGAATCAAATCAAGTTATGATGAAACATTATCTAGTAAAGTGGAAAGGACAGTCGTACCTCCATTGCATATGGTAGATTCTTCATGTTATGTTGTCATTACATCATTAGTCATTACATGGTTCTTGAGTGCTTGTAGCATCTATAATATGGTGAATGTCATATGACTATTATATTTTTATGTCCAAAGAAGATCATTTTGATTTCGAATGTAGGATGTGGCTACAATACTAAGAGGATATAATTCTGAAGCCTGGGTTTCATTTTCAGCATTTTCTCACATCCTGGATTTTATTGTGTTGCATTTTGTGTATATGATTTCAGGGTGCCCGAGAAGGAATTTGTTAAGGCGTACAAGTCAAATCCTCGATTAAGAACAAAAGTAAACAATTTTCACAAACAAGCTTCTTCATCAAATAACACCGAAGATGAATATGTTGCTATCAGGCCAGAATGGACGACTGTGGATCGGATCATTGCTTGCAGGTTGAACTGATATTTGGACCATTGGATACTTTTAATTTAAGAAATCAGTTATTTAAGAAAGTGAAACTTGGTTGCACAACTATAGTTAGTCTTTTTTTGTTACAAAGTAAGCTTTTGTCTTGGTCTAGTTAAATTTGATTCATTTTTATAATGTCAAGTGTTGTCAAATTATTCTGAATATAGGGAAGTAGAACATGGAAAAGAATATTTTGTGAAATGGAAGGAGCTTCCTTATGACGAATGCTCTTGGGAGTTGGATTTGGATATTGCTTCCTTCCACAAAGAAATAGAAAAGTTCGATATAATTGAGTCTCGAAATGGCAAGGTATCTGCAGCAAAACAGAAGAGCAACCTTCGTGATGCTATGGATTTCAAGAGTAGACAGAAAGATTTTAAACACTACGAAAGCAGCCCTGATTTTATTTCCGGAGGTACACAATGCTCTTCATTGAGTTAAGTATTTGGGTGATGTTTTATCATGATCAATCTCTTCTTCCATTGACCTTGTTATTACCTAATGTAAATCAGGTTCATTGCATCCATATCAACTTGAAGGGCTGAATTTCTTACGTTTTGCATGGTTAAAACAGACTCATGTAATACTTGCAGATGAAATGGGACTTGGTAGGTCATGTTTGCCTTTCTATTTACTTTCTTCCACCCCTTCACTCTCAATTACTTCCTTGCAGCAAAATTCTGTACATGTCAATTCTTGTAATTATTTATGAGTGCAGGCAAAACAATACAGAGTATTGCCTTTCTAGCTTCTCTTTTTGAGGAAAATCTGTCTCCTCATCTTGTGGTTGCTCCTCTTTCAACGTTGAGGAACTGGGAACGTGAATTTGCCACATGGGCTCCTCATATGAATGTTGTAAGTATGCATGATTTCAGGTTGTGATAATTTCAGAGTGAGTTTAATGTTTAAGATCGCATCAGATTAGCTTGCGCCTATAATTGATTAAGATTCAACTGTTTCAGGTGATGTATGTTGGCACATCTCAAGCACGCAACGTGATTAGAGAATATGAATTTTACTACCCCAAAAATCAAAAAAAGATCAAGAAAAAAAAATCTAGTCAAACTGTCAGTGAAAGCAAACAAGATCGAATAAAATTTGATGTTCTTTTGACATCTTATGAAATGATCAACATGGATTCATTATCATTGAAGCCCATAAAGTGGGAGTGCATGGTGAGATGACCATAGTCAATAGTGCCTACTCATTTTGAGTCTTTTTCATACTTGCTCTTAAAGTTTGCTTAACATGTCTATGTAGATTGTTGATGAAGGTCATCGTCTAAAAAATAAGGACTCGAAATTGTTTTCTTCTTTGAAGCAATACTGTAGCAGACACCGTGTCCTCTTGACTGGAACTCCTCTTCAGGTTTGTTGGTCACATTATGATCTGCTCTTGCCTGATGCTTATGCACCCGACTTACATACTTTTGTGTGGAAAGAAAAAATGTTATTGTGATTATTATTATTATTATTATTATTATTATTATTATCATCATTTTGACTAATATCGTGACAGTAAAGTTACTGCTTGGTTGAATATGCATAAGACAAGATCCTTTGCCGGACTATGCTGAAAATCTTTTAGGAGCTTAGATTGAGGTTTACAATTTTTAGAGATAATTAAGGTTTTTTTTTTAGGTAGATGGTTCAGCATTGGCTTCTTGTAGAATTTGGCTTAAATGTTAGGTGTTGGATTTTATTGGAAAGCCATCTTTCTGGTTTGAATCATCCGACTTAAGCGGTCTGTATTCTCTTGGAGAACCAGTTACAGTTTTAGCTCAATTGCAGTATATGGATGATTGTCTTGACTTTCTAGCATTAGCTAATTGTGTATATTCTCTCTTCCAATGTGGCTCAAGTGTTGTCTACACATCAGTCTGGAGTGACCAGTATAATAACTACACATTTAGGATTGCTTGTAGTCTTGTACGTACTTTAGTGGTCCAAGTTTGCTATAACACTATAATCTTGAATTTTATTTACCATGTCAGTGTGACCATTTTATAGCCCCCATCCAAGTGCCGAACCTTTGGTAAATCATTTTTTTTTTTGATTGGTGGTTGACGATCATCGGTTCACCTAATGTTATGCATGCATCAATCCATGGAACATTTGCCTCAAGTCTATCTGGAGAACAATTCTAGATAACATCTCATGAAGCACACAATTAATTAGTTCAAGTGATCTTAACATTTTATTTTGTGCAATTATAATGATGGTTGGGGTCATTCACTGCAGAACAACTTGGATGAACTTTTCATGCTTATGCATTTCCTTGATGCTGGGAAGGTTAGTTCCTTGAACACATGTTCAATCGTTTTATCGGTATTGAAAATTATGACATGATTAGCAGCAAGAATGATATGATATAAAAATCTTTTTCAGTTTGGAAGTTTGGAGGATTTTCAGGAGGAGTTTAAGGATATCAATCAAGAGGAACAAATTTCTAGGCTTCACAGGATGTTAGCTCCACATCTCCTGAGAAGTATGTACTGAAGCTTATTGATGCCATTTTAGTTTTATTTTGCCTTCTATATAGTCACATCTCCTGAGAAGTACGTACTGGTAAAATATTTTTGATGTCGAGATGCATGAATGTAAAAGAGACTTTGTTAGCACATTAAGAGAAATAAGTACCATTGAGTGGATACATAACATATATCAATTTGATAAATGTATCAAAATCCTGCAACATACAAATAAAACAACTTGTGGATACAATTGACCTAATCTGGGTGATTTCCCTCAACCTTCATTCCTCAATCTCTACTTTTAATTTTCTCCTGCAATCCAATCTGTCTATTTTTTTCTCATTTTAGATTGCATAAAGCAACCCTTATGTGCTATAACATGGATGATATTGCAATAGTTCTACCTTGGCTTTAACCTTATTTGTTGTGCAAGCTCGATGGACCTCTGCTGATCTCTAATCCTCCATTTTTACTTGAGCTGTAGATACTACTATGCGTGCTGGCTATCTATTTCCTTTTGTATTCTCTTAGCACACATCATATCATTCTCTGCAACCATATGGCTACGGAACACCATTATGTTTAAATTGCAGGAGTGAAGAAAGATGTTATGAAGGATTTGCCTCCTAAGAAAGAACTAATATTGCGGGTCGAATTGAGTAGCAAGCAAAAAGAATATTACAAAGCAATCTTGACTCGTAATTATCAGATACTAACTCGCAAAGGTGGTGCGCAGGTAAGAAGACATAACACGTGTGAGTTCTTAATATCCTAATTTTCAATTTCAACAACTTTCTGTAAGAGCTAACTTAGTTAACACTTTTGATGGCTAGATTTCTCTTATAAATGTGGTGATGGAACTGCGCAAGCTCTCTTGTCATCCCTTTATGTTGGAAGGCGTTGAGCCAGAAGATACAAATGAGTTTCACAAGTAATTTATGCACCTTGCTCTGCTTATTCCTTGTTTCTGGTTGATTGGAATGAGAAATGTATTTGGTATCTGCGTGACATTGTTTTTATGGGATAATCAGGAATGTGCATGACACAGCTTTTATTTTGAGTACCATGCTCTTGTTTCTGTAAAAACTGTTCTTTTGAAGATATAGATAATAGTTGCGCTATTATTTAATGTTCAATTAAACAACTTTGATTTTCTTCAGGTGTAGTGTTCTTACAATTTTTTGGTTCACAATGATATTTATCTCAGGCAACTGATTGAATCCTCTGGGAAACTACAACTTTTGGACAAGATGATGCTCAAGCTTAAAGAGCAGGGTCACAGAGTTCTAATATATTCTCAATTTCAGCATATGTTGGACTTGCTTGAAGATTACTGTAACTATAGGGTATGAATAAGAAGCTGGATTAACTTAATTTACTTGATGTGTTGCTGAAGTGTATTTTGATTTTTTGGGTTGATTCTCTTCTATGTATCTTAGAAATGGCATTACGAGAGGATTGATGGAAAAGTTGGTGGAGCAGAAAGACAAATTCGAATAGATAGGTTTAATGCAAAGAATTCATCGAGATTCTGTTTTCTTCTATCAACTAGAGCGGGGGGATTGGGGATAAACCTTGCTACTGCCGACACAGTAATTATATATGACAGGTAATGCCAATGTTTGTGTTTAATGGCATTTATCTGCACAATATAGCATGTCTTCTATATTCTGCGGTTGCTTGAACCATGAAAATGTAAATCTGGATGGACAAATATGTCTATTGATGGATTTTAATCTCTTGGGTGTATTGCATGTTGGAAAAGTATATTAGACTAGAAGTTAATAGGGGGTGTACATGATTTGATATCTATCAAAAATGTCAAGGGACTTGTTCAACTCGCTCACTTTTCATTTAGTTGAAGGTGACAAAGGCCTGGAGGAATCTTCATAACACACACACACACACATATATATATGTTCATGTACATATATTGTGTTCAGTTGGAATCAGGGAACTTTGGTTAGGTGTGGGTCAGTGTCGACTATGAATTCGAGTTGGGAAGGGATGAGGAGAATTGCTGCGAGGTCAATTCTACAAGAGCTGCTTGCTTGTATAGTGTTCTGTCCTTGTTTGCAATTGGACATGTTTTCTTTTAGAAATCTGTGCACTGACCAAAAGTCTGTTGATTGTCTATTCTATGAGTTTTAGTAATTCCTCTAGGGATTGTCTATTCTATGAGTTTTAGTAATTCCTCTAGGTTACATCTTTCCACTGCTTCATGCTTCTTAAGGTTGTCATCTGGTTCACATTATTTTTTCAGCTTTAGATCAGCATTCACATTCTTCCAACGTTGTGCAATGGGAATGAAGATTTTAGATATAAGCCATGAACTTGGGAATAGGAAGTTGGGTGCAAGTCTTATCTCCTTTTCTAAGAACAATAGTATAGTTGAGATGAGTAGTATTTATGTCAGTGCTGGAAAGCAGGAGGCAGATAAATTGGATTGGGGATTGGCATGGTGGCACTGCATAGTCTGCTTTGTTTGCCCAAAAGACTTAAATGAGTTCTCTCTGTTTAGTGCATGCCCATTTTGGTCTTTAAAACTTCACCTGATCTCCTCCCCTTTCTTCTCCTTACATTTTATGTTTCTCTTTGAGATGGCCTTCTGCTTTGTTGTTGTTTTTTTTTTTTTTTTTTAATTTTATTCACCCATCTATGAATAAAAAATTTCCTGGATGATAAATTAAAATAAGAGCTTGTTGCAAAGCCATCTATAATTGGGTGCTGGATCCCCGTGAAGCATGGCTAATATGAGAAGATGCCTCACTGGATTTACATTTTGATAATATCTATTAGTATCTTGTAATTGAGCATCCAAAATTTTGCAGCGATTGGAATCCTCATGCAGATCTGCAAGCAATGGCAAGAGCTCATCGTCTTGGTCAAACCAATAAGGTTCTGCTCATTATAGATTACCTCATGCTTTACTTCACCGCCTTCCTTCTTAATTAATGGTGTTAACTCTTTTCTGTATGCAGGTAATGATTTACAGACTCATATCACGAGGAACAATTGAAGAAAGGATGATGCAGATGACCAAAAAGAAAATGGTTTTGGAGCATCTAGTTGTAGGAAGGCTCAAAGCTCAAAATATTAATCAGGTAAAAATATTTTAGCCTATTGGTAATATATATGTTGTCGGCAGTTGCACAATAATGCATTGGTGAAATTATACATGTGTTACATAATTGGAACAATTGACTATTGTCAAGTTTTTTCAATGATATAGATTGTCCTTTGATTGAACAAATCAGCATTCATGCAAACATGCACATATATGATTATTGAGTTCGAAAAGATCTAATAAGTAATTTGTCTTCTCATATTCATGGAAATATTCTTTGTATAGTGATCGAATCTGTGTCCTTCATGTCCTCTTAGCTTATTAACTGATACAAGTTAGTAGTTGATCGTATTTGCTATTTGCAGAATCATAGTGCATTCCTGAACGTCATTTATTCTCTGCATCTATAATTGGCTGTTATCCTTTTTTTTTTTTGTAGATCAATTTGTTATCTTGGTGATTGATACAATAGCAACTCTTTTATAAGTTTCTTTCTTTCTTTCTTTCCATTTTGGGAATAAGAAACAGAATTTTATTTATTAGGAGAATAAAGGAAGAAATTGATGATATTACGAAACTGACGATTGCACCCACAGAAATAAAAAAATGGAACTTTTCCAACATTGAATGCTCAGAAAGGCTCTATTCATATGCAATTAATTATACATACTTAATATATCCATGAACATATAATAAAGTATAATTGAAATCCCATTGGAAAGTCACCTTGATCTAAACTATTGCAAACATGATAAAAATTCACGCATCAAATTGAAAACTTACAAAGACAAATTAAAATTGCAAAGAAGTAAAAGTCATGCATATTTGAACAATTAGCCCTAATATTGAGAATACTGTATGAAGTTGGGATTCAAGATTTATAGATTAAAGTCCATGAACAAATTCAAATGAGTCGTGTAGAGTTTATCTTACAAAAGCATCTAAACTTAATTAGCAATAAAGACAATTCTGTACAGAGGAAAACCCAGTGAAAATTAATTTAAGGAAAATGAGAAAAGTATATCTCTTCTAATTAATTTACGATGCGAATTCTGGTAATTATTTGCTGGTAATTAATTTTGTTCTTAATAAGTTTGTTTAATAGATATTTGTTACCATATAATCTGAATGCCTGAATGGTTTTCGTTGTTGCTAAGGATTATATACACCCAACCGTGCCCGTTTGCTTCCATTTCTGTCCGACATTTGTATGAGCCATTTGACAGAAAACGCACCTCTGTTTTACCTGTGTAATCCATTTGCAAGTCACACTTAAATGTGAATTATGGTTTTCTTAAGTTGGTAAGCATTTTATTGTGCCACCATAGAAAATCTCACTACAGGATCAACATGTAGTTTAGCTATAAAATCTAACTAGACTTCAATATTTGTAATGAGTTATAAACTTTGTTTGATATCACTGCTAGAGAATGATTGGCCAGTTATGCAGCTACCTTTGTCATATATGATTTGATTTTAAAATTTTCAAGGTGCATTTGTTACTCATCTGCTAAAATAAAGGGAATTTCCAGTTTGTGTTCCTTTTTTATTTCTCTTGTGCTGAGATACCTCGATATGGATGCAGGAAGAACTAGATGACATCATTAGGTATGGCTCAAAGGAGTTATTTGCTGATGATAATGATGAATCAGTAAAATCTCGTCAAATTCACTATGATGATGCTGCAATTGATAGGTAGATTACTCTTGCAATTCCTGTTGGATGTTATTGATTGTTGTTGTTAGTGTGAACTTTGAATGCTGTATGGTGTAGGTTACTTAATCGTGAACACATTGGAGATGAAGAGACATTATTGGACGATGAAGAGGAGGATGGATTTTTAAAAGCTTTCAAGGTTAATAATTTACTTGATTTATGTATAAGTGTTGTCGCAAAACTTTTGTAATGACTGCAACATAGAATTAGGAACCAATTGGGGAGTTTTCTGTCTTTTTGGTGGTGCTGTCTAAAACTTTCTTCAACACTTTCCTGGAATTTCACTCTATTCTGCATCTTTTATATAATGTATATGTCACCAAAATTGACTTCTTTAAATTGTTGGTCGTGACAAATGCGTGGCATACCACCTGGAACTAACATGTGAATCCGAGCTGTTCTGTCATGATTTATTTGTGAAAGCATCATTTTTTCAGTCTGGTATAATATACCAGGATGAAAAGTTTCAATACTATTCCAAGAGAAAGTAGACCTTTTGGACTACTATTGAATTGAAAAGTTTGATGCTTATGGCTGGATACAGTCATTTAAAATTTTCAGCAGTGGCTAAGTTGCCTATGTTTACGAGTCTGAACAAAATGAAATGCAATAACTGCTGCAATCAGGTAGCTTTAGCATTGTAAATGGCATTAGGAAAGTTTTTGGCTCAATCTTTCCTGCATCGGAACTTTTTTTTTGTTGGATTATGGCCGCTTCAATAGACAGCTTCAGTGGATTTTTTTTTGTTCCTTCTCTTTTTCTCTGTTTTTTTTTAATATCTCAATATCGATCCCTGGACTTAATGCCTCAGGTCGCAAATTTTGAGTACGTTGATGAAGTGGAATTGGCAACAGAAGAGGAAACACCTGTGCCACCAGCAGAGAATAGAGCCTCAGCAAACAATTCTGAACGAGCAACCTACTGGGAAGACCTGTTACGAGACAAATACGAAGTACACAAAATAGAAGAATTTAATGCTATGGGCAAGGGGAAGAGGAGCCGCAAGCAGGTACCTGCTTTTTCTTATTTTATTGACCAATTAGCAAAATTCAAGAATGAAAAAAACCATAAACTCAATGCAGTTAGACTAAATAGATGAAAATAATGTGTTGGTTGTTTTCTAACTTATCATTACCGTCTTACTCAAATCATTTGTAATTTCTATTAGCAGTGCTCTGCAGTCAGTGCTTCAACGCCTTTATTGTATTTCATTCAAAAGATTCTTAAAAGGAACACATCATCTTTTCATTTAGTGGCTTGTTACAAAGGTTATCTCAGTGTTTAGAATTTTCAGTTATAGGTGACAGGTACACTTCCTTATGTGCTTGAAGATGAAGATAAATCCTTCTGAAAATATTTCAGAATGAAATTGTATAAAATAAAGAAATGTGATTATCCTGATAAAGTGTTCTCCTGGTGAAACTTGAGCATATGGGTTTGGGGTTCTGATAATATTGAATGTAATGGCCGGGAAAACTTAAAATGCTCCAGAACAGTTAAAGAATTCTGGGTTGCAGGACTTCTGAAATTGAGTTTTAGCATTCTGATTTATCACATAAGTACATTATGGTATCAGTTGGAGAAGGAGAAGGATATAAGTTCGGAAGGGAAAAGATTGCAAGTTTCTCTTACGGGACCAGTATGGGGAAGCCCTCATATTTTTTATTTTGTAATGGAAAGGAAAGATAAGACGAGCCCTTCTTTTGTTTGGTATCTGTAAAGAAAATTGTTTGTTAGTGGGAATTGGGTGGAGGATTGGAGGTGTTGGCGGAGTGGGTGTGCGGGCACCTCTTGGCTTTGTTTAAAATAAAGTTTTAGAGAAGAGGAAGAGAAGGGAGGAGCAATCCCTACTCATGCAGTTATTTAATATTACATAACTTCTATGCTTTTTTCTTCTTGATTTTAGTATAATTTGAAACCTGGCTTAGGAGTATGTTTAGTAGAGGGTTTGGAAGAGGGCCTATAGGGGCACACAGTCCTTTTGTGATTGGATTCTGTATAATTTATGCAGATGGTGTCTGTTGAAGATGATGATCTTGCTGGATTGGAAGATGTAAGTTCTGATGGGGAAGATGATAACTATGAAGCTGAATTGACTGATAACGAGACACCTTCACTTGGAACTGCAGCTGTCAGAAGACCTCATAGAAAGAGAACTCGGGGTATTGACCAACGGCTTATTGTTTATTTAGTTTATTGAATAAATGTACAAGTGGCATCTTTAACTTTTCCTGTTAATTTGTATCAACAGATACTACAGAAAAGATTCCGCTCATGGAGGGTGAAGGAAGATATCTTCGTGTACTTGGATTCAATCAAAGTCAGAGGGCCGTGTTTGTTCAAATGTTGATGAGGTTGAATTTATAAAGTTTGTTAAATTTATTGAGTCCCATATCTTGCTGGCTATCCCTCTCCTGCTCTCTGTTTCGCTTTGGATAAATGTGCCGCCAACTTATGCTTATCAAAGAATAAGCAATCTATTTGAATTGTTTGTCACAGATTTGGAGTTGGAGAGTATGATTGGACAGAATTTGCGCTACGTCTAAAGCAGAAGGCCTATGAAGAAATTCACGAGTATGTGATTGGTCATTCGTCTGCACATATATATATTTATAGTATTGGTTGAATCAATGTATGTGTTGGAATAATCATACCGGTTTCCTCCAGCTCTACTCTGTGTTTTCTTGATAGGAATTTCTCGTGAGAATTTTTGATGTGCATTGTCACGGTGTCTTTGAATTTTTTATCTTCCCTTTTTTTAGTTGCTTGATTCTTTCTGTTGGTCTTTTCTTGACAATTTATCTGGGAGAAAATGCTATCAAAGTTTTTTGTTTCTTGCTATAATTTCATAACCCTTTATTCCTTTTTATCTATTTGTTATTGTCTATATATTAGCATAAATGTAACCCAACTTGCTTTATTTTATTTCCTGTTTCTGTATTCAAGTACGTTTTTAAAGAAGCTTACTACATTTTTTACTTAAGTAATAAATTAGTTGTTCTGCCAAAATTTGGCATTTCCGAGGTATGAGGTAGCTTTATCAATCGGTAGAGTTCAAATCAGTGTGATATTACATGCTATATAGTCATCAAAATCTCTTATTTTGTGGGCTGCAGTTCATTCTTTACCACCAAACATAGGTTGAGCACTTCTACAGTTCATGTTGAGATAAGTTTTATTGTTTGTTATGATTTATGCAGTTATGGGGTACTTTTCTTGAAGCACATAAGCGAAGACATAAACGACTCACCAACTTTTTCAGGCAAATTACATTTTAAATCTCTCTGTTATCTGTTGACATTTGATTTCTCCACCCCAAATCAGGTCAAATAATACATGATATCTAATATCTAATTGTTGCAGATGGTGTACCCAAAGAGGGACTGAGAATAGAGGATGTACTTGTCAGGATAGGAACACTATCTCTGATCAGGGATAAAGTAAGTTCTATATCTCAGAAAAAAAAATCGTTCGGTTGCATCTTGTAATAATTATAGTCTTGTCACACTCAATTCCTCTTGTTTCGTTGAGATGAAAGGCAAATATTGCTTCTAGTGAACTGCTTTGGCTTCTGAATGCACAGTGCATGTCTGAGCTAAGTTGACATCAATAAGAAGATTCTGAGCAGACTATCATTAGCCTATTTTTGAGTAGATATTCAGTTATTTATTTTCTGAGAGCAAAAGTAGGGTAGATGATTATAAAACGTGAAATGTGCAGTGGCATAAGTCATACCTAGGGTTAGATAACAGTTATGTGAGATTATATTATAATACCCTCATTATAATTAACTGGTGTTTACATGTTCGTAACCATTTACAATACATGATCTCGGGTAAGAAAGGGATTCTGTTTATCTTTCGTATAATAACTTCCATCCCGGTTAACTTGACCCTCGGTAACCACCAGTTTTTTTTTTTGGGTCCGGGGTGGGGTGGTGGTTGGTATTCTGCATCTTTAAACTTGAGATAAAGTCATTACTTACTATTTAAGTACAGATATAAATTTTGTTGTATCTTTGCCAAACCGTTCTATAATGCAAAGCAGCACTCTTTGTTATGTTTAATTTTCGTTTCAAAAATTATCTTCTGGTTGACAGCTGAAGACTTTATCAAATAGCTCTCCGCTTTTTACGGATGATATTATATCCCGCTACCCTGGACTGAAAGGAGGGAGAGTTTGGAAAGAGCATCATGATCGGTTGCTTCTGCGAGCAGTAATGAAGTATAATTTCCTTTTTCCCCTTGAGCTCTAGTTGTTGATTTACAGCTTCATCACCCAAAATAAATCAGAGATAATCTTATATCTCATAATAAGTAGACTGGATACATGTGAGAGTATATTAACTGAGATAATAAATTGTCAAAATATATGGAATAATTGTGAAGTTGTCTCCCTTGATTAATCTATTCTGAATTAAATGCCGTGATAGCTTTCTGGAAATGGTAGGATATAGGATATGAAGTGCCTTTTCCTTTCAATTATGGTAACATTCAATATATTTGCAATGCTATTTTAGATGATCGCATCTCATTTGATTGAAAAAGCCGTTTTGTGAGTTTTCCATGTAAAATGTATGTGTATTAATATGTTATGCTGCTATCCGCCTGAATTTCAAGACATGGATACGGAAGATGGCAAGCAATTGTTGATGACAAGGACTTGAAAATGCAAGAAGTGATCTGTCAAGAGCTGAACCTTCCTTTTACGGCTGCCCCTGGAGCTCCTCAGAATTATGCTTCAGGGACCTCTCAAGCCCCATATAATCCATCAGGTACTTCTCAGGCACAGGCCTCCGCTTCTGGAGTTTCTCAGCTGCATACTCCAGGACTTTCTCAATCACAAAATGGCGTGAACTCAGAACATGTTGAAGCACCTGGAAATCAGGCAAAGGTTACTGGGGGTGACTTTGGAGCTGATGTTGCACAGGGAGCTACTGATAATGCTGCCCGATCACAACCTTTTCAAGACCAGTCTATGCTGTATCATTTTAGGGAGATGCAGAGAAGACAAGTGGAATTTATCAAGAAAAGGGTGCTGCTTTTAGAGAAAGGACTTAATGCAGAACTGCAGAAAGATTTTTATGTAAGTCCTAAATATTCCAAAAATGTGAAATTGTAATTTAAAATTGTTTCAGGTTAGTTTTTTATGAATTATTTGTAGCAGTAGCAGTAGAAAATTGTTTTAATCCTTAGTGTAGCATGATTTAATTGCACCTGTATTGAATCTGTTGATCCACGAGATATTAAATTCTTATGTGAGTTTATTTGAGGTGTATGTTATAATTGATACATAAATTTTAACTATTAAAAAAGCTAACTGTTATAAGGACCACAATTTTCTTGTCTAAATTAAGTGATTGTCTCAGGCTGACGAGAAAACAAATGACATTCCAAATGATGAGGCAGGGCGCAAGGTCACAGATACAGAAAAACCATCTTCTGAGGCATCGGATGGCCAAATAATTGATCAGTTGCCTCAAGTTGAAATAATTTGTAAGTTAATTATTATTTTTTAATTCCTTGGGGATGTTAAGAGTTAAACATGTGTGTGTTAATTGAGACAAGCTTATTCCTGAACTTCTGTGAACAAGCTCTTCTATTAGCAGAAGCAGTCTTGTTCAGTCACGTTTTTGTCTTGAGTAGAGCTACTCATGTGGGAAAACTTTTTAGACATTTGGAAATTTTGACTGAGCCTTTGACTTTCAAAAGTGGTAGTTGTGAACTTTGTGGCATTTGAATGAAATGAACCTGGTTTGGATTTGACAACTTGCATCTTTCTTGTGATCCAAACTGATGTATGACAAAACTCCCAATAGATATATCTGTTGTTTCATGCTTGCATGTATAATTTTAGTGTGTCTTGTATGACCTATATACTTTGTCTCCTCTAAAACAGCTTCGGAAGAGATTCTGGAGTTAGCTTGTGATAAAAAATCGGATCGGTTTGATATTGCCAGGCTTTTCAATGAGGTAAAATATGTAGAGAATCTAAGTTATTGATAGAGGATGTGGTTGGGGCAAGAAATAATCGGGTCCAATTTGTTTTGCAGATGAGCAGGATAGTGGCGGAGAATGCGCCGGATTCCGCTGAAGCATATTATAGACCCGCAAGTTTGGAGTTGAGAAAAAATCTTGGTGCCCTTGAAGCTATTAATAGAGAGATAAACCAGATACTTTCACCAGTAAAGCTGAGTCCGGAAGTGGATGAGGAGAAGGCAGAAGTTGAAACTCAGAGTTGCTCATCTGCAGACAACATTGAGGCCATGGATATAGACAATCCAATTGCAATTAACGACGACAACTTGCCTGGTAATGCTATCGCGGCAGAATCATTTCCAAATGGATGTGTGAATGTAGATGAAGCAGCGGAGAAGTAGGATGGGATGCTTGTCAGAAATCGTAGAATTAGCAAACCTCTTCAGTTATGTGCAGTCTCAATTAAGAAAAAGGTTGGGATTGCTATGTATCTTCACCCTCTATGCTTTTTTTACTTCTAACGATACAGAATTTAATACAAAACATAATACCATTTCTCTTTCAACTTCTTTCTCTACATGGTGGAAACTTATTAATAAATCACTGCATGCTGTGAGGCAAATATTACAACTCAAAATGGAAGTGGATCAATGCAAATGATTTTTATTAATTAGGTGAGACTTTATAGTTTCCTTTTAATAATAATCAGAGGGAAGGAAATAATTCTTCATTTTCTTTTATTATTTTTTCTCGGCATGCTTTACAATCGGGCTAATGCCCGTAAATCAAAAGCTTCTTGACATGTTTAAACTCTTTTTTCTTCTTCTGTGAAACAACGTATACATTTGAAATACCTCGACTAAATATACATAAATACAAATATTGATTTAACCTATAGCTACAAAATATAGGACTTTATATGACAGTATGCATAAAGTTTAAACAATGAACAAATCTATGTTTATATTAAAAAAAAAAATCTTATCTGAACAATGAGTTACTTTTACAAACTTAATAATCAATGAAGTGCCTAATACTTTTGGCAAAATGCATCATCACATCATAAACTATCATGTTTTGTCTCATTGATCCCTAAACTAATAAATTTAGTTTAAAAAATCCCTAAACAATCAAGTTATATTTGAAATTATAAAATCGTTTTATTAGATTATATCCGAATTTGATATTCTGAGGTCCATAAACAAATTTATAATTACAAGATAAAAAAGAAATATAGAAATGAATAGTGATGATGCATATTTGGGAAGGGTAGGGAGGGAGAGGAGGTGTAGCAGCAGCAGCAGTAGTTGACAATTCGGTGTTAATTGTGAACACCAAACACATATTTCCTTCATTTTCACGCTCTCTCCACCTCCGCGCATCTCCATAGCTTGTTGCTTCATTTATTTATTTTTCTTCCAAATCTTCCTCTTCTACAAGGGCACACAATTCCAGTTACCTTATATTCAATCGAATTGGGATACTGGCCAGGAAAGAAGAATGGATCCTCCTACCTCTTGGGATTCCTTGCGCAAACAGGTACGTGTGAGAGATTTTCTGTTCAATTATTTACCTGAGCCTGAGGTGATGCTCCTGATCCAATATCCTTAACCGCCTTCTAATTTTAGGGTTTCATTCAATGAGATCGGATTTATGATTATCACTCTAGTCATAATGATGCTAAATGAATATCCTAATGTCAGATTTATTCCTCAAGACATTTCAATTGCGATAAGATTAGCTCAGATTAAATTTTTGATCTTCAACGATCTTTGGCAACAATGCTGTCTTGCGCATGATTTATTTCCTTGCCTTCATGTACTGTTTAAAAATTTAAGTGAATTGACACTAGTACTGTTTGGAATTTTGATCCTGGATCTACTCCTGCATGCTACTTTTACTCATTCCTGTTTGAAACATGATCCTGGATTGTTTTTCTTTTAGTTCTAGCTTCTTCATCAATCTTTGTAACGGTTCCTTTCGTTACGCATTGTCTATAGGCTCTTCTATGCAATTCTGGCAACTAACACATGGTATTTATTTTACTCGTTGTTTCGAGGTCTGATAGTTTCTGCCCTTTTCCTTACATCTAACCAGGCGAGGAAACTTGAAACGCAGCTTGATGAGCAGATGCATTTGTATCGTAAATTAGTATCAACAAAAGTTGATTGTTCTAATGACCATGATTTGGAGTCTGGAATTGATCAACTTTTGAAACAGCTTCAACAAGTAAATTTGCAAATGCAGGCTTGGGTTTCATCTGGAGGATCAGAAATCTTTTCACATACACTGACTCGGCATCAAGAAATCTTTCAGGATCTTACTCAGGTTATAAATATTGTAGTTACATCATGATTTTACAAGCCTGAATACCTGGATCTAGAAGCTCTTAATTGTTTTTTTTTTTTTTTGGTGGGGGGGTTCATTTTATGATTGTTAGTTAATAATTTGTGTATGATTCGGCATTAAAATGTGAGGTGCTGACTGGAGCAAAACTTTGTCAAAGACTATAGCTCAAAGTCTAATATGTTCACTTAAATTAAACAATTGTTACTATGTGTTGCTCAAAGTTTCCTTCTATCAAGGTCCTTTTTTTTTTTTTTTTTTTTACATCATCCTTTTTCAGATGGGAATCAAATACTGTTGATTAAAGGATTTCATGCTGCTTTATTTATCTTATCTTTTGGGGTTATTTAGGAGTTCAATCGACTGCATTCCAGCCACAGAGCTAAGAAAGAGCATGCATCACTTCTTGAGGATTTTAGGGAGTTTGACCGTACAAGATTAGACATCGAAGATGGTAGTGGTTCCTATGAACAAGCTCTTCTCAAGGAGCGTGCTAACCTCCATAGAAGTTCTGGCCAGGTAATGGGTAATCTTGTCTGTATATTATTGTAGGTGAAATGATAATTTGATTGGTAGACATGGGACTCAAGAGTCATGACTAAGGAATGAGGCGGGCATGCATCAGAAGCATAATGAACTGCCATCCAAAGAATCCAATTTGTGAAAAAATGCAATATAATATCATCCGAAGATGGACATTAAATTTAATAAGCAGGTTTTATACGTGAAAAGGCTCTGGATTTGTTATTATGAACATTGATTATTTGCCAGATGGAAGTAGAAGTTAATTCAACATCACTGAGTATGTTTTAGGGTCAATTATGGAGTACAAAGAACATGTGAAAATATGAGATATAATCACAAGTCATTTAATAAAAAAAAGGGAATGCCAAGTTTGACAGGGATGTTTCTTCCCAGATGGCACTAGTTGTGGAGATTATTTACCCTTCTCTAGTGCCGCGGGCTTACTGAAGGGAGCCACTAGAAGGTTGATTAAAAGAGTCACGATCTGATGTTGCATATTGTACAATAACGTCTGCTTTGGTTCACAATATTGCCACAAGTGGGAAAAACTCATTCTGTCAGAATCACTTAATATGGGGTGCTTTGCTTGGTCTGCATAAGCTAACACATTAGGAAATTGGAGCAGTGGAAATTAATACATTTACAAGAATGACCTCTGACAGGAATCTGGATGTGAGTCATTTTCAAATGCGCCATTCAAAGTCTTAAACAAGTGACCGAAAAGATATAATAGTCAAAATATGTGAAAAGTGCACATAATTCAAGTTCTGAAGGTAATAGATAAATATTTGCCAATTCCAAGTGGCCATACCATGTTAGAGTATTCTGAAAGTAAAGTAGCACTTGGATGAAGATGTTAAGTTTCTATTTTCTATATTTTAACTGTTTGTTTTCCTGTAGATGGACTCTGTGATATCACAAGCACAAGAGACCTTAAAGACCCTAGTGTTCCAACGATCCACGTTTGGCGGCATCAATTCAAAGCTTAGTAATGTGAGCAGCCGTCTTCCAACGGTAAGGAAATATTTGAATGCATAGTTGAAATGATAGAACCAAAAGAGAATCACACAACGCCCTTGTAATAATATTAAATATGGGATGTATACTTGAACTTATATTAGATACGAGACATATGCTGGACCCTAAGCTCATAATGGAGTTGTTGGCTGTGTAATTCTGCAGGTTAATCACATTCTCTCAGCAATAAAGAAGAAAAAATCTATGGACACCATCATACTCTCCTTAGTTGCATCCGTTTGTACGTTTTTAATTCTAATTTACTGGTGGACCAAGTAGGTCTTGGAGGTTGGAGCCATATGAGATTATCTTAAGCTGGCATATTGTATGTACATACCTTCTCGGGTTGCTCTAAATTTTATTGTTTGTTTACTTACATTCATGATGGCATGTCAGATGAAGTTGTATCAACCAAATTTGGTTCAAGAATCTACATGAGATTTGTTGCCTTGTTGAAATTTATAGTCACAGTTGACATTCAAAGATTACATATTGTGCTTGCCATTTAGCTTTTATTCAGTAGTTATTCTGCATCTTTATCTATGGTACGGGATGGTATAAAAAATATGCATTTGGTTTTGGCTGTTCCCCTTTCATTATCTATGCCCTTTATCTAATCTAATCATTTCGAATCGAAGGCTTTTTCGCGGCATATTCCGGGAGAGATCCATCCTTTTTTTGTTACAAAAGGAAGAAAAACACAAGCTATTTTCACAACCTGCTTTGACGGGTGCCACTGATTTGTTGGTACACGAATATGAACATAAATTCATTTCCTTTGGTACGGTACATGTCATGCTCGTGAAAGAATTGAACTTGATAAGGTATGATTTCTTTCATGTATCTACTTAATTTAATATTGAAATGAATTGAACTTAAAGTTCTGACACTACCATCAAGAGCTATTACTTGATTCTAAGTGAACTCATCTTTTGAGAACGATTAGTAAGTAGGACCGTCCACAATTCATAGGACTGGAAACAATATACCGCAAGCACAATGAAGAACATATTTCATCTTGTTTTCAGAAAGATACCTCTAAGGCCCGAAAGCAACCACTCAGCATCGTTAATGACAAATATAAAGATAATATCAATCTTTTTCAACGAAGATAAAAGAAAAATCCCATACGGATGGACAAAACAGAATCTACCTATTTCTCAAAGTAAGATTGTACTTTCTCTAACCAATGTATAATCTCAACCCTGTCTTTAATCATCATATATTGATGCAAAAATTTAGAAAGCTCATCGTTCACTCCTCTTGTCTTCAGGAACTTGTAAAATTCACTCTGGAGCTTATTATCCAATTTCCTGTGAGTAACACCCAGATCAACCAATGAGAATTTGCTATATAACATGTATCTTCTATATATGTATGCTGTCAAGAATGGAACAGTGACACAATGAACTCCATAATGGTTACCAGTACACATTACATATAATTATATCTGGAGATAAATAAAAATGACCTTACATGCACATAGCACAGCATTTGAACTCAGCACACACAAATTTATATAATTTTAAACTCATATTTTATTTTGTCAATCAAAAGGAGTGAGAAAAACAGGTTAATTATATCCTATCCACTTGAATATTACTTTCATTTGCATGATGTGTTTCATGTGGCTCATTAGTTATAAAAATTGACCATTATTTTTTGCCATGTATTAATTTCACACATCCGGCAAATGAGGGCAATTCTCAAATGGGTGGAAACAATAGGTAGAGAGAGAAAGAGAGAGCGATGTTTCATACTTAATATCTGGACCCATGTAAGGTTGCGCTGGATTATCATGTCTGAATATGTAAACCTTCTGAATTTCCAAAGCATCGGGCCAGGCTGAGCAAACAAACTCCATTAAATCAGTTTCTCCTTCTTTCCATATATCAACTAGCATGCTAATGTGAAGTCGCATGGTTTCTTCAGTGTCGTCGTCACCACCAGATTTTGGGGTGAGGACTGAACCATCAAACATAGTTGCTTCAATCTTAATATTCTCATCCCCAGCTGATTTGGCCCTCAACGTAATCCACAGCTCACCAGGTCGATCTTCCACCATAAATTTATCAAACTCATTAGGAGGCTGTCCAAAGTGCACAAAGGAAATAACCATAATCAGATTAGTGACTAGCATTCGATCACTCAAAAGTGGGATTGTTCCCTTTACCAGAAAAGCCATTTGATATAGTTAACTGGTACATCATAATTCTTATGCTACATCTCATAGACAGAGAAAAGAAACATATTCACATCTATATAAACTGACATTCTGAAAGAGTCATGCCATATTTTGGTCAATTTATTAAAATCTGCAGACAGTAATATGGATGCATAGACCATAGGAAACCCGTATCTTTGATTGGGTTGTTAATCATATAGAATAGAATCTTGGGGACTCTTAATGACCTAATATATTTTCTTTACAATACTTCGGTATGCTCTTTTGCCACATAAATCCTGAAATCAGAGTGAGACGTTAAAGGCTTCATGGCCTTATGTATCTCCAAATCAAGTCCACCATTCCAAACACAACCCAATAGAATTTGGCTCTTTGATAGCTCTTAAGAAAAACGAAGCACCTACTTGATTACAGTTTTACAACCATGACAATGCATCAGTTTCTAACTAGAAAGGTGTTCGTGCTGCCTCTACACCCTCTCCTCTCCGGAAGATCACACCACCAATTTCTACGTTTTGCATCCATGTCAAGATAATGATGGTATGGAGTTATGTTATTCAAGCTCCTAAGAAAGTAGTAGCAGTGACCTATTGAAAAAGCGATTCTACTCTTCGCAAAGCCAACCTATGTGATACGTCTCATTTCTTCCCTACTCCAAATACATGGAGATTCAAAACTAATTATCTGTTAAAACACAAAAGGTGAGTGGTGGGCGATTGAAATGAATAAAATCTCGGAATCATAGAGAAGTAAGGGCAAGCGGAGATTCAATTGCCAATCAAATGAATAGGATAAATAGTACCTGATGAGGAGGAGCATAATCATATTGGTATTGAATCTCATTTCGTAGAATCCTTCGTAATTTGGATTCGAAGGGCGAAGAAGATGGCGACGGCCTTGTTTGGGTTTGAGGGGCATTAGAGGAGGATTCGTGGTGGTTGCGACGGCACGAAAGAAATCTGGGGAAAAGCGGTGATCTGCGGCAGCCATTGACGAGAACTCTTCCATTCATCATTGTAGTCATGTTGAACTCGAATATAGTCTGGAAAAGGGTTTTAGGGAGGGGGAAAAAGAGCAGGACTTTTCGACAGGACTACCATGACTCTATCGTAATTGTATTTTGCTCCAACTATTTTTAAAGTTGCAAACTTCCAATTAACTTTTGAGCCCGGCTATACACACTTCTATTTCTTCTAAACATATTCCAAATTCTAAACACATTCCACATAATTAAAAAATAACTAATATAATACTAAACACACACCAAAACATTACCAAAATATCCTTATTAATATAGGGCCCGACTATACACACCCCGGGCCCTTCTAAACACACCAAAAAAAAAATGGGAAAAGAAATATAAGACGAAATATTCAAAATGCCCTTACCATTAAAAAAAAAAACATAATCAACTAATTATCTAAACACACCCACAAAAAACAATTGCTAAACACACCCCACTCATCTAGGGTTTGATTGGAGAGACATTACACACACTCCACTTCCTTCTTCTTCGTCACAAATCCAATTCAAAAAAAGTGCAAAAACCCCACCCAAAATCCTACTACATTTGTGCAAAAAAGATTATGGATCAAGATAGAGCACGGGAAATGGACAATGTAAGTGATTTTACATAGTTTAATCGATTTATTTTTCAGTATTATTCGGAAAAAAAAATCGCGCAGTTCCCGATCGGCCATTACAGGCCGAACATTTTGCAGTGTGTTCGACCTGTATTGGCCGAACATATATAGAAATGTTCGTTCAATATGCGTCGAACATATAAAGAATGTTCGACCAATCCTGGTCGAACGTTATACACTGTGTTCGGCTGGTTCTGTTCGAACATATGCAATGTGTTCGTCTAGTAATGGTCGAACATATTGCATATGTTTTACATAGTAGAATGAATTTAGATTTTTTTTTGTGTATCAATGTATTTACACATGCTCTTTTTTATAGGAATATGGCTCCAATGAATCGCGATTGAGTGTTGTGAACGTTGAAGACCCGATGTATGAGCAAATAGATTTTTTGGAGGATTTTCGAACAAACGAGCTATTTGATAGTCGGGAAGATATGGTGAATTGGGCCAGTACGGTTGGGAATCGTCTTAACATGGTTGTTTTGGTTAGACGATTTGATAGTGGAGACATTGGAAGACGAGCACGGGTATTTTTAGGATGTTAGCGTGGTGGTAAGTATCATCCGCCGAAATCAAAGGTTGTGGGAGGTACCTCTGCTGACCTGGAAAAGAAGCTTGCTAAAGGACGCCAGACTGGAACAAAAAAGTGTGATTGTCCTTTCATGCTAAAATGAGTTGAGGTGAAAGAGACTGGACAATGGTGTTTAATGGTTGTATGTGGGTCCCATAATCATCCAATGAGACTGCATTTGGTCGGACATTCCTTCGCCGGTCGACTAACGACTGATGAAGATCGGTTAATGCGGGACCTGTCTATGAATAACACGAAGCCGAAGGATATTTTGAGCACTGTTAAACTTTCTTTTCCTGACAATGAGTCCACCCTGAAGACAATTTACAATGTTCGACAAAAGCATAGAGTGGTCGAGCATGGAGGCCGAACCCAAATGCAATTTTTGTTGGGAAAGTTGAAGTTGGAGAGCTATTACTTCTTGGACCGGAGAGATGAGCAAACAGATCGAGTCATAGATCTCTTTTATGCCCATCTGAGATCTGTTGACCTGTTACGTGCATTTTCGAGCGTGCTCCTAATGGATTGTACCTATAAGACTAATAGGTACCGGATGCCACTTTTGGAGGTGGTTGGTGTGACTTCGACCAACATTACTTTTTCTGTTGCCTGCGTGTACATGTTCCAAGAGCGCGAAGATAATTACAGGTGGGCTCTGACCACCTTGAAAGGGTTAATGTCCGACAACCGGCTTCATTCGGTGATTGTAACTAACCGCGAGTTGGCCTTGATGAATGTCATCAGTGTTACATTCCCCAACTCTACACACTTGCTGTGACGGTGGCATATCAATAAGAACATCTTGAGCAACTGCAAGAATTTGTTTGGACGAGCGGAGAAATGGGAACAGTTCAATCATGCATGGAATATACTGAGGAGGTTAGAGGATGACTACTAAGAGCATCCTAGGGCTGTGGCTTATGCCCTTAAAAACTGGATCGCGCCGTATAAGGAGAGATTCATCTCGTGCTGGACTAACAATGTCATGCACTTCGACAACACTACGAGCAACAAGTAACATTGTATTTTTGAAAATTCTGTCAGCATTATTTTCGTTCGAATATGGTGTTAATTTCCACTACTGACATACACGCTTGACTTATAGGGCCGAGAGTGCACATGCCAAGTTGAAAAAGCAGTTGGCATCCTCTCAATCAAATTTCGAGACATCGTGGGAACGAATACACCATCTCCTCATCACGTCACATACCCACATTTTGGCCTCCTTCGAACAAAGCTTGAATGTCACACCTCACTGGTTTGCGATTCCTTTGTTCAAGAATATCCGAGGTTTAGTCTCTCATCAGACCCTAAGTAAGATTTTCGAGAAGATGAGTGGTGTTGCCAGCTGTGGTGTTGATCCTTTATTTTGTGGATGTGTTTTGAGACGGACGTGTGGGTTGCTTTGTGTGCACGAGTTGGCCGAGCTGGAACGAGATGGTCAAGTTATCCAGCTTGAGATAATCCACCCATTTTGGAGGAAGTTGGACTGTGAACCAGTTGTGGATGAGGGTATTATCAATGTGGACGTTGGTAACCGTTGGGAAGAAACAGTCGACGATATTAACAACATGTTCGGATCGGCTTCGGAGGCTCAGAAACTGTTGTTGCTGAAGCGGTTGCGTGAGATATCTATACCTTCGACCTCTCAGTTGCAGGAGCCCGTAGCCACCACACGTACCCGTGGTAGGCCTGGCAAAGCGAAGACGAAAAATGATACATCGACCAAACGCAACCCAAGCAAGTTCGAGTATGTGCAATCATTCCACGATAGTTGCTCGTTCGAGGAGGATCAAACGATCCCCATACAAACGGAGGCCAAATCCACCCCTATCTTTACCACACTGAAGCGCAAGATGATGCCGATAAAGCGATGATCAGTTCAGAAGGCAGGGGATGAGGTGTTTGTAGGCTTGCTACCTGCTCTATTGCAGCCACATGTTTTAAGTATCAAAAATCCATTGGGAGACGGCCACTATGGTTTTCGATTGATTGCCCACGTAATCGGGTTGGGGGAGAATTCATGGGGCCAAGTCCGTAGCGATCTTATCCAGGAGCTCAAAGACTTCTAAGGTTTGTATTCCAATATATATGGCATGAAGGATCGTCACGATGAGTTGGTCTCCAATTTGAGTTACTACGAACGACCTACGCCAAACATGAATTACTGGTGGACTTTTCCTAAAATGACCTATCTGGCCGCTAATGCCTATAACATGGCCATCGTCCATCTCTCCCCTCAGATGTGCGTTACGGTGCTACCGTTGTGGGCTCAAGTTCCCACGAAGCCTAGGCTTGTTTGCATGATGCTCGTTTTGGTATAGTCGAGTTTGTCTTATTGAATGATACCGATCCAAATTTATATGCTTACTGATTTCACCCTGTTGTAGGTCGAACTGGCAGACGAAGTGTCGTTACCGCCCATCATAGACCGATGGTTCGAACATCGTTTTCCTTGTGCAAGTGGATGGTCTGAGGTGTATAGGAGACGCATCATGCAGTACGCGGCCGACAGTCGTAGTGAAAGTTCTTCTGTTGGGCAAGAAACGATCCAGATCGTCGATGATTGATTTGTTTGGATGTATGATTCAGACGATTTTAGTAACTTTTGATGTTTGTATGATTTTTCAATTCATTACATTTACTATGAGTACGAACATTTGTCGGAGTTCATAACGATGTGAATTAACTTGTACGGTTGAGAAAGTGAATTATTCGACTTGATTGCATAGGCTAAGTAAACAAACGTAGGGAAAAATGAGCCTGTTCAACCACCTATGGCCGAACACAATGAGAGAGTTCGACAATAAGCCAAACATTATGTAAAACGTTTGACCTTGAGTCGAACAAGTCTTAAATGTTCGGCCTATAGTCGAATAGTTTGAAGGATGTTCGGCTAGTGTCGGATGAACAGGCTCATTTTCCACTGTTGAGATGTGTTCGACATATAATCGAACATGACGGGTATGTTCGACCTATGGCCGAACATAGGGTGAATGTTCGACCAATCTTGATCGAACCTGATGTATGGAGTTCGGCTAGTGTTGGGCGAACATCCTATGATTCCCACAATCGAAGTTCGTACGATCCCTCCCTACTACCAATTCGACATTTAACCATTCCAGATATCAAAGGCACACAAAATACAAGGTAACATGTTTAAATTCATCAAAAACATCAATTACAAAGTCGGGATAGGAGCAACTGTTACATCAAAAGTTGTTCGAATGCGAAATGGAAAATACAAATGGGAACAGTGCTAAAATCAAAGACAAAGAGAGTAGACTAAGATCTCCGAGGCCTACGCTGCCGGCTGCTGGAAGCTCATCTCGACGACTCGAATGGATCCTCGGTGTCAATCTTCAGGGCCCTATATGCTCCAACTAGGACTGGAACCACCATCGACGCGTCCAAGCCTTGTTCGTCAGTTTGCCACTGCTGGTACACTGGCTCTAGGTGACCAAGTGCCGAAGTGATCATGTTCCACGGTTGTGGGCCTCTGTGTCCGCTCTGAGGGACATGTCCAACATGAAGTTCATTCGGATTCTAGATGAATGGATGTGAAACCCTAGAGTACCAGTCGAGGTAGTCCTCAGAGCACTCCCAGACAGGGTATGCACATCTCCCAAGTGCTTCGGCTGACAGAACATGGTTCCGCCAGACTCTGAAGTATGCACCTAGTGCATCCCAAGTGACCTTGTATGTGGCCCCCTATTTACCCCTCCGGGCGAGAATTGGAATCAACGGCTCATCCGGGATCCTCTGAACGAATCCGAACTGCCTTAGAACACGGTCCGAATGATAAGGCTTCACTATATCGAACGCTCGAATGCATCCCTGGTAGAAAGCAACTGGGTTCAGAGGATAATGATCACGAAGCTCGGAGTACGGATTTCAGTTCACCTGCAAATAAACCAGTTGGAGTACACGACACATTTGTGATGAGAGATGAAATATCATAAGTTCGAAAAAAATTGGACAAGTGTTACTCACGTCGTGTGGAGACATGGTATCCAACTCTCTCTGATGGCAAGTAATCGGGTATGTGTTCCTCCGCCATGAGAGCATTGCACCCATTTCCGTGCAAGTGGCTCACCCATTCGAAATCCAACATTATATGTTGGTCGGAATGCAGGAAAATATTCGTATATCCAAGCCTGAGAAAATTGAAAATGCAACGGTTAGAAAAATAAAACAAAGTACATTTAGAGCATATATAGACATTATGAATGTTATGCACATACCTCGAGTAATGTCAGATATCCACTCATCTGCCAAACACCAACTCGAGAGGCCAACCCCAACTGTCGGTATAAGAAGGCCAAAGCCGCTGTGCCCCAAGCGTATTCATGGACACGGTTCAAGTGCTCCAATAGTCGAATGATCTTGGATGATGCCCTAGTGCCGGTCTTGTCCGCGAACAGTGTACACCCCTACACAAAAAGCTGATATGCACGGGCAGCACGCTCCAAGACGAGGAGGTTCTGAGAACTCGTATCAGCTTCAAATTGAGCTCGAAGTCACTTCATTTTGACGGATCTTCCTCGAAGGCCTTCGAGTCCCTCATTTGCAGCCTTCTCCGAAACGCCCAACAATCGACTAATGAGCTCGGTCGCTGGCTCCGGCCTGCTTCTACTGTCCGGAATCATGACCGATCATCCACTAACCGGTAAACCAGTCAAGCATACTACGTCATCCAGTGTGATAGTTATCTCACCCCAGGGCATGTGAAAAATGTGTCTCTGGTTGCCAACGCTCGACAAATGCACATATGAGGTTTTTATTGGGCGTCTTATAAGACACCCACCTCAAATTGGGATGGGACTGCGCTGTAGTAACTGCTCCCAAGCCGGATTCTGTCCCTCGAATTGCCACGTCTCCATCTTTGTGTGTGGCACCAACACTTCAGGATAGGCCGTTCCTCACCGTTCCAGATGACATAGACGATGTGCGATTTGAAACTTAGAATCAGCTGTGGATCGATCGGTCCACCAGGGCAAGAGCCTCTCAAGATATCATCATCATCGGCCTCTTCTTCGGCTTTCTCAGGCACCGCTTCCTCATCATGAGCATCGTCACTTTCTGCTTCCTCTGCTGGTGCTTCGTATTCGATCAAAGGAAGATCAGATGTAGAAGCCATCGGTGGATCGATCATGGTGGCCTCTTCGACCCGACACCTTCTGTTTGAGGCAGTAGGTCGTGTCCTCCTCCTCGTATAAAGAATATCCCCACCTGTAATATTCATCAACAATTAAGATCAATTAACGTATACATATCTCCTCAAATTCATATACATTACATGTAGGCCAAGCATTCATCAAACCTAGCCTAACACTACACTACGAGCAACCGAACAACAATTTAATCAATTAACCCAAGAACAGTTTCTACTCTCAATCTAGTTCAATCACCGAACAATCGACCAATCCCTAAATAAATGGACTACAATGTTGCAATATAAAATATACCAATTACAAATCGACCAAACCGACTATGTTCGACCACAATAAACCAAACACATCCACACATGTTTGATCGAAATACACCGAATAAGATTAACATGTTCGGCCTAGAGGAGACGAACATATTACGCATGTTCGACACTCATTGATCGAACATTCTTCATTACATTCGACCATCATCAGTCGAACAATCTGACCATATTCGAAATACCAGGGTCGAACACCCTCAAGCCCGTTCGACTGCCGACGGTTGAACATTCCCCGACCCAGAACGTCTAATTCATGCCAAAATCGAACGGATTTCATACATTCTCTACAAATAAACGAATCCTAAACATTAATATTGTGTTTTAAACTATATTACACACATTTAACCCACTAAAAATACAACTTCAATCTACCAATTCATAAGGTCACTTACTTGGCATTTCTTCTTCTCTTTGATGCTCCATTGTAGTGTTTGAGCTATGAAATTGACCTTGCTACACCTTGTTCGATTAATGGTCGAACAAACACTCAAATTTCAGCTTCAAAAATAGGGCTTGGGTGGGAAGGGGACGACGACTCTTGCAAGAATGGAAGGAAATTTTTTTGGGAAGATGGGGTGTGTTTAGATTAGGGTTTTGGTTTTTTAATTTTTTAAATTCATAAGGGTATTTTGGTAATTTTGTGGGGTGTGTTTAGTATTGTGTGAGTTGATTTTTAATTTAATGGGGTGTGTTTAGATTTTTGGGTGTGTTTAGAAGGTCATGAGGTATGTATAGCTGAGCCCTAAAATTAATAAAAGACAATGAAAAGAGATATTACTTTACTAAACACACCCCTAAATCCCCCACACCCAAACACGACACAAACTCTAACACACACACACCAACCCATCTCCCACCTCCGCACACCAAGACATCTCCCACCTCCAAACTTTGAGATTCCATAATTTGAGGAGTGTTCGACCTTCAACCGAACATTGTATTGCAAGTTCGATCTACAAACAAGAAATCTACCACGGATCCATATCAAGAAAGTGAGATGCTAAGTAAGTGAAGTTTTCAATTTTGATTATGAAATTATCATTTTCATGTAGTAGATTTGTGTGATGTTGTTTGAAATACACTTTAAATGCTTAAGATTGTTGTTTAGAATGTTTATTGATGCAAAATGATGGATAATTTGTTGAGAATGCATTGTGTTCGCAAAGGGGTGTGTTCAAAAAATTGGTTGGGCGACGGGACTGGTTCGGTCCTGGTTGGCTGAATGTTTTGATGAGGGTTCGACTTAGGGCCGAACATATAGCAAACGTTCGAACACTAGTCGAACCCTAGGCGAATGTTCGACATTATGTCGAACGTAGTCCTTATGTTCGACAATTGGCCAAACAACGTGCATTATGTTCGACAAGTGGTCGAACCTTGTTCTAGGGTGTTCGTTTCTCGGCTGATCGTAGTGTAGTGTTAGGTTAGGTTTGATGAATGTTTGGCCTACATGTAATGTATATGAATTTGAGCATATATGTATACGTGAATTGAACTTAATCATTGATGAATATTACAGGTGGTGATATTCTTTATACTAGGAGGACACGACCTACTGTCTCGAACCGAAGGCGTCGGGTCGAAAAGGCCGCCACGATCGATCCACCGATGGCTTCAACATCTGTCCTTCCTCTGATCGAATACCAAGCACCGGTAGAGGAAGCAGAAAGTGACGATGATCATGATGAAGAAGCGGTGCCCGAGGAAGCCGAAAGAGAGGCTGATGGTGACGATATTCTTAAAGGCCCTTGTCCTGGTGGACCGATCGATCCACAATTGATTCCGAGCTTCAAAACACACATCACCTATTCCATTTGGAACGGTGAAGAACGACCTATACTGAAGTGTTGGTGCCATACCACAAAGATGGATACGTGATAGTTCGAGAGAGAAAATCCGGCTTGGATACAGTTGCTTCAGCGTAGTCCCATCCCAGATTTGAGGTGGGTGTCTTATAAGATGCCGAATAAAAACCTCATATGTGTATTTATCGAGCGCTGGCAACCGGAGACAAACACTTTCCACATGCTTTGGGGTGAGATAACTATTATCCTGGATGACGTAGTTTAACTGGTCTGCCTGTTAGTGGACGATTGGTCATGGTTCCAGATAGTAGAAGCAGGCCGGAACTGCCGACCAAGCTCATTAGTCGATTGTTGGGCGTTTCAACAAAGGCCGCAAAGGAGGGACTCGAAGGTCTTCGAGGAGGATCTGTCAAAATGGAGTGGCTTCGAAGTCAATTTGAAGTTGATACGACATCTCAGGACCCACATAAGTTGGAGCGTACTGCCCGTGCATATCAGTTTTTTATGTTGGGTGTACACTATTTGCAGACAAGACAGACACATGAGCATCGTTCAAGATACTAAGGCTATTGGAGCACTTGAACCGTGTCTACGAATACGCTTGGGACACAACGACTTTGACGTTCTTATATCGACAATTGGGGTTGGCCTTCCGAGTTGAGGTTCGGTAAATGGATATTTGACATTACTGGAGGTATGTGCATAACATTCATAATGTCTATGTATGCTCTAAATGTACTTTGTTTTATTTTTCTAATCGTTGTATTTTCAATTTTCTCAAACTTGGATATACGAATATTTCCCTGCATTCCGACCAACATATAATGTTGGATTTCGAATGGGCGAGCTACTTGCACGGAAATGGGTGCAATGATCTCATGGTGGAGGAACACAGGCCCGATTAGTTGCTATCAAAGAGTTTGGATACCATGTCTCCACACGATGTGAGTAACACTTAAAGCTTTCTTTTCTGTACTTATGATATTTCATCTCTCACCACAAATGTTACGTGTACTCCAACTGTTTATGTATAGGTGAATTGGACTCTGTACAGTGAGATTCGTGATCATTATCCTCTGAACCCAGTGGCTTTTTATCAGGGATGTATACGAACATTCGATATAGTGGAGTCTTATCATCCGAATTGTGTTCTGCGTCAGTTTGGATTTGTTCAGAGGATCCCGGATGAGCCCTTGATTCCAATTCTCGCCCGAATGGGTAAATAGGGGGCCACTTATAAGGTCACCTGGATGCACTAGGTGCATACTTCAGAGTCTGGCGGAACCACGTTTTGTTAGCCGAAGCACTTGGGAGACGTGTCTATCCTGCGTGGGAGTGCTCCGAGGACTATCTCGACTGGTATTCTAGGGTTTCACATCCATTCATCCAGAATCCGGATGAACTTCTAGCTGGACATATCCCTCAGACCAGACCCAGAGGCCCACAACCGTGGGACATGATCACGAATGCACTTGGGCACCTAGAGCCCGTGTACCAGCAGTGGTAAACTGACGAAGAAGGCTTGGACGCGTCGATGGTGATTCCAACCCTAATTGGAGCATATAGGGCCCTGAAGATTGACAACGAGGATCCGCTCGAGTCGTCTAGACGAGCTTCTAGCAACCGACAATGTAGACCTCGGAGAGCTTAGTGTAGTCTCTTTGTCATTGATTTTAGAACTGTCCCTTTCTGTATTACCCATTTCGCATTTGAACAACTTTTGGTCAAACACTTGCTCATGTTATCTTTCAATTTGTGTTTTTGATGAATTTAAACATGTAATCTTTTATTTTGTGTTTTTGATGAATTTAAACCAAGTTCTTGTGTGCATTACAAGTTTTTTCTCTTATAAGTCGAATTGGTTTCTATTAGGGATAGTACAAACTCCGATTATTGTTAAATCTAGGTTGTTTGATCAAGACTAGCCAAACAACTCAGAGACGTTCGACCAGAATGAACCGAACACTCTATACAAGTTCGGCCTATGGTCGAACATGTTCATAAAGTTCGACTATGGGTCGAACTTACCTCAATAGTGGAAAACGAGCCTATTCTTTCCCCATTGACCGAACATCATTTATGATGTTTGACCTATAGTTAAATATTATGCTTATGTTCGGCCTATAGTCGAATGTTGTGTGTATATTCGGCCTATGGTCGAACACTCTCAAGTGTGTTCGGCCAATGGTGGTTGAACAGGCTAGTTTTCCCTACGTTCATATACTTGGCATGTGCCAACAAGTCAAATGATTCATATTTCTCAACCAAATAAGTCTGTTCACATCAATAGCTCGAAAAATGTTCATAGCAAACTTAAATGTAATGAATTGAAAAATCATACAAACATCAAAAGTTTATAAAATTTGATGAATCATACATCCAAACAAATCAATTATCGACGATCTGGATCGTTTCTTGACCAACAAAAGAACTTTCACTACGACTGTCAGCCGCATACTGCATGATGCGTCTCTTATACACCTCAGACCATCCACTTGCACAGGGTAGGTGATGTTCAAACCATCGGTCTATGATGGAAAGTAACGGTGCTTTGTCTTCCAATTTGACCTATAAAAGGGCGAACTCAGTAAGCATATACAATTGGATAGGTATCATTTAATAAGTGAAACTCGACTTTACCAGAATGTAATGGTTTCCGTGAATGAAGGCCATGCAAACAAGCCTAGGCTTCGTGGGAACTTAGGCCCGCAACGGTAGCACCATAACGCACAATTGAGGGGAGAGATGGACGATGGCCATGTTATAGGCATTAGCGGCCAGATAGGTCATTTAAGGGAAAGTCCACCAATAATTCATGCTTAGCGTAGGTCGTTCGTAGTAACTCAAATTGGAGACCAACTCATCCAGACGATCTTTCATGCCATATATATTCGAATACAAACCTTGAAAGTCTTTAAGCTTCTGGATAAGATCGCTACGGACTTGCCCCTATGAATTCTCCCCCCACCTAATTGTGTGGGCAATCGATCGAAAACCACAGTGGCCGTCTCCCAATTGATTTTTTATACTAACCACATGTGGCTGCAATAGAGCAGGTAACAAGTCTACAAACACCTCATCCCCTGCCTTCCGAACTGATCGTCGCTTTATCGGCAGCATCTTACGCTTCAGTGTGGTAAAGATAGGGGTGGACTTGGCTTCCGTTTGTATGGGGATCGTTTGCTCCGTCTTGAAGGAGCAACTATCGTGGAATGATTCTACATATTTGAACTTGCTTGGGTTGTGTTTGGTCGATATATCATTTTTGGCCTTCACTTTGCCAGGCCTACCACGGGTACGTATGGTAGTGACAGGCTCCTGCTAGTGATGTTAAACGGGCTGGTCCTAGCCCTATAGGGCTACGGGCTAAACGGGCTAGGGCCTTATCCGGTTCACTCTTAACGGGCCTCTCATAGTGAGGACCTAATCCTAACCCTAACGGGCCTCGGGTTAAACGGGCCACTAATCAGGCTACGTAAAAAATATCAATATAAAATCTAAAATAGAGAAACACGATCGGTAGAAAGAGAGAGACACAACCGAGATGTGAGTAGGTATAATTATTTTACACTATGCCTGCAAATCTTGTTTTCATTCATTTTGCATAATTTTTGTCAATTTAACATATTTTACCCTATGCCTATAGGCTATAGTCCTTGTTTTTTTTAGGAAATATGATAGAATCTACAAAAAAATTGTTAATCGGGCTAACCGGGCTAATCGGTTAACCTATGGGCTGGCCCGTTTAGCCCTAGGGCTAATAGGGCCGGGCCAAAAAGGCCCAAATTTAAACGGGCCTCTCATATGGAGGACCTAATCCTGTATTTTTTAAGGTTAAACGGGCCGGCCCTATTAGCCCGGCCCGGATTAACATCTCTAGCTCCTGCAACTGAGAGGTCGAAGGTATAGATATCTCGCGCAATCGCTTCAGCAACAACAGTTTCTGAGCCTCTGAAGTCGATCCAAACATGTTGTTAATATCACCGACTGTTTCTTCCAAACGATTACCAATATCCACATTGATAGTACCCTCATCCACAACTGGTTCACAGTCCAACTTCCTCCAGAATGGGTGGATCATGTCAAGCTCGATAACTTGACCATCTCGTTCCAGCTCGGCCAACTCATACGCACAAGACAATCCACACGTCCTCCTCAAAACACATCCACAAAGTAAAGGATCAACACCGCAGCTGGCAACACCACTCATCTCCTTCAAAATCTTACTTAGGGTCTGATGAGAGACTAAACCTCGGATATTCTTAAACATAGGAATCACAAACCGGTGAGGTATGACATTCAAGCTTTGTTCGAAGGAGGCCAAAATATGGGTGTGTGACGTGATGAAGAGATGGTGTACTCGTTCCCATAATGCCTCAAAATTTGATTGAGAGAATGCCAACTGCTTTTTCAACTTGGCATGTGCACTTTCAGCCCTATAAGTCAAGCGTTATGTTAGTAGTGGAAATTAACACCCCACTTGAATGAAAATAATGCAGACAGAAGTGGCAAAAAAAGTTACATGCTGCTCGTAGTGTTGTCGAAATACATGACATTGTTAGTCCAGCACGAGACGAATCTCTGCTTATACGACACGATCCAGTTTTTTAGGGCATAAGCCACAGCCCTAGGATGCTCTCGGTAGTCATCCTCTAACCTCCTCAGCAATTCATTGAACCTCGGTTCATCCTCTGCAAAAATGAGCATATTCCATGCATGATTGAACTGTTCCCATTTCTTCGCTCGGCCAAACAAATTCTTGCAGTTGCTCAAGATGTTCTTATTGATATGCCACCGACGTAGCAAGTGTGTAGAGTTGGGGAATGTAACACTGATGGCATTCATCAAGGCCAACTCGCGGTCAATTACAATCACCGAAGGAAGCCGGTTGTCAAACATTAACCCTTTCAAGGTGGTCAGAGCCCACCTGTAATTATCTTCGCGCTCTTGGGACATGTACACGCAGGCAACAGAAAAAGTAATGTTGGTCGAAGTCACACCAACCACCTCCAAAAGTGGCATTCGGTACCTATTAGTTTTATAGGTACAATCCATTAGGAGCACGCTAGGAAATGCACGTAACAGGTCAACAGATCTCGGATGGGCATAAAAGAAATCTGTGACTCGATCTGTTTGCTCCTCTCTCCGGTTCAAGAAGTAATAGCTCTCCAACTTCAACTTTCCCAACAAAAACTGCAGTTGAGTTCGGCCTCCATGCTCGACAACTCTATGCTTTTGCCGAACATTGTAAATTATCTTCAAGGTGGACTCATTGTCGGGAAAAAAAAGTTTAACAGTGCTCAAAATGTCCTTCGGCTTCGTGTTATTCATAGACAGGTCCCGCACTAGCCGATCTTCATCAGACGTTAGTCGACCGACAAAAGAATGTCCGACCAAATGCAGCCCCATTGGATGATTATGAGACCTAAATACAACCATTAGACACCATTGCCCAGTCTCTTTCAGCTCAACTTCTTTTAGCATGAAAGGACAATCATACTTTTTTGTTCAAGTCTGGCGTCCTTTAGCAGGCTTCTTTTCCGGGTCAGCAGAGGTACCTCCCACAACCTTTGATTTCAGCGGACGATATTTACCACCACGCTCACATCCTAAAAATACCCGTGCTCGTCTTCCACTGTCTTCACTATCAGATCGTCTAATCAAAACAATCATGTTAAGACGATTCATAACCCTACTGGCCCAATTCACCAAATCTTCCCGACTATCGAATAGTTCGTTTGTTCGAAAATCCTTCGAAAAATCTATTTGCTCATATATCGGGTCAATAACGTTCATAACACTCAATTACGTTTCATTGGAGCTATATTCCTATCAAAAAAGAGCATGCGTAAATACATTGACTACAACAAAAAACCTAAATTCAATTGACCATTTACTCCCGCAATACCTCAAACATATGCAATATGTTTGACCATTAACAGACGAACACATTACATATGTTCGACCAGGGCCAGCCGAACACACATATAATGTTCGACCAATGCTGAACGAACATTATACTACATGTTCGGCCAATACAAGTCGAACACACTTCACATTGTTCGGCCTGTATTGGCCGATCGGGAACTGCACGATTTTTTTTTCAACCATACTGAAAAATATATCGGTGAAATCATGTTAAATGACTTACATTATCAATTTCCCGTGCTCTATCTTGATCTATGATATTTTTTGAACAAATTTGAGTAGGTTTTGGGTAGAGTTTTGGTTAGAAATTCAAATTGGTGTTGGTGAGGAAGAAGAGTTCGGTTGTGTGGGGTGTGTGTATTCCAATTACAAAACCTAAGAGGAATGAGGTGTGTTTAGCAATCACAATTAGGTGGATGTATTTGGATAATTTGTTTGATTATGTTTTTTATTTTGTTAAATGGATAAGGGCATTTTGGACATTGCACATTCTATTTCTTTTTTCATTATTTTGGTGGGGTGTGTTTAGAAGGGCTCAGGGTATGTATAGCTGGACCTTGACTTTTTCCAAATACTGTTACGATGGGGTTAAGATTAAGAATTGAGAAAGTAGAGACGGAAATTTTTGCCGATACAGAAAATAAGTTTTTTGATTCTTTATGTTTATTTTATTGGAATTCTCATCTTTTATATTTTAGCTGTTGATTTTTAGTATTTAAAAAATATTATTTTTTAATTTTCTAACCTGCCATAATGGATAACTTATTTTTATTTAAATTTAATTTTAATATTATTTTTTAATTAAAAGAACATTAATTTTTTGAAATCACAAATTTGAAATTTTCATCTAACATAACTAAATTAATATTCATAAATAAAAATATTATTTTTATCCAGATAAATGGTTAGAATTTTATTATTAATTATTAATATTAATAATTTGAGCATCTTGAATTTATTTATTTTTTAATTGAGAAAACACATATTTTTTAAATTACAAATTTATGTTCTTTTTCTAACATGCTCAAATTAATATTAATAACTAAAAACAATTATTCTTCATCCTTATACGTAATAATTTGATTATCTTGAATTTATATGTATTTTTAATTGAGAGAACACTAATTTTTTTTTAAATCACACATTTATATGTATTTTCTCAATTAACAATTTTTTTTTTGGTGTTAAATATGAATTTTAATTAAAAAAGAAGAAGTCATCTTTAAACATTTATATAAAAACATAATAATCTATTACATTTATGTAATATCGTAATTTAAAAAAAAAATCCTACAATTTGTATCAACTTAACTTTATGTTATACTAATTATACATTTATGTGATATATATATATATATATATATATATATATATATATAAATTTTTATTTCAACATGATCATACATATATGTAATATTACCTATACATTTTTATCAATATAAATATTATATTAATATAATATAAAAATTTAAATAAGATATTATATATCTATGTAATATAATGTAAATATATAAATGTTATAATTAAAAAATATACATATTTGTCAAAATATGAACAGGTGTGTGCTCACACACATATAGGTGCATGAAAACTGTGTTCAATGTGTAATCCGAGCTATTTTGCCTCTCATTTGGATGTTTCAGGTAGTCTTGGATGTGCTCATTCGATGATACCCTCCGGTAAAAAATTGGACAAAAATGAGCACAAATGAAAGTGTTCGTGGGTTTCTAGATTAACTTCAAATTAGTGAGATCTTTTGTAATTATCAGGAATGTGTTATGGATACTTCTTGAAGAAGGTTAGAGGATCGAAGAAGGATTCTTGGTTTATTTGTAATAGGTGGACGAAAGTGCTAGATTTTCAAATGACAAACAAGCTTTTGAATATGGATTTGACTTTCAATGGTGGTTCTCACCACCTAATTCTATTAGACATGCTATGTCTTTTGACTCCTCGGATCAAAAATATTTTTATTTTCAATAGTTTACATGTATGATACTCTTTTTTTCGCTGTCATAGTTTTCCTCAATAGAATTTTGCTATAATGTGATTTTAATAAGGCCTGCATGACTTTCTCTTATATTTTTGGTACTATATCTTTGTTCATTTTGTTTTCTTTCTTCTTATATTCGATAATTATTTGAAAAAATATTAAATAATGTTAACTTGTATTTCATTTATTTTCTGACAAAATATTTCAAACACATTTTTAAGTAATCATTAGTAAAAAAATAAAATAAAATATATTTCCCAATATCTTACTATATTTAATTTAAATAAAGTTAATGGAATATAAATATAATTCATAATTTTGAAGATATTTCAAAAGTAATGTTAAAGCGTATAGGGGGTTAAAGTGTACAAGTGGAAGGGGAAAGTGAGGCGCATAGGACTATAAGGGATGAAAGTGATATTTTAGGAGAGTATAAGGGTGAATTTTCCTAGTAATTATAACCACCCGCACACAGAAGTCAAGAGAGAGAGAGAGAGAGAGAGAGAGACATCAGATCAGACGTGATGTCTTTTATTAATAGATAGATAGATTCTGAAGGCAATCTCGTTGCTATCGCCCTTTTGCTCCTCTATTCTTTTGTCATCGGCTTCGATCGCTTCAACTGTATTGTTTTCTGTTTCATTGAGTTAAAATTTAAGGTACGAATTTTCATATGCGATCAAAGATACACCTCTTTCGTTGATTCATTCATTTCATCAATCTTTCTGTTATTGGTTGATTGGGGTTCTATTCTACTTATACGTACATTTCCAGATGGCTTCTGCAATTCTCTCGCTTACCTCTGCTTCTCCCTTTGTGTCTCGCCGCCCTTTGCTCGATTCTTTCAAGGTAAACTTCACGTTCTATCTGAATCTTTATTTCTTTTGTTTTCTGATTTTTCGCTGATATCTCCATTTCACCAGATCAAAGTTTTTTCCTCACCAGTTGGAAAATATAATGTGCTTTTTATTGAATTCATTTTTTTGGTGGTTTAGCAGGCAAATCCAAACCTTGGAGCTTCCAATCAAACAGCATTTTTGGGGAAAGATTACATCAGGGCAAAGGTGTGGCATGCATTTTGTTTCTGCTTCAGTTACTTATTCAGAATCTACATTAATCCTTTTTCTGCGGTGGAATATGTCTCTTCTTTTGTGGTGTTATGTTGGTTATTTTCTTCATTTCATGTTCTATTGTGTGTATGTGTGTCTGTTGTTTCCCTCCTTTATTCTTCTACTTCTCGGCTAAATATTTGGCATTTTTATAAGGATTCTTGCCTTAGCTTGGACGGATCCACTTGTGGTTGTTAACCACCTATCGCCATCTTTTTTATTCTAAATGGCTTCCACGAAAAATAACCTTCTTAAGTTTCAAATCCTGCACCACGTTGTCCACGTACTGTACAAGAAGAGCACTCTTTAATTGTATAACTCCATTCTGGTGCATAATGTATCTCTTGTATCCTTGTCACGGTAGCCAAAGCTCATGTGTTGCTTTCTGGCATGAGGCTTTCGTATTCATCCTTTCTATCCTAGTCCAACTACTCAATTTAACTGTCTCTTCTACTACATTTTATCTGCAGCAAAGGTAGAATCCTATTTCGTTATGAATTGCATACTTGATTGAACTGGGATGATCCAGGAACTAGCAGTTTGGTGGTGTTTATTTAGAGAAAACTCAGCATTTTATTTGGAGAATTATATTGTACGATTGTTGTCCTCACATGTTACTTATGTCATCTTTCTAGAAGTCTTTCACTAGGACAAGCATGACAGTGTCCGTTGAGGTTTCCAGATTCAATGAAGTAACTATGGCTCCTCCAGACCCCATTCTTGGGGTTTCTGAAGCATTTAAAGCAGATACAGATGAAATGAAGCTTAACCTTGGTGTTGGTGCCTATAGGACTGAAGATCTACAGCCATATGTGCTAAATGTTGTGAAGAAGGTAAGTTGCTTCCTCTACTCATGCACTGCACATGTACTTCATCTGTAAAGGCAATGATTTTATCTCATGTTTGATTGTTTAGAATTTACTAAAGAAAATAATATTTATTGATGAAAATTTTGTAGGCTGAAAAACTTATGCTGGAAAGAGGAGAAAACAAAGAGGTACTTGATATCTTAACTCCAAAAAGGCAGAACTAACATCATATCTGGGCTCTTGCTGACTTATGCATACTAAAAAAATTGCTATGTGTAGTATCTACCAATCGAAGGCTTGGCTGCATTTAACAAGGTCACGGCAGATTTATTATTTGGAGCAGATAATGCTGTTATTCAGCAACAAAGAGTAAGAGACATGAAGTCCTTTTTTTTTGCACTTGAAATTATAAATCTAATATTGGTTTAATGTCGAAGTATGATTTATAGATATTTGATATATATGCTTAATAACCAGAATTCAATGAGGATCCTCTTTCCTTGGCTCAGGTTGCCACTGTCCAGGGTCTTTCAGGAACTGGATCTCTAAGGCTTGCTGCAGCACTCATAGAAAGATATTTTCCTGGTTCTAAAATTTTGATATCATCTCCAACATGGGGTATGTTTTAAAGTGTTCTTAAACATGCCTGGATAAGATGTTATTGTTAGTTTACCTAATAATGTTTCTGCAGGGAACCACAAGAACATTTTCAATGATGCCCGGGTTCCATGGTCTGAGTATCGCTATTATGATCCCAAAACTGTTGGTCTGGATTTTGATGGCATGATATCTGACATAAAGGTTGTTTAAATTATACTGTAGTATCTAATTTTCTAATTAGATTTTGATGGCATCATATCTGACATAAACTGTAGTAATATGAAAGTTACATTACTAAAATCTAAGTTGGTAATCTCTCACGTTTCTGTTTCTAATACCTCAATTGTTATAGTTGGAGAAATTAGTTATGTTGCCATTCACATTCTCATTATTTTGGGTGTAACCTCTCATTTTCAGGAAGCTCCAGCAGGATCTTTTGTGTTACTTCATGGCTGTGCGCACAACCCAACTGGTATTGATCCCACTCCAGAACAATGGGAAATAATAGCTGATGTTATACAGGAGAAAAACCACGTTCCATTCTTTGATGTTGCGTACCAGGTATTCTGTTATCTACTTCATGGAGTTAAAGTCATTGCTGATTTTAGTTTCATATTTAACAAAACTTTAACAGTTGTAAAGAAGAATTTAATATATATATATATATATATATATTGTACATGGAAGCCAATTTTTTTTTTATATTAGATTATTAAATTACAGTCCTAATTGAAGGAAACACTTCCTAATTAAATTAAATTATATGATGAGGGTTAAAATAGGCATAACGAAAAATGGACGAAACATAAAAATTTTTATACTTTTATGGTAGTAATATATATATGTATATATACACACACACGCATAAGTATGTATGTTTCGTCCATTTTTCATAATGTCAATTTTAACCCTCCTACATAATTAAATCAAATCAAATTAAATTAGAGTTCTAATTAAAGTAAACTTTTTATGAAGGATATAATTCAATATTTATTATATTTTCTACCTGATTATAAAAAGTAAGAGTCCTTTTACATTTCAAACTCTTTTTGAAAAAATTACGTGTTTTGATTATTTTTCTTTTATATTCTTGAACATTTTGAATTTTAAACTTAAATTAGTCTTATATTAATATATATTTAAAGAGCTTTTCAATGATTAATTATAAGCATATATAAAAAAATACTATAAATTTGATATTTTTATTATAGTATGTTATTATTGTGAGTATATATTTAAATTATTTATTATTCTCTACAATCTAAATTAATTATTTATTTTCAATATTTCTTTAGAATAAAGTATGATGGTTGATTTGAACACATATTGAAAATCAAAATATTACTATAAAATTAGATTGTTTGTATATATATATATATATATAAAATATATATATGATAATTAGAAATTTCCAATCGAAGTGATTAATTGGACTACATAAAATTTAATTTAATATATAAATGTAAATAATAAATCCAAATTTTAAAAAAAGTATTAAAATTTTTCAAATTGTAATGTAAGTTTTTGTCTAGAAATAATCTAAATTTATTTTATAAAATCTGATTATTTACAATTTTGTGTAATATAAATTATTTTAATCAATCTAAAGACTATGATTAAATTATAAAAAATTTGATAAAACAAGAATACTGTATTACTAAATCAAATCTTAATATATAAATATAAAGATATTAAAAAGCAAATTTTGATAATTTTGAAAATTGTAACTAAAATATTATTATCATTTCAAGAAGACAAAATAACAAAATAGAATACAAAAATTATTCAAGTAATTATAAAATGACTAAATAAACTTTAACTTTTGTACTAACTTTTCAATTATACCCTTATACATCAAATAATCTAATCCTTGTATCTTTATTCATTTCATTTTAAATTGTAATTTCTTTAAACTTTCTATCTTTACAAATATAGACAATAAATATTATAAAATCATCATTAACATTTGAAATTACCATTAATAATAAAAGATATAAACATAATTTTAGATTTTCCTAATTAAATTATGAAATTTGATTTTAATAAATTCAAGCATTAGAAAAAGATTTAAGAATTGGATTTCATAAACATAAACTTTGAAAAAAAATATGGAAATTAAGATTTAAAATATGATTTTCCAAATAAATGGAAATTCTATTATACTTTATAATTATAAGATTTCTAAAATTTTGAGATTTAGTTAGATTATTTAGTTATATATTAACAATTAGTATTACATAATTTCTTGGATTTGTTTGTTTTTTAATATATATCATGTAACTTTGTTATTTAAGTGTTTTTTTTAGTGTATTGTTTTTAACAATCTTCATATTTGTATTTTATTTTGAATTTTTAAGAATTATTTAAATCATTTTTTGATTTTTGGATTTTTTACTTATTTTCTATACTTGTGTTTTTGTATTTAGTTAATAATAATGAGATTTTTTTATATACTTTTTCAAATCTTAGTTGGTTTCATTTGAATACTTTCACGGTTTTCTTATTTCAATTTAATTTGAAATTTTAAGATTTGTTAAAATAATTCTTATTTCATGAAAAAACTATTAGTAAATTTTCTAATTTATTAATTTGAAATAATTCTTATTTCGATATTTTAAGATATATCTTGTAATTTTTGTATTTTGTTAGTAAATTTACTATTTTTGTAATTTAATGCTTTAAAATTTGTTAGATTTTACTTTATTTTTTCTAAGATTTGAACAATCTTTGAATTTTAATTTTGTAAATAATTTAAGTTCTCAATTTTTATGTTATAGGTTCTAAGATTTATTTTGTTATTTTTTGAAGTTTATTGAGAAATAGATTATATATATGAAGTTTAAAAGAAATTAAATCAAATGAAAAATATAAGAGTATAAATTCATATTTTAATTAAGGTTGCAAATATTAAAAAATAAAAATAAAAATAAAGAATAAAATTATAATATTTAGAAATGAGGTGGAAAATGACATAAATGTAATTCAAAACATAAAAAATTATGGAAAGAAATGTCAAATTTTTTCAATTTTCACACTACATAGCTGTTTTGACACATGGGTGAAAGACATAAATTTTTTATATCATAAGGGGTTTTACGCATTTTACCCATTATCAATTCATTGATTTGAAGGTCACTTAAATTGAAAAATATTATCAATTACTTAACAAATAAAATAGAAATAATTTTCCTTAGTTTTATGATAATATAGAAATAAGATGTTTCTAAAATGTGAGTAAACATTTTTTTGATAATTTATAACTAATTCATGATTGAACTTTAAATAAAATATTGTAATCAATGAAATTCTTATATCTAATAAAATAGTATTTAATGTCGTAAAAAAAAAGCACTTAATAATATCATGCAATTATAATATCTTACGTGCAATGCACGTCTGTTAATACTGGTGTGTGTGTATATATATATATATATATAAAATCAATTGAATGTAAACATATGTTTCTTAATGAATAATAGGTCATATTTGAAGTTGGTTTAATTGGGTTCCCAATTTGAGTGTAGGGTTTTGCAAGTGGGAGTCTTGACAAAGATGCATCATCAGTGAGACTGTTTGCTGCACGGGGAATGGAGCTTCTGATTGCTCAGTCTTACAGTAAAAATTTGGGTCTCTATGCAGAAAGGATAGGAGCAATTAATGTTGTATGTTTGTCAACTGACGTTGCACAAAGGTAAGATAGGAATGATTCTTCTTGTCTTTTATATCGTCTGTTGAGTTTATGTTGTCTATTAGTCTCTGCAAACAGATTACATAGAAGGCTTGATTGACTAGATTTTATAAATAAAAAATGGTTCTAGGTCAACTAATTCCTATGTAGAATATAAGAACGTCCTGTTCACCTTCCCTTTCAAGCTGTAGCGTACTCTATATAAGCTCCCTGGTTGGTTGCATATGCATTCAATCTAAATACCCTCTTAGCACCTTGATAGACAATCAGCATGTTGATCCATTGATTTGACATGAGAGGCTTAGTTGTGTTTTTCTGATTATTGTCTCTCACATAGTGGCAATCAACCTTAATATAATAGTTTTTCTCATCAAACATGGAACTGGAAGGAATATGAATAGCAATTAGCTATCACAAACCAATTCCATATGTGACTAGGGAGGAAAACCAATCTCTTTAAGAAAATGCTCAACTACAGTAACTTACAAATGTTAAGTGCCAATGCCATATGGCTACCTTAGATTTACTGTGCTTATAGACCATTGAGAGTCCATTAATTGGATAACACTGTAGAAAAATTGTATCCAGTCAAATACTTTTGAAGTGTTTCAATTCTAGCCAGCGACTTATCTTCTTCTCTGAATTCATAACAAGATTCAGTTACCTGAGAACCAGGAGAGTTGCAACCTCCATGCTGGATTACATAGCCGATTCCAGCTTGGATTGACAACCTTGCTAGTAATCTAGCATACGATTCCATTGTATTTTAGATCATGGAAAAGCAAAACTACTGAGAGTATCAGAATAATCCATCAAAGAGAGTGCTCAGATCAGTCTTTTAAAATAAACCAGAGACCAAAAAAGAAATATGAGACTTATTTTAAGACTGGTCCGAGCACTCTCTTTAATGGATTATTACTGATACTCTCAGTAGGTTTGCTTTTCTATGATCTAAAATACAATGGAATCGTATGCTAGATTACTAGCAGAGTTGTCAGTCCAAGCTGGTAATCAGCTATGTAATCCAGCATGGAGGTTGCAATTCTCCTGGTTCTCAGCATGATGTAACTGAATCTTGTTATGAATTTAGAGAAGAAGATACGTCGCTGGCCACATTAAAGAATTTTAGTTTCTTTACATTTTAAGAAAAGGTTAAATCTTATGGTGCATTTTATTTTAGTTGCTCTCTGTAAAGAAACTTTGTTTGAGTGTTTGATTTCTCTTTTATTTTTCACTGATTGTAAATTTAGCTTCTTTTCTTAATGTGGTTTAGGTCAGAATAAGTTGAAATGCATATGGCCATACATAATGGCTCACACCCCCACCAATTTCTTGTTTTCACTAAGAATAGGTGTCGGTCCCAACACAATTGTTTGTGTAGAAACCAACACTCAGACTGCGAAGAGATTTCTCTACTTTTCTTCATGGGGGATTTTCTTTAGAGTTGAACGTCAATCATTCAAATTATATTAAGCTCAATTGACAGCGACTTGGTAATGCAGGGTAAAGAGCCAATTGAAAAGGCTTGCTCGACCAATGTACTCAAATCCTCCCATACATGGAGCTATGATTGTTGCTAATGTTGTGGGAAATCCAGATCTCTTCAATGAATGGAAAGAGGAAATGGAAATGATGGCTGGAAGGATAAAGAGTGTCAGGAAGAAACTATACGACAACCTGAGAGAGAAGGATAAGAGCGGGAAGGACTGGTCTTTTATTCTTGAACAAATTGGCATGTTCTCATTTACTGGCTTGAACAAAACTCAGGTACAGAGGCATATGTGTTTAGATAATGCTCAATTTGGAAAATCTCGTATAATGTTCTTGCTCATCTTCTTGTGATCTTTGTACCCAGAGTGAAAACATGACCAACAAGTGGCACGTTTACATGACCAAGGATGGAAGAATATCATTAGCTGGATTGTCTGCTGCCAAGTGTCAATACCTTGCTGATGCTATTATTGATTCATACCATAATGTTAGCTAGAGAAAACATCGTGATATTAGGACGATATTAGGCTTACAATATATTATACCTGAAAAGTTGGTTTTTGTCAGGAAGAGGCTTTCAATAAGTATTTGGTAATGTCATTTTGTAATTCAATGGTATTTCAGCAGCATTTCTCCAATTTTTGAATAAGTTTGAATCTATGTATTAAACACTTCAACAAATTCGTACACCCAGGCCAGGGCTTAAAATATATTCATACATTTACATATACGAGTTTTAAATCATGTGCGTTGCATGTGGAGATCAATTCAAATTAAGGAAAGAAATAATATAAATATCTTATATATAACACTTTATATTAGAATTTTAATTATATAAAAATCCTAAATTATTATTATAATCTTAAATAATAATTTTTAATAGCGATATATTTAATAATCCATATTTTGTAAGAAATATCCACACTTTTATATAGATAATAGATGTATTCCGAAGACAACGACAAACTCTCTTCCCAATCACCATTGCTGAAAATGGTGTGTTTATGCATACGTGCATGCTTGTATATTGGGATGAATGGAAGAAAGAGATGATCACATCCAAATGCTAAAGAAAGCTCAAATTACAAAAAGCCTGTCATTGTGGAAATCGCCTACAGTTTGTCATCTCATGCAATACAAAATGTGCACTCACATGCTAAAAGAACACAACCACGTTGGCTCTATAAGTTTGAATTTTCAACTCCAAGTTTAAGGAAACACACTACATATTACGGGAGCAAGAATGACAAGCATGTGGTACAAAATATATGTGATCGTTACAGAACTCAGGTGGTCTGCCCATATTGACTGGCTGTGTGCATATAGAGTTTATTGATTCCTGCAATAAGGTCAACGTGGTCTAGTACCTCGACAGAAATTACTTGTCAACGCCAAAACTCCATACATCAATATCAAACAGAAGACCATACCAACCTACGGACAATCAACAAAACCATCACAAAAACCTAAATTATAAATGTTCAAGTTAGGACGATTGTATTTGTGCATTCCTACCTAATTTTAACCTCCGATCCTAAGAATCTGTAGCAAACCCTACAGTAAATAGAAGACATGATAAAAAAGCAGCCCAAGTGTGGACTGGATGGAAACATATACACTTCATCTCCTTCGCTTCTTTCCACCCTTGGTCTCACTTTCTCGTGACTTTGCAGTATCTGTTGATTTTCCCTTGGCCGTTTCAGATGATTTTGCAGACTCAGCTGTTTTTTCCTTCATCAGCTCAGTTTCTTTCACCTTCGATGAACTAGGTTTTGTCATTCGGGTAACACCAGAACTGGGGGTCTTGCCACTTTGTGGGGTTTTGCCTTTAGACTTGGAAGTCCTTTGGCTTTCCTGTTCTGAGTGACTAGAAACTTTGGGAACATCATCTTTGGATCTGCCAGATACTTTGGCAGATTCAACTTGACCTTTGCTTCCAAGTTTCTGAGGTTGATCTTTAGATTTGATGGTTTTATCCACAGATTTTTTATTTGCCTTCGAGTTATCCTTGGACTCTGACTCTGCATTGCCATCATCCTTGGACTTACCACCCGATTTTGGTGCAGCATCTTTCAGTTTACTGGACAAATGAAACTCAAAAATTGTTGGTTCCTAATACAGCTCATGCTGGTAAAAGGATTTATAGGGAAATTGAGCAGAAAGAAACATACCTGTTTGGTGAACCCTCAATCTTTTGACGCTTGTTTAATGTTTCAGAATTTGTATTCCCTTTCTTCTTCCTTTTCCTGGTTAAAGAAAAGCAAACCAAAGAAAACACATTAGAAAAGGTATAAGCCATGAAGACGGAGCAAGTTTTGACATTCTAATCATAGCACCATATTTATCATTATCCGTTCCTAGTAGATGTTGCCTATGAGAAGGAAAAGACAAACAAATATAGCTGAATCAAGGACGACCTGTGCAACCAGTATTAAAAGCTATAGGTACGGCATGACTGATGTGACCATAACCCATACAAATACAAAGTAAGCAGACACCTAATAGTTGGTGTTAGTGTAAATGCTTTTACTTCTTATTTCTCGTGCTGAAGGAAGCAAATAGAAGAGCGTGAAACAATGAAGGATAGAAGCTTACATGACAGATGAAGTATCAGGACTTGAATGTTCGACATCTTGGTCCTGTTCACAAATATTGTGAGCAATGATATACTGATGGTGGAGTGTAACCTTTATAAGAATCAGTAAGGCACTTACTCCATCTGAAACCAAGTCATCTTTGACAAATTCCCACCGTTCTCTTTTGAGATTTAGGACTTCTTCATCGCCATCAATATACAAGACCTATTTAGGAAAGAGGCATGGCTTCAAATTAGGGGCTTCAAAAGCAAAACAAATAGCATCAAAAGATGCAGCAATAATCTTTTGCACAGACCTTATGTTTCTTCTTGACAGAGTCAAAAGACGCAATTTCACCCTCATAAAACCTGGCAATAATGACCAAATAGAAGCAAAACATACTCTCATAAGTTATCAATCACCTCTCAGTAAAATATGAAATCTACAAGAATCACATACATCCGATCTTTCGGCCACCAGACTTTGACTTTTGAACCAATCAAATTCTCACCACACTCCGGGGTCTCAGATGCCTTGATGAACAACAAAAATTAATCAGAACTGGCAGAATGAATGAGCACAACATCAAAATATACTCCATGAATTAAACTAAGAAATCAACAAAGATCAATACCTATCAGTGGCCATCTCATCTCAGTGTTAGTCTAAGCTATAGATTACTGCACACTAACCATTGCAAAGAAGACAAACATTTCATGCAATTCTCAATGATGTAATCAAATAAATTGACATCTAATAGCTAATTTCCACAAACTTCATAGGAATGTCTTATTTTCTACATGAGATATTTCCAACTATTTAAAAGCAGCAGCGACGTCTCATGAAGCAAGCTTTGAATATATAAAAGGGAAAAAAAATAAAATCCATGTGTTATATAACTTCTGCAAGTTGGGAAAGAGTATTAGCAAGTGAAGAAGAAACCCTAGGAGAATGAGAGAACAGATAATGAAAATGTTTGACCTATTGCCCAAAATCCTCTTATGCGTTCATGAAAGAAATTTTCTATCCACGACCGGGGCAAACCATTTGCAAACATTTCTTATTAATTTCAAGAAGTTACAATTACATGTTCCATCCATTCATAACTAAATACTCTATTTCAGGGATGCGGTGCAAGGAACACAAATTCAGTGGCAAATGGAAGTATAGTGTGCAGCAAATACAATTGGAGTTCAGACTCTCTTTTCCTAGAGTCTGTTTCCTCTTGTTACTCATAATTAAATACTATATTTCAAGGATGTAGGAGCAAGGAGCCACAAGGTTTGGTGGCAAATGAGAGTATAACAGTGCAACAACTATAATTGGAGTTCATACTTTCTCTTTGCCTGGAGTCTGTTTCCTTTTGTTACTCATTCTTGGGGTTTCTTCCTGGGTGCCTTCACTTTTTGTTGATTTTAACGGTGACTTCCGTGGCGTAACTGTGTCCTACACGATAGTCAAATAACCACAGAAACAAACATAATTTGATCAGGAAAAGTAATTGCAACCAACAAAACATTTCTAAAGAGGGAGCCAAATTACTTTAACATGGTCTTCTCTTGCAGAAGATCTTGGGACGCGTTTTTCAGAGGTGGCTTTGGAACGTCCACTCTTTTTGCCATCTTCCCTCCTCAATGAGGATCCACACTGTGTCTTATTACTAGCATCGCCCATCTTTTCTGTCTGATCCAGTGAATGTGGATCAGAATCACTTGCACAGACATCATCGTTCTTTGATGCAACTACTTCAGTCAACGTTTTATCCTTTCTGGAGTCATCAGTTCGCTTTTTTCCCAAGCACCGTTGTTTCTTTGCTTGTGAAATAGGTTCTCCTTCAGATGCTTTCTTTGAAGCAGAACCATCAGATGCCATCTCATCACTAACCAAATTTCTCTTCCCCTTTTCCAAAATGACTGTTTCAGATAAGCTCTGACCAGGATAACTATCACTCTGGGCTGGTGATGCTGCAACTAAAGACTCATCCTCAGGTGCTTTTGATGGCGAATGCTGAACAGTACTCTCTTCTACTTTCTCTGAAGATTTGGCTGCTTCAACAGGTTTAACATCAGTAGGAAAAATATGCACATCTTTTTCGGGAATTTCATGGCTAAACGGCACCTGCTGAGATTCAGCAAGCTCCGCTTTAGCTTCGAAATTCAATGGTTTTTTAGCACTGCAATCATCCAACTCAGGTTTGAACATTGACTTTACATCAAGGTGGCAGTTAGAATCGGCCATCTTCAAAGAATTTGCATCAGTCGTAATTTCCTTGGGTCCAGTCTCATCAATACCATTACTCACAACTGCCTTTGGTGATCTAGTGGTAACGAAATCTTTATCTTGAAAGTTGGTCTCTCCACTACCATTCTGACCTGCCTGCTCAGACAAAAAATTGAGATCTTACATATTAAGTACAAATAATAGCAAAACTATTCCAAGTTCGAGAAAGCATTAATGCAAGAGGCCTACCATGCATCAACAATTGCACATCGTAATAGCAATGATGAATATTGGACAACATTATTCCAGGAAACACCAAATGGCAGAAGAGAAATAATGCATCAGCAGAAAAATTGTACTGCAGTCAAAATACCAGGAACTGAAGACGCAGTTTGCCGATACAACTTGATTAAAACAATACATGAAGAATCAAAACCATTAGGCACTGAGTATCAAATTTTTATTTAAATATTCAAATTAAAAAACAAATGAAAAAAGAATTGAAAAAAGGGTATGAAGTAGTCTCAGGCTGAAATTTTTGAAATTATGATTGAAAATTGAAGTGAAATTGATTCACAAGGTGATGCAGAAAATTGTATCATTTCTGCCAGAGAGTGTCTGTACCACAACTAGAACAAGAGATTGCACTCAACCCATCTAATAAAATGTCCATGCACAGAGTAAGTCGAAAAGAAAAAAGGAAACATAAACTCACAGTTGGACAATGTAACTATGCTCGTTAATATAAGAAATAATCGTACCAAGGGCAATCAACATATTAAAGTGAGCAAAATTTCAATCATTCATCTGATTAAAGTGTCGTAGCAACATGCCTGAGTCATGGGATCCTGAGGTGGAGAAGCACTGGTGCACTTTCCCTCAGCAACCTAGAATACAAACACAATACGAAATCTTAAATGTTAACGAAAAGCATCACTTTAAAATGTTCCACAAAAAGCCTCGTGACCAGATTTTTTATCAAATCAAATGATACAAACTCAGAGACACATCTTGCTTCTAAAAGGCGCAAAGAGCATGCAAACCAGTCATGAAGTACAATGGATCAGAATTGTATGAAAAGATAGAGCACATGCACAATTGTGAGAACAAAGTAAATTTAGAAAGGCTTGTAGAATGATGGAGCCAGACAATCCATCTTCACAAATAAGAAAAAAATGAAAAATCAATACACCTTTGCTAGTTTGCTGATAAGTAGAGTAGTGCACTGAATAATTCACAATTAGAGGGGAAGGTAACTGAAAGCAGCAATAGTATGGTAACACCGCAACAGCCAAATCCAGTAACTTACCATAAAAGACAAATCCAAATCCAAATCAAGTGTAAGTAAATGGAATCATACCGGCTGGTCATTTAAGATGCTCTCGTTGCTATGCCCGACTGTATCAGTATTTTCTCGGCACAGAGAGGCTACAACTTCACTATAATCATCCAATGAAGTATCTAAAGATTTCACAGCTTGTCTTAAATAAGGTCTAAGCTTGTCCGCTGATTTTTGGATAACTCGTTCAGCCAATTTCTTCGCAATCGCCAAAGCAGTCTGTTGATGTATTTTATATCAGCAGCATGTAAAACATGAGAGGAAAAAGTGTTGTTAAAAGAACTCCCGGGAAATCGACCTCATTGTTCGTTTTCAAGGCAGCCAAAATTGGAGCAAGTAGATCTGGGGAGATATCTTCACTTTCCTCTAAAACAAGCGTCATAATTGTCTCCATGGATGTAAAGATGATTTCAGCATGATAAGCTCTGAAAGCAGAAAATAATAATACATAAGCAATTCAGACAAAAATTCCCCTCTAATGTGCAAACCATGAGAAACTAGTAATCCTAAATAGCAAACTTTTATGCATAATTTAAGAAACTATCCGTTGATTCATTTTACATTTATAAAATTTATAAGCAGTTTAATCAGCCATCTATTCCACATATCTTAATGCAATTTGTCTAAGGAAATCATATTAGACTGAATGACTTCCATCAATTGGAGCAAAATCCATTATTGAAACTCTTACGATTATATTACTGCCAAATATATTCTTCATACTCTATCTCAAATGCATATGAACTCACAGAAGCCAATTTGATAGTTCACTATTCTCTACAACTTAACAATAAGACTAAATATGCACGGATAAATATACAAGGGACAAGACACAGTTACGGTTATCTGCTCTCCCATCATTTCCATTCTAATTTTAGATACCAAAGAAATGATAAGGATTGATAGAACAAAAAATAACATACCAAATAAGTCGATTTTTCCTTTAAATATTTTTTTTTTCACGCAGATGATAATAATGATGCAAATAACCCAAACATTACCTAATAGCTTTGAGAAAGTACTGAAACATCTCGATAATCATCTGATCGCATTCTAAATCCAACATGATGACACATGACCTTACTTTCGCCACAGTTTCTAGTATGGTGGCCCTCTTCTCGAAGGATCTGCTGGACATGTCTGACAAGTTCTCAAAGGACGATACGATCAATTGAAAGACATCCTGAAACCATATGAAGTGTCATAGCAACTACCAAGGGAAACAGAGAAATGGCAATACAATCTTTTTGTGAGTGTGCGTAAACATACATATTTGTGTGTGTGTGTGTGTGTGTGTGGAGAGAGAGATAGGGAGCTGAAGATATCACCTTCATCTTGTCATCATCATATGGAGCATCTGGAGCAGTGATTCTGGTTATCTCACTGATGCAAGAAGCTACACCTACTTTCACATCAACATCAGAATGCCTCAGGAGATCTTCCATGACCAGGGACTTCATTAGTGGAGAAAGAACAGTTTGCATGGATTTGGCAGGTGACTGCTCCACTTTTGATAAAAGTTCCTCAATTTGCTTAAATCATATTAAAAAGAATAGATATCATACACCAAGAAAGGAGTAGAACAAATGTCATATTATTTCACTTCATTGCTTCATGTTTAAGAACATTAGGTTGTGCAAAACTAAAAAAACAAATAAACACGTAAATATTCCCATGCATATGAATAATACAGAGATGCATGCTTGCTGCCAACAAAAGATTGTATGGATCATGATGACTGAGGATTCTTCAATACATCTCAAAAGTGGACAGGAGGATCAATTTTTTGTAAGTACATTGTTGAACATGTTCTCTATGGCTCATGTTGTCTCAAAGTTGAAGAAGTGAGGAAGCTCACGCAAAAGATACGGAGAATTTTTTGTGACACAAAACAAAAACACTAGAAAAAAAAAGCTTCTTCCTTTTACTTATTTTCCTGCCATCGGAGAAGTTAAAAGTTTCAAAACTTTTTTCCTTCTCACTGATTGGAGGGATTTCTCTTTTAGAAATAGGAGGATTTATTAGTAGATGATGATACAGATAGTGGCGAATATACAAATTCAGATAAGTCCTAATCTTAGATGGTATCATTATTTCCCTTCCATATAGGACATCTGAGGCATTCAATTTGGTATTGACGGATCCCAAAATTAACACCGTTACAAACTAGCAATGGAGAGACTGCCAATTTGGCGTTTACAAGAATCCCAATAATTTCAAAACAGGCATAGCACAGTAAATGAAAGCAATATTTATGATAAACAATAATGGGAGCAGAAAATGGAAAGAAAAACAATAAATGAAGCAAAGGCAGTAGAAGATATTTGCTTTGTTTGTTTGGTTGATGAGGGCTTACATCGAGAAGAGGCAGGAGTTCGTCGAGAGACGAAGGAGGCTGAACAAGACTTTTCCCAGCTGTGGTAAGCCGTTCCTCCAGTTCTTTTTCAGAGAATGGAGGCATCTCGCTCCTCTATTCGGATCTTGAAACCGAAAATAGCTACTCAACTCAAAGACGAAACCCTAGGCAGAGATGGAGAGGGAGACGGAGACACAAAATTTTCTGGTTTATATATTGAATAATACAGATTATATGCCTCTTAGTTAATATCACTAACTTAGGAAACCCTAAAATAGGAGGGAGGGGGAATTGAAATTGGAATTGGGAAGCCACAAACAGAATCCGGCGGGAGGAGAAGAAGTAGGGAGACACAGATTACCAGCGCACACAATTGGCGAATTCAGAGCAGAGCAACATTTAAGACCAAAAGTATTTAGTATAACCTCGTGTGTGTATATATATATATTAGTTGCAGCAACACTACTTTCACTCTGTAAAATGCTTTGGGCGCTCCAATTTTGCCCTTACTTGACAAAAAGTGCCTTCTCATCATTTACCAACCATAATAAATCCTCTTTACATAGTATGTAAAGCAACACTACTCATTAGATAAAATATTTACAATCTGATTTTTTTAATTCTTGAAATCTTGCTAATTATTTCAAATGTTTGTGTCTGTTGATTTATACTTGATTACACGTTTTATACTACATTTATTGATGATATTTGGTGGATGTGACCATCAAATATCATCATAAATAATAATATAATAATAAAAAAGAGAAAATTGATGGTGATCAATATAATAACACTCATTTTTTATCCACAAAAGACACGTTATTATTTTATTGGTGTCGATTAATTTTTTTGGAATATAATTTAAAGTGTTGATATTGAAAATAATTTTTATTTATAAAAATAAAAAAATTATCAAAATTCATTAAAAAAATTCTCTACAAATAGAGTTCAACATTGACATATTTTCTCATCAATCCAAAATTCATTATCACTTATCTCATAATCTCAAGATCACATACAATAGATTTTTTTTTCGATTTTGTATTTCAATTATTGTAATTTCGATTTAATTATTGTGTTTGTATGTTATTTTATATATCAAAAAAAATGAAAAGGTGTCACTAATAAAAAATATTTTATATATTGCGTAATTAATATATAAAAAAAATATAATAAAAAATGTTCATAAAATAATATATAATTATTAAATAATAAGGAAAAAATAATGAATTGGATTGATATCACTAATAAACTATGAAAATGTGAAATTTGGTTAGATTATGGATTGTATAAGTGGAAGAAAAAATAATTAATATTTTATTTTTAAGTTGAGTTGGGTGGGTGTTAGTGATAAATGTAGTCTTATATACAAAATTTAGAAATTAAAACCACATTGATGATCAAATATGTATGATAGATAAGGATTGGTTAATTATCATTAATTGATGAAATGTATAGATAACCTTGAGAAAATAAATTTGAAAAATTGAGTTCAAGTAGAAATTGGGGCATATTAAGAATAAAATATATTGAAAATTCTCAATGCTGATTGTACTTTTTTTTTTTTTTTGGAAAAACAATGTAGTTTAACTCGTATGTAGGGAATGTATGTTATAAATTAGGTACTTTTGCAAATTTATAGCAATCGATTGTTTTTGACAATGCAAATAATTAGACATCAACATGATTTGACTCTTAAAATCTATAAAAAAATATTTAATAATAATAATAATAAATATATTTTTAAAATAAATTATTTAAGTAATTACAATATTTGACAATTAATATTATAATGTAATATTTTTGTATATATCAGATAATAATTTTATGACCGAGTAATATATTTGGTTTGGACACTCCAAATCCATGACTAATTTGATAAATTGTAACTTAACAAATAATTTTTTTTATTTTATATTATATAATTCTTTTGAAAATTTATAATTTGACGAATAATATCATGCAATATTTTTGTGTATATCAAAACAAAATATTTTTATAGAAATCATGTAAAAGATTTGTTAGACGGCTTTCAATTCATGATTAATTCGGGGAATAGTAATTTAATGTCTCATAAAATGAAATCGACGGTAAGTATACACAATATTTTATGAGATCACTTATCCAAGGTAAATATACACTTAAAAAATATTACATTGTCATGTCTCGAGTCTCAACTGTGAGATGAATATTGATCGGACATTAAAGGATCTCACAGAACAATTTTGTTACAGTTATTCAATGCTCTAGTTGGCAACATTAAATCTGAAATGACATTCTCAAAATAGTTGTCTGCTGGTGTTAGAGGCAAGGTTTCACAAAAAGTATTAAAAAGGCAACATTAAGAAGACGTAGTTAGATTCTAAAACTCCTGAATCCAAAACCACCATACCAACGAGGAACATGAACCATACCCTAATATATATAATATAGTCTTTCTTATCACTACTTTAGCTACCGCCTAGCGCTAATAATAAACAAAGAAACGGAAACCATCGAAGTTGAACAAACAAAAAAGGCAATGGCATCATTTTACTCTTACAGACCAGAAAACCAGCACTACCTTTGCACGGAATAACAAGAGAGACGTAAACATAGATAATAAACTCAAAATGGCAAGCTCTTAGATGTCGAACTCGATGTGAGGGTCTTGAAATGATCAGAAGGAACAAAATCATGGGGCAGATTAGCTCTCTTCACCATCCTCCTCATGTTGTTCTGCAAACTCTGCTGGACCAGTTGCTTCACTGCCTTCTTCTCTTGGCTCATCATCATCTCTTCCTCCTCCCCCGACTCCGACTCCGTCTCCTTTGCTTGACTAGTAGGAGGATCCACTGATGACGATAATGTTGATAAAGCTCCACCCCCACACAGCGGAGCTGACATTGGGGCACAGTTTCCTGACACTTGTTTCCCCTTCTCCACCCTCAAACTCTCCAACATCCTCGAAGCCCGTTTTTGTGCCAGTGCGCTGCCCAGTAGTGTTAATTCCAGCAAAGAAGAAACAATTCCTGCCTCAATCATGGCCTGCCTATCTCCATATGACTTGTGAGCCATCACCATCAGGATGTAAGATGCCTTCTCCTGGCACCCTGGTGAATCTGTCCAATTAAACACGTCGATTAGGATGGGGAACACATCTGGGACAGCGCTAATTCTCTTCCTTCCCTCTGTGACTGAAACTATGTTGCCAAGAATAGAAAGGATTCTATCGCTCATATCCATATCTCCAAGCCTGGCAAACAGATGTGTGATGAGACCAGTCTCCAGCATTGCAAACACGTTTGAAGGGGAGATGGAAAGGTTATAGAGCGCTCGCAATGAATCCTGCTTAGCCTGAGGACTAGCACTTGCATCCACATCATTCGCAACAAGAGTTTCCACCAGAAAGGGGATTGCGCCAGAAGAACCAATAATCGGCTTATTAGAGTCAAGAGCGCTCAATCCAAGGAAATTGGCCACAACAGCGTCGGCAACGGCCTGGTTACGATGGGGAGATTGAATTAGCTTTAGCATTTTATGGACTGCACCTGCTTTAACAATGGCCGCTTTGTTCCTGAACAAACAAGATTATTTGGATCAAGAGTTAGTCCACAACAACAAATGGCAGCAGCTGAAAGAGATAAAATTGAGACTGTTATCACACAGCGCCTCCCATTATTAATTAATAAAACAGACCAGTCGATCTGAGCATAGCAAGTTCAGAGAGGCTTCTATATATAAGGAAAACGACGCATCCTAGTAGAGTCCGATAATGTCCCAAAACATTTAACAAGCAAGTGGGAATGATAGATAGCAGCTGGGAGCAAAAACCAAAAAAAAAGCAAGGAAAGAAATGTCAATAATAATAAATAATAATTTAATTATCCAAAGATTTGTACAGATGACGACACAAAAATCTGGTAAAGACAGTTGGTAATAATGCAAAGAAAGCAAAATGAGTGACATCCCTAGAGAGCACGGAAGCCTTTAATTTTGCAGCAATTGAGATTGCAGGGAGCTTGAGAAAAAGGTAAAAGAAGAAAAGAGGGATGTGAACTGACTCATCGTTGGTAATGGCGAGATTGAGTAAAGCATAAAGCGCAGCGATCTGAGAGCGAAAGGTGGGATCCTGGGTGTCGAGCAAAGCAACAAGGGGTGGAATGACGCCGAGAAGGGCAAGTGTGATCCTGGCATTTGGGTCGTCTTTGGTCAACCTCCTAACCTCCGTCGCCCCCTCCAAGACCACATCCATTGATTCGGCCTGCAATTTTTTGGCGACATTCTTGAGCCCTTGAAGCACCTGCTCTTTCCTCCTCACCTCCTCCTCCTCGTTTTCGCCCCACCACTCTGGTTGCTTCAAAAACTCCGACAGCTTGTCGGATCCGGGGTGCTTCATGGACTCCGCTTTCTTCCGAGTGGGCCTTTCGAGACCTCCGCCGCACCGCACGCTGTCAATTATCAAAGACCAGAGCTTCAAGGGGGCGGGTTCCAAAACCACCGATCCGCCGCCGCACTTACTCCTCATTGCCCCCCGAGTCATGTTCGCCTACATGTGTATAATAATACTGAGGTAGTTTACCGCTATGGATGGATTAATGGAGCCCTTTCTCTTTCTGATGGGATAGCAGCAGTGGTATCTACTAAAAAAGAAAAAATCGGTGATGTTTGGGTGGAGTAGAGCACATTATCAACAGCTCGCGTAGATCGGTATGTATATTACTCCAGAATGTGTTTGATTGTTCAGTACATTAATGTAGGGTAGGGCAGGGCAGGGAGGAGAGAGTGAGCTAGGGGTTGAGCTTAAGCAGATCACAGAGCCAGCTAGAGAGAGACCCAAGTGCAAAGACAGAGAGAGAAAAGCTTTGAAAGTATTTTAGTTATTTACTACCCAGGACATGGTAAATCTAATGTTAGATGTACTGTAATTCCATTACATTTTGTGACACCATCCTCAGCAGCGCACTATATTTCACATTATATCTATATATAGTGTGAAATGTAGCTGTAGTTCGAGCAGTGTATTATATTTTCCCTTTATATTATAGAAATAAATAGTGCATCACTATATGTAGTGGACACTATTACACCACACTACTTTTTTTTTTACTTTTTAAAATTTTTTTAATACAATTTTAATTTTACAATTTATTTTTAATAGAATTTACATTTCATCATTTGATGAAGCAATATTATTGTTTATAAAAAAATTATTATTTACTATATGTGTATAATATAAAAATATTTTATAAAAAAATTATTATTTACTATATGTGTATAATATAAAAATATTTTTTAGGCTAAATAAAGTAAACATAATACATTAAATCATAAAATACATTAAATTAAAATACATAAATCACAAAATACATCAAGACAATTAAGCTAAAATAACTAAATTAAAATAAACATAAAACATTTAAAGAACGATTAGGTTAAAAAAAATACGATATGAGAATTTAAACGTCCTAATTAATAATTTCCGAGATTACTTCCCGACCCTCCGAGATCTGGAAAATATTCGTTATACATATCAAAAGTATTATTTGTTGGTGGTTGTTGGGAAAGTTTTTCATTTTTTCGTATAATTTTTTCTTTTTTTTTTCGAAAATATTCACGTTGGCGTGGATCTCCAATGCTATCCAAATCAATCATCCCAATTCTTTCCTCTTATTCTTCTCTTCGCTCCTCACGGTCATGGTCTTTTTTTCCAACCGACTCCTTTAAAAAACTTAGAAGGGCTTCATTATCTTTGTGCACAGTGTTTGCGAAAACATTAATATCTTCAGCTCTTTTTTTCTTCATTTTGGATTTTTTCACCCCGTCAGGTCGTCGTAATGATGAAGACCCACCACTACCACTAATATTTTCATCACTTAAATTGATTGAAAATGAATTTAGTTCAGGTTCAGGAGATCCTGAACTTTCGTCCACCTTATTTACCTGATCTCGGGACTTTTGTGTAGTATTATCCCATTACGGAAACTCTTTCATGGTGTTCCATACATGGTCAAACTTGAATGATTTCTTCTTGGTGGACGGATTATTCACATACAACAATTTTGCCCTTTGTAACTACATAATGCATTATCATGTTAGTACTACTTTACAATTAGACTAGGAACAAAATTTAACTACTACTTACAATCTCAATCGTGATCGAGAAGGAGCGGCGCAACGTCTGTTTAACGACTACTTTGCTGAAAATCCAACATTTAATGCAACAATGTTCCGCAGGCGTTTTCGAATGAGTCGGTCTTTATTTCTTCGCATAGCTAATGCTATTAAAGATTATGATAATTTCTTTGTACAACGAAGAAACGCGGCACACACTCTCGGTTTGTCTACGCTTCAAAAAATAACAGCTGCTCTTCGTGTGTTAGCATATACAATGCCAGCAGATGCTGCTGACGAGTACATCAATATTGGAGAGTCTACTGCACTTGAATGTGTGAAGAGATTTTGTCGTGCTATTGTGGAGATATTCAGATAGCAGTATCTAAGATCGCCTACTGCCAATGACATTGCTAGACTGCTTTTTATTGGACAACAATGTGGATTTTCAGGTATGTTAGGTAGTCTAAATTGTATGCACTGGAAATGGAAAAATTGTCCAACAGTTTGGGATAGATAATATGCAGGTCGTAGTGGATCACCAACTATTATTCTTGAGGTTGTAGCTGATTATGATCTTTGGATATGACATGCATATTTTGGTATGCCTAGAGTCAATAATGATATTAATGTGCTTGACAGATCTCCTCTATTTTCGGACCTAACTAGAGGTATTGCTCCTCCTTGTCATTATGTCATTCAAGGAAATGAATACAACATGGGGTATTATTTAGCTGATGATATTTATCAAAAATAGTCAACTCTTGTGCAAACTATTCGCGACACACGCTCTTTAAAAAATTAGCATTTTGCAGTGAAACAAGAATCATGTAGAAAAGATGTGGAGTGTGCGTTTGGAGTTCTCCAAAGTCGATTTGCGATTGTGGCAAATCCTGCTCGTTTTTGGAGCAAAGACAGTTTGCAAGATATAATGACTGCTTGCATAATCATGCATAATATAATAATTGAAGATGAACGCGATCTTGATGTGCCAATTGAAGCTACAATGGAGGTACCAGCTCCCGATGTAGAAACAGTGAACAATGAAACTTCTTCATTTCAAGCATTTGTTGATCGATTTAGACAAATTAGAGACAAAGACGCTCACATCGCACTTCGTAATGCATTGATTGATCATTTGTGGGAGGAGCATTCCAATTCTGAGATCTAAATTATCGTTATTGTTTTATTGAAATTTCTTGTATTGTGTGTGTTGTTTTTCTTGTGTTAATTTTATGTTTTTTAATATGTATGATTGTAGTATTGTATTGTGAAATTTAATTTAATATTGTTTTATAATTTTTACCTTTTTATATTATTTTACAAAATAACTAATAAAAATAATTATATTCAATACTCAATATAAAACTCCAAGTAAAAATATTATGCAATTAGTAAGTTTAAATTTGTATAAATTTTAAATCAATAAAAAATAAGAATAGTAAATGTAGTGCAGAATGTAGCGTTGACTGTTGGAGGTGAATTTAATGTAGTGTGAATTTTGTTGTAGTGTAGTGTGAATTTTGCTGTTGTATAGCGTTATCTGCTGAAGATGGTCTAAGAGCATCTCCAATGGAGCATTATATTACACACTACCTCTACATGTAGTGTGTAATGTAATTTCAATGGAGCACTATATTTTCCTCTACTCTTCTTGAAGATTGGGTGAGAGCCAAAAACCGTGAACAATATCTAGATTTCTCAAATTTAGATGAATATTCCAATGACACATATGGCTACGACTTGAACACATCCTCCTCCGCCGGAACCAACGTTGAGGAATGAAGGTAAGTTTAGGTTAGAGAATTACGTGAGATTTGATTCCTTAATTTTACTAAGAATACGTAGGCAATTTCATTCAAAGTTTGGAAGTGAAATTTTAATTTTACTTTCAAATTTTAAATGAAACTCAAGCTCTTTCAAATTTTTTTCCCTCTTCTTTCATATATTTATACTTAGTTGTAACTTGTAATTTATAATTTTTTTTAACTTCAATATTGATGTATGATTGTAATATATTAAGTTGTAACTTGTAATTTATTTTTTCATTTATCATTGTAATATATTCAATTGTAAATTTGAAACTATTGAGTTTTAACTTATAACTTGTTATTTTTTTTCCATCATTTCATTTTAATTTTAATCTATCTTATGCATTTTGTTAATTAAAAGTTTATGTTATGATGAAATAAATAAACGAACATACAAAAAAAAATACATTTCAAAACCGATCAAATCGTAAAAAATTTAAAAAAAATGGAAAATTGACTGTTTGAACTGTCGATTTCGGTTAACCGTCGGTTTTCAAATCGGAACCGGAACCACCACGGTTTGATTCCAGTTTGGCCTCCATGATTGCAAAAATCGCAGGTTCCGAACCGACGAATTGAAACCGGATCGGTTGGGCACCTCTAACCAAAACTAGAAAGAGATTTTGAAAATGAAAACAACTTTCTATTTCAGAATGTAAATATATATTAATAAGAATATATATTTTATCTTTAATTTGTATCATTTTAATTATTATTATAATTTTGGAATGTAATATATATATATATATATATATATATATATATATATGTTAAACAACGAATTAGAAAATCTATAAAAATAGGAGGTTGTTAAATAACCACCAATTTTGTATATTCATTAATATTGTAAATTAAATCAAAATAAATTAATTTTAGTACTAAAAACACTTATTATATCATAATGTTAAACGGTAACTGATTTTTAAAAAATATTTTAACTTCTAAAAATATGTTATACATGTTGCAATCAATGTAGATATAAGTATAAACATAAATATATTATTATATTTTTTGATTTTATACTTAATAGATTTTATTAAAAAGTTATTAGTAAATATTTTATTGGTGTTCACAATTATAAATTTCTTTGAAATTTTTGGTCCAACCAATGCAAACAATTTAATTATTTCAATTTAAAGAAAATATATATGTCCATTAAATATCTCAAATATCTTGATATCTATTTAAATAACTCAAGTAACTTAATACAACCTGTTTGTACGAACAAATAGACCAAACAATTATACAAAATGTTTTTCGTTGTAATTAATTTCGCAAAAAATCTAAACCTTTTATTTTTAAAATATTATTTTTCTAATTTTCAGCTCTACAGTTTAATTAGTTTTTTTTTTGTATTTATAATTTTGTTAAGTATAATTATGCACCAAAATCTAAATATCAAATTTATAGCAATGCAAATAACAAATCAAAATTCATAAAAATGTTAAATTAGATATATCATGCTTAAACAACAAATTTTAGATGAATAAATTATTTAAAACTTGAAATTATGAATTGTTATATTGTACAATAAAAACAAAGTTTAAATGAATAAACTATTTAATTTGAAACCATGATTTATTATTTTATTTGCTTTAGAAATACACTCGCTTACTTCAACCTCACTTCCTATTAAAATTATATATACAAAATAAAAATAACAATTAATTCTAAATAATAAAATTGATAAATTAGATACATCATTGATTAAAATAAAATTTAAAATGAAAAATTATTAATTTAAAGATTATGATTTATATGAAATAAAAAAAATACAAAAAACCAACCCCACACTTTTTGAAATGATAAATATTTTTATCTAAAGAACCCACATTTTTGAAATGATAAATATTTTTATTTTTATTTTTTTTAATTCTTGAGACAACTTTCGGAATTGAAATGATAAATATTTTTATCTAAAGAACCCCACACTTTTTGAAATGATAAATATTTTAATTTTTAATTTTTTTAATTCTTGTGACAACTTTCTTTCCATTTATAGTATGTCAATTTGGAAGGAAAAATTAGTTATGATATTTTTGCTTGTGGTCTTCTTTTTTATATATATATATATGATATATAAATTATTTTATATATATAGCAACAACACGATTACACTACTACCATTCTACAGAATTTCTGCAAAATTAAAATAAGCGCAAGTGGACTTCGTCATGCAGACAGACAGTTAACCATTCTACAGAATTTCTGCAAAACTAAAATAAGCGCAAGGGGACTTCGTCATGCAGACAGAAAGTTTTAATATGACGCAGCAGCAACTGGATACGAACCAACAACAAAACACACAAAAACTTCATATACGATTTGCTGAAGTCGTAGAGCATGAACTAGTTCTTTGCATCTAAAGTGTACATTCTGAAACATAAATAAAATTAACTTTAGTCATTTGCAACCATGTCATCACAGGCTGAGTTTTCGATTTTTTTAATGCACAATCTTTCTTGAGATGGGACATCCTTGGAACCTGGAATAACCTCATCAAGGACAATTGAATCTCCATCCTTGATATCACCTCGCAAGATCCCCATTGCAATCTCATTCTCAACCATTTGTTGAATCACCCGCTTAACAGGCCTTGCTCCAAAGTTAGGGTCAAACCCTAATGCTGCCAGCAGTTTAATTGCGTTCTCTGTGTAATGTAAGTTAACATTCTTCTGATTAAGTCTGTCTTTTACACGATTCAGCTGCATAAACAAAATAACTGTCATCAGATCACATAATACTTTTAACTATTATCTATGGATATAAGATTCTGTAACAGATCCGTGGAAAATTAGATGACAGTGCTTGTTTAATGACTTGGAAACCATGAAAAAATGAAAAACACTAGAGATGAGTACAACAATATTATGAAAGCATGCCCATGAAAAACTATTAAGATCCTCACTGAAAACACATCTTAATTATTTCAATTATGAAGCAAGTAACTTAAGAGGAAGAGTATTAAGGTCTTAAAAGGAACTCAACACCAGTTAAAGCTTCATTTTTCTTCTACTTACCTGAATCTCAACAATTTTATTGATTTGCTTGGAGTCCAGGGGCTGAAAAACAATGTACTCATCAATCCGGTTCATGAACTCTGGTCGGAAAGTTTGTCTTGCTAACTCGATTACCTGCCTTTTCATCACATCGTATACAACATCATTGCTATCTTGTGTATTTCTAAGAGTTTCAAGAATATAATGAGATCCTATATTTGATGTCATAATCAGAACTGTATTAGTGAAACTAACAGTTCGTCCCTGAGAATCAGTTATTCGTCCATCATCCAAAAGCTGCAAAAGAATGTTGAAAACATCATGATGCGCCTTCTCTATTTCATCAAACAAAACAACAGAATATGGCCTTCGGCGGACTACTTCTGTCAACTGTCCACCCTCTTCATATCCAACATAGCCTGGTGGTGCACCAACCAATCGTGAAACTGCATGCTTTTCCATGTACTCGCTCATATCAATTCGTACAAGTGCATTCTCAGTGTTGAAAAGGTATCCTGCAAGAGCTTTTGCAAGCTCAGTTTTACCAACACCAGTCGGCCCCATGAACATGAAGCTTGCAATAGGCCGATTTGGGTCAGAAAGACCTGCCCTAGAACGGCGTATTGCATCAGCTACAGATTTTACTGCCATGTCTTGACCAACAACCCTTCTGTGAAGAACATCCTCTAACAAGACGAGTTTTTCCCTCTCTGTCTGCTGGAGATTAGATAGTGGTATGCCAGTCCATCTGCTTACAATTTCAGAAATATCAAGATCTGAAACTTCCTCCCGTAGTAATGACTTTCCAGATATCCGATAATCAGCAAGGCATTTCTCAGCTTCTTCAAGCTGGTGCTGGAGTGTCATCAATGTGCCATATTTGAGTTCAGCTGCACGATTAAGGTTGTACTCACGCTCAGCAGCTTCCATCTCTAGGTTAACTCTGTCAATCTAGTCAATAAGTCAAGAGTTACAACGAATAAGTCCACGGATAATGAGTCAGCTATATAGAATTATTGTCATGAAAATCGGAACTCAGCTGTTACCTCTTCCTTAATTGACCGGACTCGGTTCATAAGAATTTTCTCATTTTCCCACTGCTCATTTAATTCCCTTTGCTTTTGTTTAAGAGCTCCCAAATCATGTTCCAGCTTGACCAACCGCTCTTTTGAAGCTGGGGCTGTGTCATTTTTCAGAGACAGCTTTTCCATCTCCAACTTAAGCACTGCCCTGTCTATCTCATCCAACTCGGTAGGCTTTGACGTGATCTCCATTTTCAATTTTGCTGCAGCTTCATCAACAAGGTCGATGGCTGGGATAGAAAAATTATATACTCATATGAGCATGCAAATGGAATTCATAATGGAGACTAGAAATCATGAACTCTCTTCACCTGTCTCTCCATGACCCCACTGGCCCCATGAAAATAACACCACCAAGTAGCAAATTCTATGAAATAGTTCTCAAGTACAAATAATTTATACTGCTTCATTTCAATCGTGAAAACCTCAAAAGAAAAAAACATGATGTAGATAATCACTCGTTAAATGTCCAAAAATATAGTATTTACTTGATCCAGGAATTAAACTTTGGATTGAACTGTATTAGTAACAACTTATTTCTGCATAACTGTATAATTTACATCAATGAATTCCTCCAACAACTCATAACAAATTAATCAAGGACTTCAACAGATCATAAAACAAAAATACTTTCACAATCACATTATAAATGAGTTGCATTCCTGCACTTGCTAATAGTCCTTGCAGTGAAAATATCATAAAAATAAAAGCATGCTAGTACATATGAAAATCTACCTATGCAAATTCTAAAACATGTGAATTTCTTGAGTGGTTCTTCCAATCATCGAAGTCGAAGGTACCACATACTCTTGTCAGAATATATTATGTCTAAGAGATTTGGCAAATGGCAAAGATTGAGTTGAAGAACGTATTAAATGGGAAAAGTGGCACTAACATAGCATTTTCTATGTTACCTTTGCTCAAGGAAATAGAGAAGAATAGAATTTAAGTGAAGAAATGACCCATATATAAAGAAATGCTGTTTTGGTAAATTAATATATACAGGTCCATGTGCACCAAATGAGAAAAGCAATCTCATAGAAATGAGGAGCAGCTGCGCCAAACATACAATAATATCATAATAGCAGTTCCCAAATATGAATTTCAAGTTCCTGATAGCTAATTGAATGAAAAACAAGTAAGGAAATTTACTTAGCAATGGAGACTTCATGGTTGATTCATAACCGCATAGTAATCATGGGGATTGGAAATTCTCCATATATCTACCTATTAATGAAGTCATGTTTAAGTGGTTATCTATATATATCCGTAGTTCATTACATGACAGTATTTTTAAAAGAAAGAAATTAAACAAAAGTAATTATCCAAGTGCAAAGATCAAATGCTGCACAAATATTCACATGACCTGCAACAGAGGAAAACAATATAGGTTTTTTTTTCTACATGGAGGAATGCGAAAAGAAGTACACACTAGAGGTTACATATTTCCTACAAAGCCTAAGTCATGAATACAAAGCCCATGGTGTACCTTTATCTGGTAGAAAACGCTCTGTGATGTATCTATCAGAAAGAATTGCCGCATTCACCAGAGCGTTGTCTGATATTTTAACCCCATGATGAAGTTCATAACGTTCTCTCAATCCACGTAAAATGGAAATTGTATCTTCCACAGATGGCTGTCCACAAAATACTTGTTGAAATCTACGTTCCAATGCAGGGTCCTTCTCAATGTACTTCCTGTACTCATTCAGTGTGGTGGCCCCAATGCATCTGAGTTCCCCACGGCCAAGCATGGGCTTCAATAAATTCCCAGCATCCATTGCACCTCCAGTGGCACCTGAACATGAAATGGTCTACTCATCATGAAAGGAAACCTAATAATGCAACACAAACTAAAGCATATACAGTTACATTGATCTTAGTAAAAGGGGCTTTAGAAGCACGTGGTTCTCATTTTTCAATTATGAGGTGTGCCTAAGTGTACCAATTCATTTTCCATGCCTACATTAGAACACATAAACATGCATATCTTTCATCCACAAGACAACTGCAACCTTTTGAACTCGCTAACTTTAATGCCATTCAAAAGATAAATAAATGAAATAAAAGATTTGACTTCGCTACATGTAGAACATTTTCTCAAGCACAGTCACATGATAAGGCCACAAGAAGTGACGGGGTGCGAACATCAATTATTATCAACTGTAACTTTCAAACATGTCATTGTTACCAAATATGACTGAAAGAAGCAAGGGTAAAAAATATTTTCACATTCAAACTATTCGTGGTTCGATGTGTTTTTGTATCAATCAATGGCTAGAATTTGTTGAAAGTTCATATGGCAAGTGACAAATTATGTATAGTTCGGATGCCAAATAGTAATCAACCCAAATAAGAAATTGGTTTATATGATGACAGCACACCATCTTACATGCCGGAGAGTTATTTTGTATTAGAGAATAGGTGGTGGTCAGATCAAAGATAGGACCTTTCATCAAAGAGTTTAAGCTATTAAAGACGAGTATCATATTAACGTCAATTCAATATCTTCAACAATAACTCTAAATGAAATTTACAAGGAGATGTGACAGAAATTTCAGAACCTGCACCAACTACGGTGTGGATTTCATCAATAAACAAAATGATCTGCCCATTTGAAGAAGTAACTTCCTTCAGTACAGCCTTCAGCCTTTCCTCGAAATCTCCTCGATATTTTGCACCAGCAAGCAAAGAACCCATGTCCAGCGAGATCAACTAATGCACTCAAAGCAGGTTGTGCTAATTAGAATGAAGAGAAGGACTAGAATATGCAATTGAACTAAACTGTAAAACTGAAAGGAGAACCAAAAGAAATCTGCATCCAAATGAATAATAAATTCAGCATGTTTCGAGTCAATTTAGAAATTCATGTAGGATATGAAGATAAAATGTTAAAGATGATGACACAGAAATCATATGACCACTGTATGGGAAAAATTATCCTTCTTAAAGCTATAATTCTGTCATTGGTTTCAAGGACAGACTTCATTTTCCATTAACATAATCAAAGCAGACAAATTTTGAGAATGATGACAATCTCCTTGGAATATGTTTCCCTGACAGACAGGCTTAAAATTATGACCATGCAAAGCTAGCAGTTCTTGGAACTTGCTACATCATAGAGTTGTCACACTCTGCAAATTAATACCCAAAGGAAAAATACATAGTTTTAAAGCTACAAATTCCATAAATGCATAATGTCAAACGAGTAGTAAGAATTCTGCTGAAGATGCTAACCAAATGAACTATTGAACAAATTGCTTCATTGCCAATAATATTTATGTTACACAGGGAATGACAGAGGCAGTACAACCTTCCGATTCAGCAGGGGTTCTGGAACATCTCCTCGGACTATCCTTTGAGCTAACCTGAAAAATAGATGATACTTGTTATTACAAACTTGCCTTTTCCGACTAAACCTTCGCATTTTAGATGAGTAACACAAATATATATGCAAGGTATTGGTACATTTTCAGTATAGTACATCCACTGGTTTTTGCAATTACAATGCTCAGATATAGATAAATCCATCAGTTCTAAACTCTGATATCAATCCATTTGGCAATTAAAAGATAGTTAAGTGGAAAAACCAAAAAACTCATAACACTTGGTGAAGCTTGTATCTCTAGTGATGCCAACACAGACACCATGCCCTATATAGAGGATAATACAAATGACAACAGAACTTTGAAATCTTGACCAAATTACCAGACACAGAATCCTGAAACTGGACCGTGCAGGAATTTTCCCCAAAGTGGTTCTTCTCTGTCCCTAAATCAGGACTGGAAAAAGTAATAATAATAACCAGCCTGATATCATTCTCCACCTATACTCTGACCCAGTGATAAATACAAGTCAAAACAAACAAAACACTTAATATCCATAAAGATTTTCCACAGAATATAAATCTAAACAACAGAGAGCAACTCACACCAAATTCATCCTACTACATGCTGTACAAAATTAAGCGTCACTTCAGTCTTCATTACTGGAACTCAATCTAGCAATAGATGTGTGGTGATACCAATATTTTTTTTCTCCCAGTATGACTAGTTGCAATTAGCATGGGACAAGAAAAAGAGTGATCTCCCAATTCCCGTAAGAGCACACAACATCTCAGATACTTTTCTAGGAAAAGGGACATGTCAGTAAAATTTTTGAGATGGTACCCTTCAGCAATTGCAGTTTTCCCAACTCCAGGTTCTCCAATAATAACAGGGTTGTTCTTTGTCCTGCGAGATAAAATTTGGATGCATCGCCTTATTTCATCATCACGTCCAATAACTGGGTCAAGCTTTCCACGTCTCGCAAGTTCTGTTAAGTCATTCCCATATTTTTCAAGTGCCTCGTATTTACCTTCTGGATCTGGAACCAATAAATAATCCATAAACAACAAAAGCCAGAAGAAATGAAAAACTCACAGCAGAAGGAAAAGGAGAATTAAGAGAAAGGGGACATGATATTAATACAAGTATCATATGTAATTTTGAAAAAACTTGTTATCACTGGTCAATTGTTAATTAGATGTTTCTTAGAGAGAAGTTATTAGATATATTCACTTGCTTAAACCTGAAATCGAATTGATGACAAGAATTTCTAGGTCTCCCCACTCAAGAAATAAAATACCCCAATGCTACCTTGAATTAACTTTGCAGCAGAATTCAATCAAACTTTAATAATTATTTGCACCCAACTTCTAGAGTGAGTAATTATTTCAATTTTTTGAAGACAAAAGAAGAGAACATCCACAATCTAGTGTTTTACAATCTAGCATTTCCAGGAAGACCCTTAAATATACTTGGGTCAGTTACTCTTTGACTGCCCCGAACAGCTTGAACAGCATCCTTCAATGCTTTCTCGCTCAGTTGAAGATTTTTGAACAGCTGTAGTCCAAATCTCCTATCTGAAGGGAATGCCAAGACTAGATGCTCAACGGACAGAAATGAATCACCCATTTCCTTTTTCAATTTCCGTGCATTGTCCAACAGAGTACTAAGATGAGAGCCCACAATAGGTCCAGCTGTGTCCCCTGAAACCTGCTAAGAGAACATTTCATGAACACCAGTGTTGAAGGACATCACATGACAATTTAAGTCATCTCTGCTCTCACATATCATACCTTTGGTTGCTGAGATATGAAGTTATCAGTTGACTGCAAAAGTGAAGTGTTGTCAATACCAGCCTTGGTGAATATTCTTCTAGCAAGCCCATCCCTTTGTTCCAAAAGGGCTTTCATCAGATGCTCGGTTTCTACGACTTGATGTTTGCTGTCTCTTGCTGCATCTACAGCTCCAACGATTCCATCCCATGCCATCTCCGTGAACTCTGAGTTGCTAATCTGTCAAGTAAAATAACAAAATTAATCGGGGAGGTTCGAATTTAAGAATACAAACCATCAGTAGAATTAAGTAATGGAGATTACATCCAAAAAGTTGGGGCAAAAGCAAACTTAGAAGCACACAAAACATTAATGTGGATGGCATCTCCACCCAATTCATAATCCTTTCAAGCATCCGTTTCTATTTTTATAGCACAATTGGTAGATTTTCCCTTCATTGTTCGCCTTGAGAATTACAATTGTGACACTGCAAATAATAATTTGTGTTCCTGTCCCACTTGAAGGATGCCAACTTTTTTTTTTTTTTTTTTCAGAAGATCACATTCGTAGAGCATGTAAGAATAATTCATAGTGTACCTGACCAGTGGAAGCAGCCGACGCTGAGTAAGGCCGAATGAAAAGTCGGGTGGTGAATGCAATGCGGTTGAAGCATGATACAGAGAATAGAGTAGTAGATATTTTTTTCTCATCAGTAATAAGAGCGGCGCGAGGACGGGGAGGGGGAGCAGGGCGGACGGATCGGGGAGAAGGAAAGAACGGTGGAGATACGGGAGCTCGATAGCCCGTGCCGCCGCCGCACGCCCTAAGTGCCGCTGCTGCCGACCTGCTCAGACGCGCCGTTGATGAATTTCTAGAAGTTGCCATTATCACTAAGATGAGAAAGATTAGGCAGATAGGGATGTGCGCCCACGGCCGCGAGCAGTATTCAATTTGCGATCAATGGCGCTGGTACGAAAGGATTTTGGGAATCAACTAATTGTTAAAAATATAACCGATATTCTTTCTAGGACATGGCTGGAAGCTTAGAGAAGAGGCAAATGATACCGCCTCACTTTAAAATGTTATAGTTGTTAAAAAGAGATAAAGTTAGAATTCATATTTTGATTAAAAATTATATTCTTTTTCAATATTATGTAAGTGGTGGAACCAATTAAATTGAGATTTATTATATATATATATTAGAATGATTTGATAGTAGTGAGTTTAATTGATTGATGATGTTTGATATAATTATATTATATTAAATTGATATGATAAAAGTGACAGTTCGTTCATTGGAATATTTTATATGGATTATATTATATTATATTAGACGATTTTATAGTGATTTGAATTTATTTTAAATATTTAATTTAAAACTAATGATGGAATTGGATGATGTTTATTTTATATATTATGTTATTTTATATATTTTAAATATTATATTAGATGATGTTTAGGGTTTAGGTTTTTTTTTTTTTTTTTTTGCATCATGGGTGGGGATAAGGCACCATCCCCAGTCTATATATAATTCATAAAATCAAGGTACAAAATCCATCATGTAAAAGAGAACGAAAAAGAAACGGAGCTTGACATGCCATGCGCAAACAATCATAAACTAATGAAATCTAAAATTTGGATATCCAAGTTGATCCATTAGCACCAAGGTGAGGAAAGATCTAGGTGCAGTCTGCTGATAAAGGATTTGTAAGCCGTGTGAGGACATGCTGAGACGAGCAAGATAATCAGCAGGTCAATTATCTTCTTGGAAAATATGGGATATCCGTACCTGCATTTGAGAAAGGAAAGTCCTAATGCAAACAAGAGGATGCTGAATTTGCCAAGGACCCATGCGATCGGACTGTAGAAGTGAGACCCCCATCGCAACATCTAACTCAATCTAAACAGGAAGATCAAACTGACGAGCCAACTGTAATCCATAGAAGATCGCTTGGATCTCTGCATCAAAATTGGATGAAACATGACATGGGGTATATAAAATAAGAAGAAGACCACCACGATGATCCCGAATGAGTCCACGTCCTGCTGCTGCACCAGTCTATCTATCAAAAAAACCATCTGTGTTCAACTTGATCTAAGGTTCTGGCAGAAGGAGCCATCTGATTAGCCGAGAAACAATCTAACGAGATATAGGTAGAGTAACGGTTATGAAATCCATCGTCGGATGTGTTTCTCTTCAATGGATGGTAACAACTTCTTCGTCTTCACAAGGAGGAACATATGATATGTAACCTACCAAATCACATAAGAAGCTCGAAAAGGAATATCACGATGCTTGTGACTATTCCTCTCCGTCCAAGAAAATCAAAGTACCAAACAAGGAATAATAAAGCAAATATGTGAAGTATGTGCATGTGGTACCGCATGTCTCCAGAAGCTCAAGACCTGTGAAATATCAGAGGTGTTAGGTAGTGTGCAGTGAAACCAAAAAGTAAAATAAATCCAAATAGATTGCACTGCATCATTCAAGAAGAAAAGGTGTGGAATCGACTAAATATGGGAAGACGAATGAGGGCACCAAGAACATCTGAAAGCAAGATGCACTCCACGGGTTTAGAGTTTAGAATCTAAAGGAAGCCTATTCGTAAGGAGTCTCCAAAGGAAAACAGAGCTTGTAGGGGTAAGAAGGTTAGATTAGATGACATTATAAAGAGAACATCTCGGTTGTCTCACCCGAACAGAGTCCTATGTCGAAGTCAATGAAAAATCACCATATGGAGTCAGTTGTCAATATAAAAGATCCTCCTCGTCTGATCAAAGTGGCATTTGGGATATCTCATCTACTAAAGTCTTAAAAAGACCCAGACGATTCACCAAGATGCTCCTCAAATTCTCTAAATCCCACCAGTGTCCCTGTCAAAAAATATGTACATATTGGTGACCCAAAAGAGTATCTAGAACCAACTCTGATAAAGACTGCTGACTCATCCAGATATCATCCCAAAAACTATAATTCCCAGAGCATATGGACCAAAAAATATGTTGCTGAGCTTGAATACCAGTCTGAACCAACCTGCTCCAAAGGTGACTAGCAAAATTGGACAATCGAGTACGTCTAGAAAATAGAAAACCATACTTCATTCACAGAAAACGGGACTATAGAGAATTCTGCTCTTTAAATCTCCACTAAAGCTTAAAGCTGTAGGCAATCGATAAGTTACTAATGCACCAAAGTTCGAGATCACCCTCCTCAAAAGGAAAACAAATATCCTCCCAACTAATCCAATGTATCTATTTCTATCCAAGAGCAGCACCCCAGAAGAATCGAGCTAAAATCTGCTCCAACTCATGTAGAATATACCGAGGGGGTTCCATAACCTGAACATAGTACAAATGAAGAATAGCCAAAGTACTCCTTATCAAAGCTAACCCATAATCATGAGAGAGATGTCAATGAGATCATCCGTGAATGCTGCTCAACATATGCTGTTTGAGATTTAGAAAAAAAGAACCCTTAATAGCACCCTTATATAAGGGGATCCCAAGATACACAACAAGTAAAGAGCCTAGTTGGAACCCAGTGATGTGCTGCACATGTGGAGCCCATTCTTCTATAAATCGGTGATGAATGAAAAAACCACTCAGTATCATACTTAATGCCTCTAGAGTATTATTCGCTTAGGGTTTAGGGTTTGAGATTTAGGGTTTAGGGATTGGGGTTTAGGGGTTAAGGTTTAGGGTTTAGGGGTTATGGGTTAGGGTTTAGGGGTTTGAGGTTTTAAGGTTTAGGATTTAGAGTTTGGAGTTTAGAATTTTTTTTAAAAAAAAACACCCATCCCGGGTGGGGGATTAAAACACCATCCCCAGTCTGTAAATAAATATGAACAAGAGTTTTACAAAATCAAAGAAACTATGCTAAGGCTTTCTACATAAGGCCACAAAAGGAAAAAAATGAGAAAGGACAACACAAAGACAAAAGTAAAATCTAATCAAAATCCCCGGTTTGGGAACCTAAACTATCTGAATTTGAAGTTTGAGTACCCAAGCTGGTCCATACACATTAAGGAAAGTAAAACACAGGGAACAGTATGTGAATGGAGGATCTAAAGATCGTGGGATCGTCTGCCCAAGAGAGCAAATAAGTCTATAAAACGATTGCCCTCACGAAAGATATGGGAGATCTGAGTTTGCATCTGTAAGATGAGGTCCCGAATCTGGATGAGAGAGTGCTGAACTTGCCAAGGACCAAGGCGGCCTGAATAGAGAAGGGATACGACAGCCTCGACATCAAACTAAATGCAAAGAGGGGTCTTAAACTGAAAAGCCAACCTAAGACCATGAAGAAGAGCTTGAATCTCAGCATCGAAGCTAGAAGATGCTTGAAAGGGAGTCTGAAATGCAAGAAAGATATCATCATGATGATCTCGAAAGATGCTGCCTCCACCAATAGTGCTAGATACTGGATTAAAGGACCCATTTGTATTTAGCTTGATCTAAGGTTTTGGAGGAAGCAACCATCGGACCAGTTGGGGAGCAATCGGATGGGAAACAGGCATCGATGCCAGCATGAAATCAACCATTGGATGAGAGCCTCTCCAGTGAATAGGAAAGAGCCTTCGAACCGTCACAAGTAAGAAAAAATGATGATTAACCTATTAAATAAAATAAGAGAGGCGAAAAGGAACACCACGATGCTTGTGGCTATTCCTCTACGACCAAGTAAACCATAGAATCAAGCAAGGAATAATAAAACATATATATGATGTGTGCTTATGGAACCGCATGTCTCTAGAAGCTCAAGACCTGTATGATGTTAGTGGTGTCAGGTAGTGTGTAGTGAAATCAAGAGGCAAAAAATCCAAACAAATCGCACATCACATAAAAGAAAAAGATGAGGGATAGATTCTGAGAGAGATGAGGAGGAAGGGTAATAATGACATCTCGAAGTGAGGTGAACACCGTGAGATTATAACTTAGAATCAAGAGGTAACCTATTACGAAGGATGTGCCAAAGAAAGATCGAAATGGTAGGGTTAAGGAGGTTAGACCAGATAACTCCATAAAGGGCCTGAATTGGTCATCTCGCTCAGACAACCTCCCAAACAGAGGTCAATGAGAAGTCATCGTGAGAAATCAACCACTATCTCATAATATCTTCCCCCTCAGGTTTAATCGGCACATGTTTTATCTTCTCAATAGAATCTTTAGGAAGCTCCATATTCTCAGATAAGATCTGTCTCCATCAATCTAAGTCTCACTGTCGACCTTACCAGAAAAAACTGACACACTGATGATCCAACTATCTATTCGGAACCAAAGCAAAAAGGAGGACGTCCCCAATCAAGTATCATCCCAAAAACTACACTCGCCCGAACCGAGAGCCCAAAAAATATGTTGTTGTGCAAGTGAGCCAACTTTGATAAGTCTATGCCAAGAATGACTTGCAAACCATAGTGTCCTTATACGATTAGAAAAAAGAGGACCATATTTAGCCTGCATGAACTGAGCCCATAGAGATCCCTGTGCTCGAAAGCTCCACCAAAGTTTAAGGCCAAAGGCCTGAGAAAGATCACAAAGTCGATGAAAGCCCAAGCTATCTTCAGTCGAAGAGAGACAAATATCCACCCAACTGACCCAATGGACCTTCTTTTGGATAGTAGAGGAATCCCAGAAGAAACGGGTCAAGGTCTGCTCAATCTCAAGTAAAATGAACTTCAGCGGTTCCATAACCTGTAAATAATGGAGAGGAAATGTTATGAGAGCGGACCGAATAAACCGAAGGCGACCTCCATGAGAGAGATGTCGATGTCCCCATCCATTCGTAGTATCCAACAGATGCTGTTTAAGGGTCGTAAATAAAACGTCCTTAAGAAATCCCTTATAGAGAGGAATCCCCAAATAAGTGATGGGAAGAGACCCCAACTGGAAACCTAAAAACTGCTGAACAAGTGGGGCCCATTCTTCAACAAAACATTGATGAATGAAAAAATTGCTCTTCTGATAATTCATCATCTGTTCTGTAGCTCGGGAGTAGTCATCGAGAAAATACATCAAGTGGATTAATTCGTCTTTGCAAGCTTGAGTGAAGATCAAGATGTCATCTGTATAAGATAGGTGCGAGATAGAAAAGCCTCAATGAGTCCGATATGTCATATCTAGGTATTCACCGAATAGAGAATCGAGCCCCCTTGGAAAGATAGTCAGCCACTAGAACAAATAAGGATGGAGAGAGAGGATCACCTTGTCTCAATCCCCTCGAAGAAGGAAAGAACCCGGAGGGGCATCCATTAACCAAGATAGAGAACCAGCTGTGTTCGACACACTTACCAATAAGATTAATCCATCTCGTAGGAAAGCCCAAACGTGCAAGTACCAATATCAGAAAAGGCCATTGTATCTGATCATAAGCTTTTACCATATCGAGTTAATAGCTAAATTTGGAAAATCACCCGGCATATTGAGGTTATGAATCATTTCTTGAGCTAAGAGGATGTTGTCACTAATGACTCGACCGTGAGTAAAGCCACTCTTGTTGGTCCCAAGTGGTGTCCGAGGTTCAGAGGGGGGATGAATGAACCTTGGTCGATTTTTCAGATTCTTTAAAACAACCGTTCTGCACTGTAAGTTACTTGAGCTTGCAGCGGTAGATGGTTACTGCTTGCAGCACTAGAATGCAGTGCTGCACGCTGTAACCTGGAGTTTTGTACACAGCGGAAATAAACTTTTAAACATAAGGCTGTTTTTCTTAAGAATGCTTCTTTCAAAACGTTTTATGATGAGAGATAGATAGATATGTAGAAAATAAGCGCAGATAAATAAAATGATTAAAACACTTATGGCTTATAGTGGTTCGAAGGTGGTGTAATCCTTCTACGTCCACTCTACTGCTCCTCGAGCAGGAACTTTGTTAAACAGGATTGATTTACAGGACTCTCCTAACAATCTATCAACTTTACAAAGCAAACCACCTACTGAAGTCCAGCGTACACACAACAACTGCAAACTTCAAAGGCTAACCCACACAGGGTTCTACACTCCCACACAGGGAAGCTGCCTAACACTTAGACAACTAAACAAACAGCAAGGATTTCTCCTATCAACTGCTTGACACCACTAAAACAACCTAAGCACATAGCAACAAGGTTAAAAGGATAAAAAACAGATTTTCTTCAACTTGTGCTTCGAAGTGAGCTTCTGAATCCGTAAGGAATCCTTTAGCTTGAACTTGCTTCACTTCGGTAGGTTGAGTGACTGAAACTGATTGTAGACTTGAATACTTGGATCTTGTAAGCTTTGTGAATTTAGCGTAAATGTTTCAGTAACCAGCTTCAGTGCTCCTCGACCTCTATTTATACTTGTAGGAGAAGATGTCCGTTGAAGGAGACATCCCTTTTTTTGAATTTGAAGTAGCCTGGCCAAAGTATGGTTCGCATTTAATGCGACTTGACTTTTCCCTTCGGAGCATTTAATGCGGCAGTTGCGGCTCGCAGCTTTCTGCAGCGCGTCATTCCATGTGGCATCTTCTTATTGGCTCAGTGTCTGCTACTTTGACTTTTTCTTGAACGGCTCTATTATTCTTGTTTGAATCTCCGTTCCTCGTACTGCATTTATCCTTCTTAGGATTTGCAGGGTACTTCGTCTTGTAGTTGGCGCTGTATTACTTAACTGACTTGTAAGTTTGCGCTGTATCCTTGGTCCTTGTGCAGCTGATGCATTCTTTCAGTGCTGCTGTATTTTAGACCTGATTGCAGTATCATCTGGCAGTGCTACTGTAACTTCGTTCTAGCAGTACTCCTGTATCCTTTTCTTGCAGCGTTCTGCACGCCGTTCTTCCTTGCTTTGCTGTTTTGAAGTACAACCTTATTTATGCTTTGCTGTTCCTTTCTTCTTCCAGCTATGCTGTATCCTGCCTTTATGCAGCGATATCTTTCTATAAAGCTTAGATGCAGCTTTATCCTCTTTTAACCTCCATTTCAATACTTGGCTCAAGACTCAATTCTAGTCTATTTATTCACTTAAACAATGTGAAAATGAGGTACTCAAAACTTCCTATTACATGTTTGGTTTGTCTCATCAAAATCTAAACACTGAAATCCCAACAACTCTGATTCTGAGCAATAATCCCAGCAATAATCCCAACACTCAAAGCTTCGAGATATGACATGCCCAGAAAAGAAATCCCACACAGCGTCTTGAACATCAGATTCAATAATTTCACAACAATATTGGAAGAATAAAGAAGAAAACCTGTTTGGCCCAGAAATACTACTAGGATCGATGTTGAAAACTACATCCTTAATCTCCTAAATAGAAGACAGATCACACAAAGTAGAAATATCCACAAAAGTCGGGATGTGTGATAAATATTCCGAGTAAGCCATAGTAAGAGTATCAATATCAAATGATAAGAGGTTCTGGAAGAAGGCCACCGCAGAATCTCGAAAATCATTCTTATCATTGATGGTTTGATCACCATCCAAAATGGAGTGGATTCGAGACTGTATATGTTTTTACGTAATAAGACTGTGAAAAAATCTTATATTATATTCACCCTCGATAATCCATCTAACAGCCAATTTCTGACACCAAAAGTCTTCTTCCATCCATGTACAAAGCACATACTCTGCTCTATACCGATTCAATTTCATAGAATGGAAAGGGGAAGAAACAACATGAAAAACTTCTTGAGCATGAGCAACCACTTCAGAAGCTTTCTTAGATTGATCAAAAATATTACCAAAGACATGAGAATTCCACCACTTAAGACGTCTCTTAACAGCTGCAAGCTTAATCTGGAGATTAACCATACCAAACGAGCCATAATCAAAATCCCATGTAGATTTAACCATATCGAAAAAGGTGTGATGATGAACCCACATACTCTGAAATTGAAATGAAGACCGGTGCATCATCTCTAAGAAACCACATTTAATCATTAGAGGGAAATGATCGAAGGTAATGCGAGGTAAATGAGTAATCAAGAGTGGAGTGGAATAAGGTGGCACAAGATTCATTAACAAAGATATGGTCCAAGCGCTCTTGGAGAGCTCTTCGTCCCCAAGTGAATGTATTACCCACACAACGTGCATCAATTAAATTACAATCTCCTATAGTTTGTGCAAAATCAAGAATCTTATTGGATCTGTCAGCATCACTGTCAATTCTCTAATGAGGGTACAGAAAGATATTAAAATCTCCCCCAATAGCCCAAAGACAATTCTCAGAGTCAGAAGCAATCAATTTTATAGAATTCCACGCAGCAAACCAATCAATTCTATCACATTTAGCATAAACAAAAGAGATGTATACAGATTGAGGGATATTAGGAGAAGAAATACGAGTGTGAAGAAGTTGATTAGAATCCATGAGAATATCAATTTAAAAACCAACAGCAGTAAAAACCCAAATTTTGTTCGAGCAATTGTTCATCCCAGATACAAAGCCAAAATACTGATAAAAAAATATAAAATTGATAGCCACCATAGGTTCCATAATGGCCACAACAGAGAACCGATGCTCACAAATCAAATTTAGGGTTTAGGGTTGGGGGTTTAGGGTTTGGGGTTGGGGGTTTAGGGTTTGGGGTTTGGGGTTTAGGGTTTGGGTTCGGGTTTAGGGTTTGGGGTTTAGGGTTTTTAACGAGAAAACACCCTATGGGGTGGGGGGTTTAGACAGACCCCAACCTGTATATAAACCAACCAGAATGTATACATAGTCAAGCAACAAGAAAAGATAAGAAACACAAAAAGTAGAAAAACGGCCAAAACAAGTGGCCAGAAACAACTGCCAACATAAGGCAGGACAAAAGACAAAACAAATAACAAAGCCAAACTTAAGAAAAAAAAGAAAAAAACACATGTGCATCAAGGGAGAGCACCACCATGATCAATCCGAAACGATGGCCATCCTAATTGATCAAATGTAGCTAACACCTAGACCCGTCGAGATAAATCATCTGGGGGAAATCCTCCAGCTAACTCAGTCTGACACCCTAAGTTAGCCAGATAATTAGCCACCGCGTTCCCCTCTCGAAAGATGTGGGACACCTGAAACTCCAAGGAAGAAAGGAAGTTTTGAATGGAAGTGAGGAACTCCTGGAAACGCCAATGTCCTGTATCCGAGTGCAAAAGAAGCTAAACTACCAATATAGCGTCCAGCTTAATCCACACTCGGGGAAATCCTAGCCTCCTAACATGGAAGAGGCATCTCTGAAGCATTGAAAACTCCGCCGCCACACTGTCAGTCACCGATCCACGCTCATGAAAAGTAAAGATAACTCTACCTCCATGATCGTGAATCACACCACCAATCCCAGACACCAAAGAAGCCGCTCGAAATGCTCTATCAGTGTTCAGCTTCATCCAACCGAGGTATAGGAGGATGCCAAACAATCGGAGGTATAGGAGGCCGAGAGGGTCTGGAACGATAATAAAGGCCTAATAAGGCCGTCATATGTAGAACACCCCCAACTCTCTCTGCTGAGGAGCCTGCTGTGATGAAGAACATGAACCTTGTTAGGATGTATACTATAAGTCTAGCTTTTTTATAAACATCTATTTATGATATGATAATCTTTTACGGTTAAATGTTTTGCATTTTATATTTGTTATATATGTTATTACAATTGTCCAATTAATTTGTATTGTAGATAACATGTTTAGGGTTTTTTTTTTTACCAAAAAACACCCTACGGGGTGGGGGGTTCAGGCAGACCCCCAACCTGTAGATAAACCAACCATAAAAAATACATCGTCAAAAAATATAAGGAAAAAACAAATAACAGAAAAATAAAGCAAAAAACGGCCAAAACAGACGGCCAGAAAGAACACTGCTAAAACAAAGCAGGAAAAAAACGTAAGTCAAGAAAACACCTAATAAAAAAGAAAAAACGGCCAAACAGGCGGCCTAAAAAACATCTGCGAGAACAAAGCAGAAAAACCAAGTCTAGAAAAAAGAACGGGTGCATCAAGAACAAGCACCACCACAGTCAACTCGAAACGACGGCCATCCCATCTGATCAAATCTAGCCAACACGTGGACCCGTCGAGGACAAACATCTGGAGGAAATACACCGGCTAACTCAGTCTGACACCCTAAGTTAGCCAAATAATCAGCCACCGCATTTCCCTCTCGTAAGATATGGGACACCCGAAACTCCAAGGATGAAAGGAAATTTCGGATGCACGTAAGGGACTCCTGGAAACGCCAATGACCTGTATCTGAATGTGAAAGAAGCTGAACGACTAGAATAGCATCCAGCTCAATCCATACTCGAGAAAAACCAAGCCTCGTAATGTGGAAGAGGCCTCTCTAAAGTGCTGAAAGCTCCGCTGCCAAACTCTCGATCGCTGATCCCCGCTCATGGAAGGCAAAAATGATCTCGCCTGCATGATCGCGAATCACGCCACCGATCCCGGAAATCGCTGTAGAAACTCGGAAGGCTCCATCAGTGTTCAGCTTCACCCAACCAAGGTCAGGTGGACGCCAAACTATCGGAGGTATAGGGGGCCGAGGGGGCCTGGAACGATAAAATAGGCCAAGAGATGCCGCCACATGAAGAACACCCCCCAACTCCCTCTGCTGAGGAGCCTACTATGGTGGAGAACACGAACCTGCCTCAGGACCCGAAAAATAATCGAGTCTGTACGAACTGGTAACCGCCGGTGCTTGCTATCATTTCTTGCAGTCCAGAGGAACCACAAGATCAAGCAAGGGATCACTATCGTGATGTGTGTGCTATGTGTGTGCATTCCAGAGGAAAAATGCCTCCAGTAATGCAATATATGGTGAGCGTGCACAGTGTGTGGAGGTGCCAAACCAAACATGGTGTAGAAATGCTCCCACACCCTCCTCGCAGTGGGACTCAAGAAGAAAATATGACTAATTGACTCCGTCTGAGGAGACCCCCCAGAAGACTGACTCCGAATAGAAAGATCTGGACAACAAAGACACTTCGAAGCTAATGAAATGCCACGATCCTGAAGCTTACAGTCAACCGGGAGACGATCGAGGATAAGCCGCCACAAGAAAATGGATATGGTAGGGGTAAGGCAAGGGGACCAAACCAGACTAAGAATAGGACTAGGAGGAAACTGAGGTCTGATCGACGCCCAAACCGACGTGAAAGAGAACTTCCCATCGGAAGAACCTTTCCACCGAATAAGATCCAAAGAGGAAACACAAATAGGAACCAAGCAAATCCGATCCGCCACCTCAGAGGGAACTACACGAAGAAGCTTCTCCCTATCCCAAACTCCATCACTCCAGAACCAGTGAACCGGCGCACCAGGAAGCCGAGAAACCTCCATCTCATCCGCCAGAGGACCACCCCCCATCCAATGATCGTACCAAAAGCTCATCTCACCAGAGCCCAGCCGCCAAAAGATCTGAGACTGAACCCCGAGGTGAATCGAGCACATTCGCTTCCAAACCGTGCTGGAATGAGGTGACACACCCACACTACCAGGAAACTGATGCCGACAATACTTCTGCAACAGAAACCTAGCCCAAAGGGAGCCCTGCTCCCGAAATCTGTACCACAGCTTATATGAGAAAGACTTAACAACATCGGAAAGACGCCGCAAGCCCAGCCCACCCTCAGCTGTCGGCCGATAAATCCTCTCCCAAGAAATCCAATGTGTGTGCCTCTGTCGTCCGTAAGAGCCCCAGAAGAACCTAGCCAAGCACTGCTCAATCCGCCTAATCATGTACAACGGCGGCTGGACAACCTGAACCAAATGGAGAGCCATCGAAGACAAAATGCTCCTAATCAGCGCGAGACGACCCCCAAAAGAAAGCGCAGTCCGAGCCTAGCCTGCAATCCTATCAGTGATCCTATCTACCAAAGACTGAAAAAGACTACCTCTCATATTCCCCTTATACAAAGGGGCACCCAAATAAATAATCGGCAGATACTGACGTGCATACCCCAAAATCCCGCCCAATCCGACCAACAACCACCTCAGAGCACCTCGAACCCACCACAAAGGTGCTCTTGGAAGCACTCACCATCTGACCCGAAGTCTGACAATACTCCTCCAGAAACCCCTTCAAGCGCTGTAAACCCTGAGTGTAAGCCGTCGTGAAAATCATAATGTCATCCGCATAAGCCAGATGAGAAGCAAGAATCCCTCCTCTGGTACCGTACTTCATCACTGGGTACCTATCAAACAAAGCATCCAAACCCCGAGACAGATAATCCGCTACAAGCACAAACAGGGTTGGAGACAACGGATCCCCCTGCCGAAGACCACGAGAAGACTCAAAGAAGCCAGAAAGCTGCCCGTTCACGAGAATCAAAAACCGGCAGAAATTGACACATCTCCTAATCAAATCAACCAAGGCCGGAGGACACCCCCGAAGCTCCAAAACACGAAAAAGAAAGTGCCACTGAACCCGATCATACGCCTTTGCCATATCCAGCTTCAAGATAAGGTTCGGATGCCTCCCCTGGGTCCCTATCTCGTGAACCATCTCCTGAGCAAGCAAGATGTTGTCACTAATCAGGCGACCCCTAACAAACCCACTCTGAGAGGGCGCAAGCAGTTGAGGCACAAATGATGCCAATCTGCTAATAATCACCTTCGATATGATCTTATTCGTCACATTGCACAGACTGATGGGTCGAAACTGACTCCAAGCCTCCGGCGATGCGACCTTCGGAATAAGAACAATCGTAGTAGCGGTGAATGAAGCCGGCATCGAACGACCTTTAAAGAAGTCCCAAACCACCTCACAAACATCCGAACCCATAACATCCCAACAAGACTGAAAAAAGTGAGCAGAGAACCCATCCGGGCCAGAGACACTATCTCTGGAAATACTAAACACAGCCTCCTTAATCTCATCACTACTCGGCTTTTCACAAACAGAGGAGAAATCCAACTGCGACGGAGGACAGAAAGTGGGGTCCACCTGGCTAAGCACAAGACCCTCATTAGAGAACAGCTGCTGGAAAAAACCCGAAGCCGAATCACGAATCTCCTGAGGAGTTGTAAGAACCGTCCCATTCTGAGAAATAGAATGAATACGATTAGCACACCTCCTCCTCTTGACAAGAGAATGGAAAAACCGAGTATTCCTTTCGCCCTCGGAAGCCCAACGACAGGCCGACTTCTGTCTTCAGAAATCCTCCTCCATGTGGAGCAACAAAGTCAACTCAGCAGACACCTTCCGCAAAGCCATCCGAGTCAACTCTGTCGGACCCTCATCGTGAGCCTTCTTAGCCTCCAAAACGGCCCGCTCCACCTCACTCTTTTTCCGGAACACATCACCGAAGACGTTTCAGTTCCACCACCTGAGGCGCTGCTTCATACGCCGAAGCTTAGTCTGAAGCTTGAGCATCCCAGTCTCACGGCATGGAAACCCCCAAACCTGAGCCACAGTCCGACGAAAATCAACATGATGAATCCACATGCTCTGAAATCGAAACGAAGACGGCTCCCGCTCCAATTGAGTGGCAACAGAGATCAGCATAGGAGCATGATCAGACTAAGCCCTCGAAAGATGCAACACCTTCGTCATAGGAAAGAGATCCAACCATCGATCAGAATATAGCATCCGATCAAGACGCTCCAGAAGATCTCCTCTCTGCCAGGTAAACTGAGACCCACTGAACCCGGCATCAGCCAGACCACAATCAGAAACCGCATCACCAAACTCCTCCATATCCATACGGCGATCAGACGAACCACCAACTCTCTCATGCTCATACAAAATGCAGTTGAAGTCACCCCCCACAAGCCAAGGAGTGTCCCCCACCACCTCCGCAATATCCCTAAGCTCATCCCAGAGCTCCCTCCTTTCCACCCTAGAACACTTTGCGTAGACCGAGGTCAGAGCAAAGGATCTAGAAAACAACCCAGAAGAGACCTGAACATGAAGCAACTGATCCAAGTCATGAACCAGATCAATCTTTAGCACATCAGACCACAAGATCCAAATCTTGTTATTCTGATTAGCCAAAGCATGACGAAAACCCAACCGACGACAGAAAAAGGATGAATCCAAATCCACCATAGGCTCCAAAATCACCAGCAGCTGCACCCGATGCTGCCTACATAAGAAATGCAAGTGTGTCTGTGTGGGCGGGTTCCCAACACCCCTTGTATTCCAAACTAAGAACTGAGACATCATAAAAGAAGGTGCAGAGTCACATCCCCATCCACGGAACGTCCAGCCGCCGCAAGCCGGGCACTCCTCCGAAGACGTGACCTCCCTATCTCCTCCTGAGTCTCCTTGAAAGCATCCGGTATAAACTCATCCTCCTCCTTAATAGCTAACTCCGAGGAAGAAATAACACTCACAGGTCTCGGATCAGGATCCACATAGGGAACCACATCCGTAGACTCAGGATCTCGGGTATCCTGATAACCGGGCAACTGATCATCCTCAGCAGGCTGCAAAATCAGAGCCTCCTCTCTAGGCTGCTCCTCATCCTCATCTGACTCCTCATCCTCCTCTGAGAGAACACTAAATGGGTTCGAACCCAAACCAGCAGCCTCATCCCTATCCTGCTGATGAAACCCAACAGGCACATCCTCAGCCGAATACAACACCAAAGCTCTATCCTCCATCTGAACTGGCATATCCTGGCTGACCCCAGATGACTGTCCCTCCTCCAGCACCACTTTCTTGCCCTTCTTCCGAACCCAAGCACCTGTAGAAACAGGCCTCTTAGGCTCTTTCGGAGCCAAATCAGGGCGCTTCCTAGGAGGAGGTCTAGGAGCATTTCCACTCCTATAGCATCTATCCACCGTGTGACCCACCAAAGAGCAGGCAGTGCAAAAATGTGGGATGAACTCATAGTTCACCTTCAGCTCGTGTCGAGTCAAACCATCATGAACAAAAACCCTCTGCACCCGAGGCTTGAGCAAGTCAACCTCCACACACATGCGGACCTCAGTAAACTTCGACTGCCTAGCTGTCAGATTATCAAACTGAATCGGATGACCTATCACCTGGCCAATCGAAAGCAACATCTCCCTGCAGGTAAAATGAATCGGAGGAGCCGGAATGTTCACCCAAACAGGCACAACAGAGGACTCCTTCCTCAAGTCAAACTCTGGGGTCCACTTGAAGACTCTCATCACATGAGAGTCCAACTGCCAAACCCCCTTCGTCCAAAGTCTCAGGAAATCCTCTTCCTGCTCCAGCTTAATCAGAATATGTCGAAAATTCAGCTTGTGAAGCTTGAACCCTCCCACCAGCTTCAGATCCAACAAGAACTGAGCTACTAT